>CM066335.1:25800862-26305862 GCA_033807585.1 Hydrophis major
CATTTTTTTCTGATAAAAGTTTCAGAGCAAATCAAACAACCCCACCTCTTCCTCCTGGTCCCAAACTTGCATGGAATTTAAAGACAGGGGTGTTTGTTGGTTTTTTGCTTCCACGCGCAAACCTTGTGGAAAGAGGGGCGAGATTCACGAGCAATGGTAGCTTCGCTTTTACATATCCAAAAACCAGGCCTTTGTAAGTGGGTGAGGGCGAGGGAGACAGGGAGGGGGAGACTATCTCTCTCTCTCTCTCTCTCTCTCTCATTATCTATCTCTCATCTATCTATCACCTCTCTCCTCTCTCTCACTCTCTCTCTATCATCTCTCTGTCTATCTCTCATCTCCCTCTCTCATCTCTCATTTCTATCACCTCTCTCTCCTTTCTCTCTCTCTCATTTATCTATCTATCTATCTCTCATTATCTATCTCTCATCTATCTCTCACCTCCTCTCTCCCATTCTCTCTCTCTCATCTCTCTCCTTTCTCTCTTTTATCTATCTCTCATTATCCATCTGTCATCTATCTATCACCTATCTATCTATCTATCTATCTATCTATCTATCTATCTATCTATCATCTCTCTCTCTATCTCTCTCTCATCTATCTAGTTATCTATTTCTCTATCTAATCCATCTCTCTCCTTCTCTGTATCTCTCTTTCCCTCTCTCTCTCTCTACACACACACACACGTGTATTTCTGTATCATCTCTATCATCTTTCTCTTTCTTTCTCTCTATAATCTCTCTCCGTCTTTCTGTCTTTTCTGCCTGCCTGCCTGCCTGCTTCTGTCTGTCTGTCTATCTATCTATCTATCTATCTATCTATCTATCTATCTATCTATCTATCTATCTATCTATCTATCTATCTATCTATCTATCTATCTATCTATCTATCTATCTATCTCCGGGGGCGTTTTTTCCTTTGCAAAAAAGCAAAACAAAACACCCGAGTTTTAGACAAACTCACGGAGCGGGTCGCGATTCATACGGGTTTTTTTTCCCCCTTTCCTTTTTAGGATTCCGACGGAACTGCGCGGCGCGTCTACTCGGAAGAGTAAATGGAACCGTTTCCCCCAACTGCGGCCGGGGGCGGGGAGGCTCCGTGAAATCTTCCTTTAACCGTTTCTCCCCGGCTGCTTACATGCCCCCCCCCACATCCGTGCACCCACCCACCCCCATAAATACACACACACACACACACGGTGTGGGCGGCGTCCTCCCAACTTTATCTGCGAAAGGAACTCGCGGGTGTCGGCTACGCTGCGCGTTCCTTTTCCTGCCAGATTTGGAAGAAAAAAAAATCTGTTTTTCACACACACACACACACACACACACACCGACCAGAAGTCCCCCCCAAAGTCCTATTTTACAAACCCCCGCGCCAAAAAACGGAGGACCCCGGAGAAAGAATTTCAACCGAAGACGAAGAATTGAGCTTTTGGGGGGGAATGGAGAGAGAAAAAGAGGCGCCGGCGAAGCGAAGATCTGCACGCGGCTCGGTTAGTCCCGGATTTTTACAAGGGACGTTTTTTTTTTTTTGAACGCCAGATCAGGAGAAAGCTTTGATCAAAAACGATCTTAGCTGTCCGGAATTTTACATAATTTTTACAATCTCAGGAGGAGAGGGGAAAAAATATAGGTTTAATCCACCGACAATTAAAAAAAGAAAAAGAAAAAAAGCAAATGTTTGAAGAGGTTGGAGACCGTTTTATTTCTCTTTTGCTAGCAAAAGCTGATTTTTCTATTAAGCAAGTTTTACAAAAACCAGCAAGGAGAAGGTAGGTTCTAAAGGGTTCACTTTAGAAATACCAGAAGGCACCACAAAAAGACGCACAGAAAGGGAGATTTGGGGTGCTTCAATGCTGCTCAGAGGTGCTGGAGCTACGGATTTAATGAAAGAAAGAAAGGAGAAAGAAAAAAGAAAAAGAAAGAAAGAAAGAAAGAAAGAAAGAAAGAAAGAAAGAAAGAAAGAAAGACATACCCGAGTCTTTAAAAAAAAAAAACAGCTGAGATTTCCTTGAAAATGAATATTTCTTTTTTAAAAAAATAAAATGAAAGAAACTTAACCAGGAAAGGATCTGTTTTGTGATTTAGGATGGAAGGAAAATGGATATTTCTAAGGTATTCCGGAAGTGAATCTGCTTATGAGCTACACAAGAGAATAAGCAGAGAGACGTTCAGCAAAAAATAATAATAATATTTTAAATTTACCTTTGGAGCTTTTTTTCGTGGGTCTGGATAGGTCACGATGTTCTTCCACTCCTTCCTTTCGCGGTCCAAAGGTTTTGGGGAATCGTGGCAGTCAAAAAGTGAGCACCAAACAGGAGGGTTTTTTGGAAGAGAGAAATAGGCCCTTGGAAAGAGGGGAAGGTGCAGAACAGAAGGCCTGGAAGTTTTCTCCTGCAGCTCTTTGGCAGAAATAAAATAGCCAAAATTAGAAAGGAAAAGAAGCAAAACTAGGGGTTGAGGGTAAAAGGGGAAGGTGTGTGTGTTTTTTTTTTCCCCAAAACCTGCAGGTTCCTGCCTTCTACAGGTTCTTTGTTGACAGGTTGTTTTATTTTTCTGCAGCCTTGAAACATTGCCCTATCATTTTAAATTTAATTTTTTAAAATTTAAAATTCACAATTTAAAAAAAAAGAAAGAAAGAAAAGAGGAGAAAAGAAATCAGCAAATTAAAAAAAAAACAGACCTAGTGTATCCTTTCCCAAGCAATAAACTTTTAATGCTAAAGCAGTTATATAACCAAAAGCTGTACATTGCCATCTGTGGTTTTGTTTTTGTTTTTGTTTTGTTAGAAAATGAAATTGCGTGGGTTTTTTTTTAAAAAACGGGATTCTTTCTTTTTTTCTTCTTCTCATAAATATTGTTCAGTTCCCGGCACTTGTCTCAATAATTAAATTACAAATGATAAATATGGTATCATGGATATGTATTTACACACAAAAGAGGTATTACAAAAAGGCAACTGTTTATACTAAACTGCCAGGGTGAAATTAATATCACACTTTTTTTTTCTCATCGTAAAAAATAGACTGAATGACACCCCTTCCCATTTCTGCCATTAAGAAGAAAATACATTCACAACAGAAAGGAAAAGGAAAAAAAGAAAGAGGGAGGGAAGGGAGGAAAGAGAGAGAGAGAGAGGAAGGAAGGAAGGGGGAAGGAGGGAGAGAGGAGAGAAAGAGAAGAAAGAAAGAAAGAAAGAAAGAAAGAAAGAAAGAAAGAAAGAAAGAAAGAAAGAAAGAAAGAAAGAAAGAAAGAAAGAAAGAGAGAGAGAGAGAGAGAGAAAGAAAGAAAGAAAGAAAAAGAAAGAAAAGAAAGAAAGAAAGAAAAAGAAAGAAAGAAAGAAAGAAAGAGGATGGGGAGGAGGGAAGGAGAGAAAGAAGAGAGAGAAAGGGAGAAAGGGAGGGAGGAGAGAGAAAGAAAAAGAAAGAAAGAAAGAATGGGGAGGAGGGAAGGAGAGAAAGAAGAGAGAGAAAGGGAGAAAGAGAGGGAGGAGAGAGAAAGAAAGAAAGAAAGAGGGAGGAAGGGGAGGGAAGGAGAGAAAGAAGAGAGAAAGGGAGAAAGAGGGAGAGATGAGAAAGAATGAAAGAAAGAAAAGAATGGAAAGAAAGGAAAGAAAGAGGAGGGGGAGGAGGAGAAGGGAAGGAGAGAGAGAGAGAATATAGGACTTTGGCAAGTTTAAAAACTTTTTTTTTTCTTCCTACTTTTAACCATCACAACTAAGGCCAAGAGAAACCATCTGCTTCATTTCTGAACATCCCACTGAAGAAAACAGGGCTGCAAGACGGGGTGCAAAAAATGAAATATCCACTCCAGTCAGTTACAAAAGAAAAGGAAAGAAGGAGGAAAGAAAACGGGGTGCAAGAACGAACTAGGAGCATCGGGTATTTTTAAAAAAACAAAAACCAAAGAAACCAGAACTGAAAGAAACACTCAACGCGCAGAAAGAAAACCAGCGAATCCTGAGAACAGCAGAGATGATTTTTAAGTCCAGCCTCTGAGGGCCCCCCCGGGTGAGAGAGAGAGAAAGAGAGGGAGAGATGAGGCTGCTCCCTGAAACCCCCCCCCAACCACTGTCCTTCTTCCTTTTGGCAATCCTTTTGTTTTGTTTTGTTTTGTTTTGTTTTGTCCAGTAAAATCCAACCGCAGCAGCAGCAACAGCAGCAGGCCAGGCGGGATGGCTGGCTGTCCTTTGATGTGTCTCTGGAGAATCAAAGCCAGGAGGGAAGGAGGGCAGGCCCCTCCCTCCTCAGACATACCATTCATTGAAGTTGGGGGGCAGAGCTGGGTTGGGGTTGTTGGCCGTCTGAACAGTGGAAGAAGAAGAAGAAGAAGAAGGGGCAGCTTTCCCGGATTCCTTAGTGGGATCGGCAACGAGGGCTGGGGGCGTGGAGGATTCATAGCCAGAACTGGCTGCAGGGGACGATTCGGAGCTCTGCGTTTCATGGACCTGAAAAGGAAAGAGAGAGACAGAGAGAGAGTCAGAAAAGAGACAGACAGACAGACAGACAGAAACAGAGAGAGAGAGAGAGAGAGGCAGAAAGAGAGAGGCAGAGAGACACACACAGAGAGACAGACAATCTGGTTATTTATTTCATGGATACCTTTGGCTGCCCGTCTCATGGGCAGCTGGCAGTGCAAACCAGATAAAAACAGAACCAATAATTATAAAGAGAAGTAGATAAAGGAAGCAGCCCAAGAACACATTCACACATACTTCCCCATTGGGAGGAGAGAGAGGGGGAGAGAGAAGGAGAAGGGGAGAGAGAGGGGGGGAAGAGAGAAAAAATAGGGGACAAGCTTAAAGCAACCCTCGGCCCCCTTCAATAGATTTTTGAAGCAAACCAGCAAAAGTAGAAAAGAGCCCCCCAAAATCTAGAATGAATCAAAACAATAAAGGATCCTAGAGGGGAAAAAATGTATTTATGTTTGTGTGTATAAGAGAGACAGACAGACAGACAGACAGACAGACAGACAGGGGAGAGGATAAACTGAAACCAAAATCCAATTCAAAAGATTTTTGACCTGAATCAGAGAAAGAAAGAAAAAAGGCCCCCAGCCCAAAATAAATTCAGAATGAACCAAAACAATATACGGGATTCTGGAGGAAAAAAATTTGACCTGCCCTGCAAAAAAAACCCCAAGGCCTCCAGCCAATCTGCAGGGTGACAACTCCCAGGCATTATTACCCTTGACTGATACTCAGGAGTAAGGCAAATGACCTTGGAAGGGACTTATATTTCAGAAGCTTATATCCATGCAGGAGAAAATGCAGCTACCAACTCCTGTTTCTGGACTTCCAACAGAAAGTGTGGATTTTAAAAAAAATTATATGCATAGATGAGATTGATAAACCAGGGAGCAGTTCCTGAAGGTGAAATGTGTTTGCAGCCAAAGGCAAAATAAAACAGGAATTTAAATCAATCAGGAAAATTCCTAGTCTGGCCAGAGTCTCAGACTGCCTTTATTTTTATAAAAACGAAACAAAACAGTAGAATAATAAAAGTTTGCAAAGTTCTTTTTAGGTTCCTTTCTCTGACCCAAATGCTTATCCCAAAGGCCAAAGTACAGGCAGCCCTGACCTACCCAACAGCCTGTTTAGTGACTATTCAAAGTTACAACAGCCCTAAGAAAAATAACTGGTGTTTTTCACACATCCCTGTGGTCAAAATTCAGGCACTTGTGGCCACTGACTCATAATTACGACAGTGGCAGTGTCCCTTCGTTGACCTTCCACCAGGCAAAATCTATGGGAAAACCAGATTAGTTGAACAGCCATGTGACTAACCTAAGAATGGCTACAACTCGTTTAACGACAGGGTCAAAGAGAGTCAGAAAATGGGACAAAAGCCGCTTAAGTAATATCTCACATAGCAGAGATATTATGTGGAGCTCAATTGTGGACATAACTGGAGGACTATCTGCATACAAGCGTCCATGGATTCTGTATTGTGCTGAAAGGAGTTGTTGTTATATAAGTAATAATAGCTAAAAATAAATTAAGGCACCTAGAAGACCATAATATGTAGAAATAAACAACTGTTTGGTCACAGAGACATACCAGTAATAAAATACATTAACTATGTTGTACTCTTTGTATAAATTATTGGTATTGGCATGCTACTTAGTTGTAGAGTGTAACTGTATATACAAACACCCATGCAATCTCCTTTCACGTATAAATAGATTTCTGTTCAGGAAGAATGAGAAAGAGAGCACTTGTGTGCAATTACACATCCACAAACACACGCGGAAGATGAAGTGGGATATCTTTTATGATTCTGCAAGAATTATTATTATTATTTTTGTTTAATTCTACACAATCAAAACCCGAAGTGACACATAAAAAGATGGGAGCACCAACATTTTCACGCATTGTTACAATCAGAATGGTTACCTTCATATGTTTCCTTAAGGAACTGGGGTGAGTGTAAGATTTATCGCAAACTTTGCACACGTAAGGCTTGTCCGAGGTATGGACGTGCATGTGTTTCTTTCGGTCGCTGCTGTTCGCAAAACGCCGGTCACAGCCTTCAAATTCGCACTTGAAGGGTTTCTCTCCTGCAGATGGACAGGAACAAAGGGGGGGGGAGATCAGAGGGGGGGGTCAGCTTTCACACTTTACTCCTTGCCTGTTTCTCTCTATTTCTCTCTCTCTCTCTCAAACTTCAATTCCTGAATCATTTTTGCTTTCTATTTTTTACCATTCTGCTTTTTTTCCAGGAATACACTGGAAGGAGGGAGGGAGGGAGGGGAGAAAAAAGAGAAAAGAGAAGGAGGGGAAAAAAGAGGAAGAGGAAGGAAGGGAAGAAGGAAGAGATGGAGGAAAGAAGGAGGAAAGGAGAGGAGGAGGAAAGAAAGGAAGGGAAAAAGGAAGGAAAGAAGGAAGGAAGATCAAATTGGGTTGTTGACAATTAAATGGCCATTGTGCCTTTAATCCTGGGTTTATCATTTGCAACCAGCCAGTCTTGGAAAAGATTAAGAAACTGACTTTGGAGTGATTTATGAATTATAAACAGAAGAGAAAAAGAAATAGAAATGGCCAGCCTTTATTTCTGGAGTGACTCAGGGGAGAATTCCAGAAAATGCTAGAACATAACATTATTGACTGCTTCCAATTTAATTTTCTTTTTCTTTTAGTGGAACTAAAGCCTTTCTCCCCCCCACCCAAATTTTTTTTTTTAAAAAAGCAGGGAGAAAGTTAAAAAAGAATACTGGGAGCAAAAAAAAGTATCACTGATTTAATTAGATATGCCAATCAAGTCATTAAAAGAGAGAGCGGAAGTGAGAGAAAATGAGATTTCATTTGCATCTCTATGGTTCGCTTAGCCCGACTGTCTGAACAAGTTGCTTTCAAAAAAAAAAAGCAATCCATACCCCCCCCAATGAATGCGCCCCCTTAGACTCATAGGACGCCCCCCCCAAAATCAGGAGGGGGGGAGGCGGAGAGCAACGAGACGGGAAAGCTCAGGAGGCCGAAAGAAGAAAGTTTCTGGAATTTCATTTGGGAAGGAAACAAAATCACCCACACCCATGTAGGTTGAAAAAAATTAAAAATAAAATAAAATAAAATCAACCGGCAGTTCCAGATTGAAATTGACAAAACAAATCGGCTGCCGGTGCTGAAATTGGCCAGCCTGGAGGATTTAAAAAAAAAAAAAAAAAGCATTTAAGTCCGGATTTCAACAATCCGGAGTGAAAACAAGCCCAAATACATCCCGTGGTTTCTCTGCGGTTTCTTTCCCACGAACCCCTGGCCCCATTTCTTCTTCCCTCGCCCCTCTCTGGCCCCCAACGCCCCCCCCCAAAAAAACCTCCTTTTGCATCTTTCCCCAGTTCCCCCCCCCCTCTCTCTCAACCTCTTCCACCAGCCCCGTTTCCTATTTCCCAGCTGCGGGTTTCACGAAATCCACACACACACCCGTTTGTTCCCCCACCCCCGCGAAATCCCCCCCCCAAACGAAACCGGGTTGGGTTTTTTGTTTTTTTCGGTCGTCGGAAAGCCGAGATCGAGCGCAAACCAGGTTTCAAACAGGTTGAGAGCCTCAAGGGAGCTCCCTCGGACGGAGCTGGGGGGGGGGGGGTCCTCTCTCTCTTTCTCTCTCTCTCTCCCTCTTTTCTCTCTCTTTCTGTCTCTCTTTCTCTCTTTTTTCTCTTTCTGCCTCTCTATCTCTTTCTCTTTCTGTCTTTCTCTTTTTTCTCTTTCTCTCTGTCTTTTTGTCTCTCTCTTTTCTGTCTCTTTCTCTTTTTTCTCTTTCTATCTCTTTCTGTCTTTCTCTTTCTATCTCTTTCTCTCTGTCTTTCTGTCTCTCTCTTTTCTCTCTGTCTCTTTCTCTTTTTTCTCTTTCTATCTCTCTCTCTCTTTCTGTCTCTTTCTCTCTCTTTTTTCTCTTTCTCTCTCTCTTTCTCTCTCAGTCTTTCTATCTATCTCTTTTCTCTCTTTCTTTCTTTTTTTCTTACCTGTGTGGGTCCTTTTATGGATCTTGAGGTTCTCGGACCGGGCGAAAATCTTGCCGCATCCCGGGAAAGGGCAGGGGAAAGGTTTCTCGCCCGTGTGGACGCGGATGTGGTTGACCAGTTTGTATTTGGCCTTGAAGGATTTGCCTTGGCGGGCGCACTCGTCCCACAAACACACGTGGCTGTTCTGCTCGGGACCCCCGACGTGCTCCAGCGTGACGTGGGTGACCAGTTCGTGCATGGTGCTGAACTGCCGGTCGCAAGGCTTCTTGGACCGGCCCGACGGCTGCGGCGACGGCGGCTCTTCCAACCACTTGCAAGCCAGTTCTTGCTTCACCGGTTGCCGCATGAAGCGGAAGAAAGCGCCCGGTCCCGCATGGGGATGATGGGGTCCCGCCACGTTCACCGGCCCGTAGTTGGGGAAGGGCGGCGCAGCCCCGTAAGCGTCCGCTCTGGGGCTGGAGACCCCCCGGTAGGAGTCCGGCCGGCCGAAAAACTCTCCGCGCAAACTCAGATGCAGCTGGCCACTCTCCACGGGAGTCGACGGGGAAGGCAACCCGGCCACGTTCTGCTCGTGCAAGCCGGGGAAAAGCAAGTAGCCCCCCGTGCTGTCCGCCAAGCCTCCCGGCGCGTGGAGTCCGCCCGGCGGGTTGCTGCCGAAAAGGCCGTGCTGAGCCGGGGAGCCGCCGGGGGTCCCGCTGGGCCCCCCGCCGCCTCCGCTCGAGGGCGCTTCGGCCAGGGCGCAGCCCCCGCGGTTGCGGAAGAGAAAGTCCCGCGTGGAATTGAAGGCGGCCACGTAAGGAGAAGGCACCTGGCCGGCGGCAGCGGCGTGAGGGTGTGGGGGCGGCGGATGATGGGGGTTGTGGGGGTGATGGGGGTGCGGATGATGGGTCGTGGGGTGGTGGTGGTGGTGCGCGAAGCCCGAAGCTTGCGGCGTGAAGGCGGATCCCTGCCCCGAGGCCAGCTCGTGGGCGGCGGGGTTGAGTTTGAAGGAAGGCTCGGCGAACGGAGGGTGGTTGAGCCCCAGGGCCACGTCGTGCGGGTGGGGCCGAGAGGCCGCGAAACCCCCGACCCCCAAGGCGGGGAACTGGGGCCCGCCGTCCAGCAGCATGGCCATCGTCCTCCTTTCAGGCGGCCGCCAGGGAGCGTCGATCCACGGCACCGGCTCCTCTCTCTCTCTCGCCTCTTCCTTCCGAGGGCGCCGGAGGGGACGCCGCCCTCCGTTCCCCTCCGACCGACGGCGGAGCCCGCTCCGAGCCCCCTTCTTCGGCTCCTCCGGCCTGGGCTGGGGCCTCACCCCCCCCCCGACCTCGGGGTCCTCCTTCCCCTCCGCTGCGCCCCCCCCCACCAGATCCTCCCGCCGCCTGGAGATCAGCCCCGCCACACAATAGCCGGGCTGGCAGGGGGGCTGGCGAGGCAGCTCCGCCACGGCCACATTCACACGCGCGCCGGACCTGACCTGGCCTGGGGAGAAGCAGCAGCTGAAGAAGAAGAAAAGAGAGCCCCACCCACCCGTCCCCGGAGGACCAAGGACGGCGATGCCCCCGGAGGGAAAAAAGTAAAAAAAAACCCGGGGGTCGCGGGCCCCCCCTTCCAGGAGGGGGTTCCCCGCCGCCTGCCTTCTCCGTAGGGCGCCCTCCGCTTCGGCGGAGCGACGTCCTGGCACTGCCTGGGCTCGGCCGCTTCTCCCGGGCTACCCCAGAGGGGAGCAGCCGAGGGAGGGGGGCTCCGAGGAGCGAAGAGCGGGTGGGGGGGAGGAGGGGGAGGAGAGAGGGAGACCCAACTCCGGGTGCGGGGGGGGAGGAGGGGGGCACGTCTGGACCAGCCAATGGAGAGCCGGTCTGGTCCAGCCGGTTGTCACCTGACCTCCCACCCGGGATGCCCATTGGCTCTCCCGGGCGGACGGACAAGGCTTGGAAATGGCAGCTGGCGGGCCGGGCCCGGCCGTGATTGGACGGGGCGCCGCTCTCCGTGGGGGGCAGGTAAGGTGAAAGGCTCCCCCCTCCCCCCCACGCGCGCGCCGCCCCCTCCACCCGCAGCGTTTCCTTGACTGGAGATGCGACGGGGCGGGGGAGGGGAGGGAGGGAGGGGAGGTGCTGGCGCATCCTCCCCCTTCGCCCATCCTCCCCACCAGTCTTTGCAAGCGCTGAGCCAGTTCGAAGCCCCGCCACTCGCTCGCCTTTGGCCTGGATGCCACCCACCCCCTCCTCCTCCTCTTCCTTCTCCTCCTCTTCCTCCTTTTCCTCTTCCTCCTCCTCCTCTTCCTCCTTCTCTTCCTCCTCCTCCTCCTCTTCCTCCTCCTCTTCCTCCTTTTCCTCTTCCTCCTCCTCCTTCTCCTCTTCCTCCTCCTCCTCCTCCTCCTCTTCCTCCTCCTCCTTCTCCTCTTCCTCCTCCTCCTTCTCCTCTTCCTCTTCCTCCTCCTCCTCTTCCTCCTCCTCCTCTTCTTCCTCCTCCTCCTCTTCCTCCTTCTCCTCTTCCTCCTCCTTCTCCTCCTCCTCCTCCTCCTCGCCGGCCGCTCCGAAGTGATTCAATTACCATCCTAATTCTGATTCGTGATTTTTTTTTTCTTCTCCCTCTTGGTTTGTTTTTGCCGTCCTGGTGACTTTTATTTTTGGGCTCGGAGAAGCCGAGGGCGGACGGCCCGGGGAGGGAAGCCCCATAAAGCCGGGAGAAAAGGGGGGGGCTCCCTCCCCGACCGGAGGAGGATTCCACGGAGAAAAGGGTGTGTGGGGGATCTCCCTGGCGTGGAAAGTCTCTGAGTGACCAGATCGTGGCCTCAGTCCTCCGAAACGTTTCGGGTTCCGGGCGACCCGGCCTTTCCGATCCTCTAGGGAGGGGCGGGCAGGGGGAAGAAGTCCCGTCGTGGAATCGCCACGCGAAGCGAAGAGCGCTCGGCAAAGGCGGATGCTTGGAGCTCGGGGAGACACACGCGAGTCTCTAGAGAAAGAGGGTGGGGGATCCTGGGTGCTTTCTGAGTTTTTGGTTGTTTTCAAGCTCAAGGGCAATTTAAAAAAAAAAACCTCATTTCGACCCTGAGCTACAAATATTCTCCTTTAAAAGGAGGCGTTTCTTAAAGTTTGGGCGTGAACCCAGGTTTGCTCTCTGCTCGGGGGGCTTTTATCTTTTTTCCCCCGAACCCGAAGAGAGGAGATAGGGGCTGGGTCGGGCAGGGGAGCCCTCCAGGGCCACTTCCTCCAGCAAAGAAGGGTCCTCTCGCCCAGCCCGAGCGAGAAATCCCGTCGGAGGGGGAGAAAGACAGAGAGAGACAGAGGGAGGGGAGGGGGGAAGAGGGAGGAAAAGAAAGAGAAGGAGAGAGACAAACAGAGAAAGAGGGAGAAAGGAAAGAGAGGGGGGAAAGAGAAACAGAGAGAGAGAGAGAGAAACACAGAGAGAAAAACAGACAGAGAGAAAGAGAAACACACAGAGAGAGAGAAACAGAGTGAGAGAGAGAAAGAAACAGAGAGAGAAAGAGAAACAGAGAGAAAAACAGAGTGAGAGAGAAACAGAGAGAGAAAAACAGAGAGAAAGAGAAACAGAGAGAGAGAGAAAGAGAGGGGGGAAGAGAAACAGAGAGAGAGAGAGAGAGAAACAGAGAAAGAAACAGAAAGGGGGGGAGAGAAAGAGGGGGGTAAGAGAGAGAGAGAAACAGAGAAAGAAAGAAACAGAGAGAGAGAGAGAGAGAGAGCCCGGGCACTCCCTGTCGACTTGGGTTCTCAACGGGCGAGGAGCCCCGTTGCCTTCCGCCGTCGTCCTTCGGGCGCGAAGCTGCTCACAGCCGCCTTCGCCTCGGTTTTAGAGGCGCTTCTGCAAATCCTTTGCAAGGCAAAAAGGGGGTCTGGGGGTGCATGGAAGATGGGGAAAAGGCGGGGGGGGAAACGAGGCCGGAGATTGTGTTGGGTTGCTCTTCCTAATTAGGGGATGCCACCCCCAACCTTCTCCGCTTAAAAAAAAAAAAAAGCTCCAAGGAAAATTCGCTGCTCTCCCGGGCAGGAAATTGGCCCAAAAGGCGGCCCTCGGGAGGGATCTCCAAGGCCGACCTCCCCTCAAGCCCCTTCCGAGATTTCCCCGCCTTTCTTGTAGGGATCTGGTCGGAAGCGGGAGGGAGGGAAGGGTGGAGAAAGAGCGCAGAACCAGAGACAAGGAAAAGGAGGGAAAACATCAGAATAAACCTTTCATCTCCCCTTCCCCAATTCACACCCCCCGCTCCTGGCAAAAACAAAAAACCCCAAGAATCCGCTCCTTTCCGGACGTAACTACCGGGTCTCGGTCGCTTTTAGTCGCTCGGCAACTTTTGGGGGTACCCCCTTCCCTGCCCCGCCCCGAAACCCCCGCCCCCCCTTCGTCCCCTGGCCGGTGGGCAACCGAGAACGAAGCTTTATGAGGAGGGGGGGAGAAGAGTGGGGTTGGTGCCCCCTTGGGGCGGCAGCTGGTGGGAGGGAGCGAGAAGAGCAGCATTGGAGGGGGATCGGTGGGGTTGGTGCCCCCTTGGCGCGTCCACACGACCGGGGAATGCGGGCACGCGAGACCGGGGCAAAGCGCCCCCGGGCGAGTGGGCGTTGTGTGGTTGGGGTTCGGGTTTTAAGACTGGCGTGCGAAGGGGGGAGGTGGAGGGTGGGACGACCCCCTCACACACACACACCCCCAAGCACGGGGGAGGGGGCTTGAAATCAACATTCCCCAGTTCGAAGAGGCGTTGGGGCTCCCGGCTTTCTTCTCCTCCTCCCCCCCCACCCCCCCCATTTGTGCCCTTCTCCTCCCTCCCGAGTTTGCCTGGCCCGGCGTGGATCGGCTCCTATTGGGGTCTCTCGGCGCCCGTCCTTCCAGGCCGAGAGAGAGAGAGAGAGACCACGAATGACCTCCCGCGCGTGTTTTGCCCTTGACACGCGTGCAAGAATTAGACCCATCCTCCACCCCTCCCTCCAAGCGCGCTTGGGTTTTAGGGCAGCTTTCTGAGAAGGGCGCGCTTAGAGCTGGCCTGGACGTGGACATTCGGACTGACCCTGTAACGCACCCACAAATATACACACCCCGCCTCGCTCGCCCGTGGCCTTCGCCTTGGGGGGACGGTGCGTGTAGGACGCCTCGCGCAACGTCCAAACGCCAAGACTTCACTGTCACGGGACCTTGCCACGCACGTCCACCCCGCCTCCCACCAGCGCCTGTTTCCCCGACTTTCCTCTCCAAGTGGGAGGCGGGAAGAGTCGGTGCGTGCGTGGGTGGGCGACAAAACCCCGCAGGCCGAAAAGGAAGAAAGGAGACGCAGCCCCGGTTGCATTTCAAAAGAAACCACCTTATAACCAGCATTAGATTGGGGGAGGGGGTAAAACTTAGATCAGGCGGCCTCTCCCTCCCCGCTGCTGAATTTAAAAAGAAAGCGCCACGTCTCCAACGCGCGTGGGAGGAGACGCGGATTCCCCTCTCAGGACGTCTTTGTTGTGCGAAAGAGAAGGGGAAACGACGCGTTTGTCCTTAAACAAGCAGAGGGGGGCGGAAATAATTTGGGGGGGGGGTCGAGGTTGTTTGGGAAACGGAGGAAGGTAAAGACAGAGATCACGGCGCTGCTTTGCGGCCTGGCCAGGACGGGAGAGACGGAGGGAATTGGGGAGGGGTGTGTGCAGATAAAGTCAACTTGACCGACGGAAGCCTTGCGGGTATAAATAAAGGAAGCAACAATAAATGAAGCTGTAAAACTGTTTTTCTTTCATGCCTTTCTCTCCCCGGATTCTTCCGCCCAGCCTCCTCGGGCGACCGAAGAAATAATGCACGGAGAAGAGACACAGCCCCCCCCCCCCAGAATGGGTGAAACTGGAATCTCTAACCCACCCACTCACCCAAACAAGGAGAGAGGTTGCGGGTCGGGTGCGAAGGGAAGTAGGCCCGATTTTCACTCTTGAAAAGAACTTTTCCTCTTCTGAAAAGTCGACGAGAGAAATACAGATTTTAAAACCAAACCAAACCAACCAAAAAGCTTGCCTGTTGGTTTTAAAAGCAATTCTTAAAGGATTGGGGTTTTTTTTTTTTTTAATATATAAATACACTTTTATAAATAAATTCACCGTTCTTCCACCTCTTGCCGTCCTCATTCCATTTCCAGCATTGATTTCGTGATTCAAGTTGCTCGTTCTATATTTATACGGCGGCTTTTTTTCTTTTGCTTTCTTTTGTATACAGAATTGGGATAACAACAGCAACGTCCACGCAATTTTTTTTCCCCCGAACTCACCTTGTAATCCCACGGGGGCAAGAAAACGTGGATCCGAGCTGGATTGCGCGCTTACTTGGATTTGCGTGTTTATTTAAGGGTAGAGAGGCACGTTGGGTGAGCTCCGTAGTTCATCCGCATTTATCCCTCTTCCAAATCCAAAGGAAGACTTGGGAGGGGGAGTCTGTATTTCACGCATTTCCGGCCCGAGGTGAAATCCTTCCGATCTCTCTCCCCTCCGCCCTCTCTCTCTCTTTTCCTCTTTCTCTTTCTCTTTCTCTCTCTCTCTCTCTGGAAAGATCAAATAAGATCAAACTTCCCAAAAAACAAACGGCTGAGAGAAGTTTCCTGAGCCTTAACGCTCTTTTTCTATGGGAACCAAAGACGGGGAAATATATGCAAAGCCTGTGATGATAATAAAACTTTCTTCTTCTTCTTCTTTTAAATTAAGCATATCAATGGCCAGCTACAGAGCCACCCGCCTTCAAATTACACCCTTTAAAAAAAATCAATTTACTTTTTCGCTTCCTTATTTAATTCCGCTGGTCCTTCGGTTCGCCTTTAAAAGGTTAGAAGGGAGAGGAACAACCCCCCCCCCAATTTCTGGCTCAGCATTTCTCCGCCTCTTTGCGGGGGGAGGGAAAGGGGGGGATACTTTTTTAAAAAAAGAATTTGCCTTCAGGAAGAGGAGGAAGAAGAGGAAGAGGAGGAAGAAGAAGGAGGAGGAGGAGGGAAGGAAGGAAGGAAGGAAGGAAGGACACCTGCACGCGGACGCCCGTGACAATTCCGCGCCTTTGTTGAATTCCCCAGAATGTGGTGAAGGCAATAAAACCGATCCCCAATGGATCTCCACTGTACCCTTGATCCCCTCCGGCCAGATCCTCTTTTTGGAAATCAACCCTGGTCCCTTCCGATCAACTGGTTCGGCGACGAGGTCAGCAATGGCCTGGTTCCGAAGTGGAAATTGCAAGGGATTTTAAAAGCCTAAAAGAAAACAAAGCCTTCGTGGGGTGGAGGAAAAATCACGCGTGTCCCCCACCCCACCCGTGGTTCCGAAGTTTCTAAGCATTTCGCGGGTCCAAAAAGGCCAAAGAGGGAGGCTTCGCGCGTCCGCCCGTGGCAAATTCAACGCAAGCCACGAAGCGCGCCAGGCGAGTTTCCTTGGCAAAACTCGGGAGGGCCGAAGCAACCACGCGTGGGTGTGAATTTCAGCAGGCCCGACCCGGGAGAAACTAGCTGGAAGTCCGAGGAAGTAGTAGGGGAAAGGAGCGTGGCGTCCACGGTGCTTTTTGAGGGCGCAGAACACGGGTGGGGGAAAGGAAAGCCAAGAACGTGGGAACAGGTCGAAGCGAACGGTTTTCTCTCCCCCGAGACCAAAGGCGACGGAGGGGAGGAGGCTGTCAGAGGCGAGATGCCCGAGGAATCGTTCGTGCCGATTGAAAAATGGGATGTTGGGACGAAATCCCACGGGGCTCATTTTCTGCGGGGGGTTTAAGGGTGCCAATGGGGGTGTGTGAGTTAATTGATGAAATAGGGTTTCGTGTGATATGGGGAAAAAAAGACGAGAAAGCACCCAGCTTCCCACTGCTCTTGGATACGTGTGATGGAAAGGCGTCTCCTGTTCCCACGCGAGGAGGGAATCCTAATCACGCATCCTCAGGCCCAGCCGGTTTGGGCGTTGTCTCCAGTCCGGGCCCTTTCCTGGACCAGTTCGACCAGTTATTCACCCACGCCTAGCCCGTGGGGTCCAGAATAACAGAGAGAGGCCAGCCAGGCCTCTTACGAGATCTAGATCTTACGAGGTCCAGGCGCCTCTCTCTACCAGGCTCTATCATTTTATCCACCCGTTGTCACCCGTTAGGATCCCCGTTTTATACACTTGGGTTGTTCAGACTCAGAACGAATCCGGCTTGGCTTTTTCAGCTGTTCAAAAGCAGAAGGTCTGGGGAAGCGGAGACCCCCGTTATAACAGCTTCTGCCTTGGAATAAAACCGGGGCTCGTTTGCAAAGCCTGCGAGTTTTGGCACAGCTCTTCCCTCAAAGGCCTTGCCACTTTACCTGAATCGTCCGAGGCTTCTCACCTGTAACCCAAACCCATATTTTAGGAAAGCTATCAAATTCGTTCTTTGGCCTGGATACCAGAGGCAGGCCTTCCCAGCCTCTCTCTCTCTCTGTGTGTGTGTGTGTGTGTGTGTGTGTGTGTGTGTACCTACAAACAAGATTGGACAAGCTCTGGTGGTCCCCCATCCTGGAAAAAAAAGGCAACACAAAAATTGGGGAAGAGGGTGAATCATTTATTCTGGTTAAATAAATCACCTGAAATGAACAAATGGGTACCATCTGCAAAGGTAGCAGATTTAAAAAATAATAATTCTGAAATAGGAAGAAAAAAAATAATTCTCGGGCCAAACTAAAAAAAAAAAAAAAAGCCAATTCGTTTTCAGTTTATAGGGGGGGCAATCCTGCTTTTTTCCAGTTGTGGCAAGAAGGAAGGGAGATTTCTTCCTTCCCCCCTCCCCCTAATTTTTCAGTGACCCAGGACCGATTGGGAAAGACTTCAATGTTAAGGAAATGCCTGGATTTTTTTTAAAAATTACACTGTGATTCTTACTGTTTCAGCTGTGGTTTTTATTTTATTTAGCGGATGGCATCTCCATAGGTCGTGCAATCACTGATATGCCACACTAATAAATGCATATTAATTGGTTGAACTAATAAAAGCAGCTATGATCAAGTTTGGAAGAGAGAGAGAGATGTATATAGATACACACATACACCTTTTTAATTATCATTTTATACACACACACACACACACACACACCCCTTTGAATTATCTTTGGCCTGAAGGCAGTTAGCCACAATTTGACGTGGAATATTTGCTGGGGGGAGAGGGGGTTATGTCTGACCTTTACAATTGGCCTGGGGAGGGAAGGGGGGTGTTGGAAGCTTCCTTGTCCCCACCAACAGCTCCTTCAGAATATTCTCCTCTGGTCTTGGTGAAGGATCATACTTTGTAATGAAATGTTTCATCAGTGAGGTCTTATTTTGAGCAAAATTATATTAGATTCTCCTTTACAGAAGAAACTGCCTCAAAATGGAGATTCGTCCTGGAAAAATCTTGGTTTGGGGAAACTGAATTATTGAGCCCGTCATCTGCACCTCAATAACTGTCTGGTTTGGTTCTGCAACCCAACAGGGATACAGACTCCAGAGGAT
Organism: Hydrophis major; assembly: GCA_033807585.1. Lineage (NCBI taxonomy): Eukaryota > Metazoa > Chordata > Lepidosauria > Squamata > Elapidae > Hydrophis > Hydrophis major. The sequence goes on from CM066335.1 coordinate 25,818,737, forward strand.
AATTAGGACTACAGAAAAAACAATGGCTACCAATCTGCCTTCAATCGAGGACCTGTTTACTGCATCCTGAGTGCAAAAGAGGGCTGTGAAAATATCTACAGAACCCTCACATCCTGGATATAAACTGTTTCAACTCTTTCCCTCAAAACGATGCTGTAGAGCCCTGCACAATAGAACAACTAGACACAAGGAGAGTTTTTCCCGAACGCCATCACTCTGCTAAACAAATCATTCCCTCTGTCAAACTATTTACAAAGTCTGCACTACTATTACTATCAATCTTCTCATCCTTCCTAACATCCATCCCCTCCCACTTGTGACTGTATGACTGTAACTTGTATCCTAACTATTTTTATTGATTGTTTCCTAGTATGATTTGATTGCTTATTGTATCCTATGACTATTATTAAGTGTTGTGCCTTATTATTCTTGACGAATGTTTCTTTTCTTTTATGTACACTGAGAGTGTTTGCACCAAGACAAATTCCTTGTGTGTCCAATCACACTTGGCCAATAAAAAATTCTCTCTCTCTCTCTCTCTCTCTCTCTCTCTATCTGACCACTTCCATCCCTAAATGAAACCAGTTCTTCTTGGCTCTGGTTATGGAGAAGTGGGGGGGACGGGACAAGGGGCTTCCCTGCTGCCAGAATCTGTGGCAAACTTTCCCACATACCAAAGCAGATTAAAATCTCCCCTTGCTGCTAGAGCCCTGCTGGAAATCTCTCCCTCTCTCTCCCTCTCTCTCTCTTTCAATATTCAGCTTTTAAACCTTGTAAAAGTTTGTCGGTCCTGCCCTCCAAACTTAAAACCAGACAAAACTCATTATGCCAAAGGAGATCAGTCTAGAAAATAGGAGTGCCCTCCACTCTTGTAGTTTGGGGACCTACCAAAACGACAAATCATCTTCCAAACAACAAGAAGCTTCAGATTTTTTTAGAAAACAAAACAAAACTTTAACTAGGTTTGAAGGTCGAAACAAAAACCTTCATCCTGGCAGGACTCTCAACAACTTCCTGATCCTAAAGAGGTGTTTGGGTTTTTTTAAGGAGTAATTAAAATGAAAGAAGAGAGAGGTGGTCACCTAATTTCTAATTTTTATTCCACTGGCAAGTGCTGAAAATTGTTCTGCCCTCCCTCAAGCATCCATAACTCCTCCTGCAGAAAGGTGGCACAAACATTTCTGTCTCTCCTTGGAAGCAAAGTTAGGGACCCTCAAAGATGGGGAGGGGTGTTAAGAACCAGTTCCAGGCTTGGCTTCTGGGGTGAGGGCTACCCTCCCCTCAACTCAAACGTCATTGGGGGAATGGGCTTATTTGCATCTGCTCCTATATGAAATTTCACCCTTCTTGAGTCATGTCATGTAGCAGTTTCCTCTCTGCTCTTGTATAACATTTTGACCTCCTCTGATTGTCCTTCCTTCTTTCCTTCCATTTTTTCTTGCTTCTTTCTCTTTTTTTAACCTTCCTTCTCTCTTTTTATGTCTTCCTTCTCTATTCTTTTCCTTTCTTCCTTCCTTTTCTTTTCTTCCTTCTTTCTCTTTCTCTCACCTTCTCTCTTTTTTGCCTTCCTTCTCTATTTCCTTCCTTCCTTCCATTTTTCTTGCCTTCTTTCTCCTTCTTTCACCTTCCTTCTCTCCTTTTATGTCTTCCTTCTCAATTCTTTTCCTTCCTTCCTTCTTTTTTGCCTTCTTTCTCTTTCTCTTACCTTCTTTTTTATGCCTTCCTTCTCTATTTCCCTCCTTCCATTTTTTCTTGCCTTCTTTCTCTCGCCTTTTATGTCTTCCTTCCTTTTCTATTCCTTTCCTTCTCTTTTTTGCCTTCTTTCTCTATCTCTCACTTCTCTTTTTTTCATACCTTCCTTCCTTCTCTATTTATTTCCTCCTTCCTTCCCTCCCCCCCTTTTTCCCCTTGCCTTCTTTCTCTCTCACCTTCATTCTCTCCTTTCCATGCCTTCCGTCCTTCTCTATTTCCCCCACCCTTCCTCCCTCCCTTCCGTCTTGGAGAGGAAGCAGAAAAGGAGTCTTAAAAAAAGTCCCTGTTTAACGTGTCCTTTTTCATGCTAGAAAAGAGATGCTTTCTTTTCTTCTGATGCTCTAAGGAAGAGGAGGAGGAGGAGGAGGAGGAAGGAGACTGAATGGAAGATGGTTGGGAGAAAAAAAGGGAAATGATGTGGCCAATATCTTAATCAGGGATGGGATGACCTCTGACCCAGAAGGTGGCTTTTTGGTGCATCGCATTGACCCCTTTCTGCTTGAGTGAGCTTGGGGCAACCAAAGCCAACAGCCCCTCCAAAGGCTTAAGGCTAAGTCGCCGGCCTTCCTCTTCTGGATCTGACAGACACATTTGGGAGATTTTGACCATCTCTTTCCTGAATGGCCATCTCCTTGGAAGATTTGGGCTTCCTTCCAATTCCCTGGCTTGTGGTGTGAAGGGAAAGACAGGAAGGAGGGGCTACATTAGGGTGAAAAGCAATCCTCCGTAGACTTATATCCCGCTTCCCAGTGATTTCCAGCCCTCTCTAAGCTGTTTACAGAGTCAGCCTCTTGCCCCACCAACAATCTAGGTGCTCATTTAACCGACCTTGGAAGGATGGAAGGCTGAGTTGATCTTGAGCTAGTCAGGCTCAAACTGCTGGCAGTGGGCAGAGTCCGCCTGCAATACTGCCTTCTAACCACTGCTCCATCAGGAAAGAGAATGAGAAAGGGAATAAGAGGGAAGGAAGGAAAGAAGGAAGGAAGGAAGGAAGCAAGGAAAGAAGGAAGGAGGGAGGGAGGGAGGGAGGGAAGGAAGGAAGGAAGGAAGGAAGGAAGGAAGGAAGGAAGGAAGGAAGGAAGGAAGGAAGGAAGAGGTTATTATTGGGTGAGTTTCCCCCCCCCCAGCCCACCCAAATGGGAAAAGAAGATGTGTGTCCCCAGGAAATGATTCAATCGAGCAAATAAAGACCCATTCCATGTCCTTCACGTTGACTTTTGGCCGGTTGTGTATGCAGTTTTGGCCAAAATGTTTGTTTTCAGCCTTCGCTGTAACGTGCCAAGCCAGAAAATGGGTTAATTTATGAGTTAGGTCATGAGAACGCCTCCAAAAGGGAAGACGCAGGGAATCCAGGCGTTTAAAAAGGGAAGGGGGCTGAAAAACGAAACAAAGCGAAGGCAAACTTTGAATGAGATTTTTTTTTTGCCCGGGTCCTGCTTGCCCTTCACGAGGACTAGAAATATATATATATATATATATATATATATATATATATATATATATATATATATATATATATATATATGTGTGTGTATGTATATATATATATATATATATATATATACGAACACAACACAGAAGCCTGATGATGGTGGATGAGATTCTGCCGAAATGTTGCTACAACTTTAAAAGCACAACTACAATGACGTGGGAAAATACCCAAACAAAGCTGAATGCCATACATGTAAGTACCTGCAAAAACTTCAGAATATATATATATATACACATATACATATCTATCTATCTATCTATCTATCTATCTATCTATCTATCTATCTATCTTCTAACTATCATCTATCTATCTATCTATCTAATCTATATCTATATCTATATCTATATCTATATCTATCTATCTATCTATCTATCTATCTATCTATCTATCTATCTATCTATCTATCTATCTATCTCCTGTGTTGACTGAAGAAGATGGGACGGCTGTAGCTTCCCTGAGGTTGGATAAAAACACAAACATGGTACACGACTGTGGAGTTGTCCCAAAAGTATTTTCCCCACCAACAGTCAACTGGACTTTCTGGTTTTGCTTTGAAGACATTTTGCTTCTCATCTGAGAAGCTTCTTCAGCTTCTCTCAGAAGCAGCAGCTTTTGCTCTCAGAGCTGAAGAAGCTTCTTGGATGAGAAGCAAAATGTCTTCAAAGCGAAAGCAGAAAGTCCCATTGCCTCTTGGGGGGGGGGAGGCACCTTTGGGATATAAACATAATACATACAGAGAGAAATCCAGAAAGGTGAACTTAGAAATCACCACCCCACCCCCCAAAAAGAATAATTCGTAAAGACCAGAAGCTCCTGTCTTCTGGGTGAATCTTTACAAATTCTCCTTAATTCCTGCTTTCTCCAAAGTCGCACCTGTTCCTTGAAGTTTGCAGATTGTGGCTCCGGGGGTTGTGTGAAGCAGTCATGGGATGGGATTAAGGTAAGGCAGGAACGCAATCTAAACGCGTGAACTCCAGAAGTCCCAGGCAAGACCAAAAGGAAACTTGGATTTTACGTGATGCCTCCATCCGCCCCCCCGCCCCCTCCTTCAAAACAAATGAATCTAATTTGAGGTGGACACCCTTTCCTTGCGGGGAAAGCCAGACAAGCCTTGCTCCCTAACCTTCAGACGAGCCTCCAACCCCGCGATTCATTTGTTCTATATTTTCATTTATTTATGAAATACACTGTACGCCTCTCGCCTGACCGTTGAAGATACTTTGCAGGCTTACGAAATGACAATAACAACATCGCATTTCAAAGGCATCGAATGAGCTGGGATTAAATAGGAGCTCAAAATTAATTAAAACCAGATTTTAATACCCTTCAGGAGGGGCAGAAAAACAGGGGCCGGTCTCCCCTCCGATGGGAGGGGATCGCAGAGAAGGCTCCCACCAGCCTTGAAACTTGGCCTTCTCCTTCATCCACGCGCGGGGAAACCGAGGCGCGGCTCAAATCGATCGGCGCCGCAGATTCGGATTCGTATCGATTTGCGGCGAGAAAGGAAAGAGACGCGGGTCCAGGAAACGGGAAGAGAGGCGGTTGACCCAAACGAATTGGGAAAGGACAAATTACTTTTTTTTTTTCTCACCCTGGTTTTGAGGGACCCCGGAATAGAGTTAACTCGCCGAGATTTCACAATAATCCTTTCCAAAAAAAAAAAATGAACGAGGAATTTGAAAGGTAAACGGTGGAGTCGTGGAGACGGTCGCCCTAACCTCCCGCTGAATGGTGCGTAACAGAGGTGGACACGCATCCGCACCCAAACACAAACCTCCCCCCGCCCCCAATGAGAAGGAGAAAGGTTTGCTCTACCCGGGGCCCGTCAACCGCGTATGGAATACAGTTCCCATCACCCCCAGCGTCCCGCGTGGAATTCCAGTCTAAAGAATCAGAGGGGGGGGGTGCAGGGAAGGAACGCGTTGGGAAAGGCTTTCCACGGCCACTCGCAACTTTATTTTTTCAATCGATCTTGGCCTCCTCCCTCCCTCTTCTGATTTCATTTAACTTCCTTCCTTCCTTCCTTCCCCCTCCTCTGATTTCATCTTCCTTCTTTAATTCCTTCCTTCCTTCCTTCCTTTCTTCCCTTCCTTCCTTCCTGAAAAAAATATCCTGTCTTCTCCTCCTAGGCCACTCCACCACAAAAACTCTCTCTCTTTCCCTCACTGTCTCTCTCTCTTTGTCTCACTGTCGCTGTGTGTGTCCCTCTCTTTCTCTCACTGTCTCTCTCTCTCTCTGAGCCTCTTTTTCTCTCTGCCTGTCTCTCTCTCTCTCTCTCTCTCTCACACACACACACACACACACACTTCTATTTTTATTCCACTTTCCATGGTTCCTTGCGAAAGGAACCGCATCTTTTCCCCAGCATCGTTTTTAATAATCAAACTTTGCACCTGCGCGAGATTTCAGCGCCTCTTTTGCGGAGGGTCCCTTCCCCTCCCTCGCCCCCAGGGGAAAAAAAAAAAACAGGGTTCAGAAACCTGAAGCAGCAAACGGGGGGGGGTCCCCGCTGAAGGGGGAGAGAGCGGAGAGTGAGACGCGGGGGGGGGGGGTTTGTCGGGGCAGCTGCCAGTCTCAGAGTTCGGTGCGGTCTGGAGCTGCTGAGTTTATTCCCGTTGCCTTCGAGGCTCCTTCGTTTCCCCACGGAAAAAAATGCTCCGAAGCGGGTGGCGAGGCAAAGAGAGGGTCGACACCACGGGGGTGGGTGGGGGTTTTTATCCGCCCCCCCTCCTTCTCGCAGCCTTTTGGCTACTATTGTCCCACGTTGCTTCCCTCTCCCTTTAAAAGGAGTCTAGGGAAGAAAGTGCCTGGGGGTGTTGAATCTAGCGGGGGGTGGGGGTGAGAAGAAGAGACCCCCCCCCCTCCTATATATCCTCTCCGATCCTCTGAGCCCCCCCCCCCTCTTTCTGGGCTCCAGATCGCCTTTATTTCGACTAAATAAATAAACTCGATTTTTATTGGATCTCTTTCCACCCGCCCCACGCCAAAAGGAAAGCGAGCCAGACTTTCTCCTCCTAGGAGGCCCCCCTCCCCCTCCTCCCTACACCCCCCCCCCATCCCACTTCGGGGCAGAGGACCCCGCACTGGAAACGCGTGTTGGGGCGACGTCGAAGCGCGCCCTTCTGACCCTCCTGTGCGCCTCCAGGCCCGGCTTGCTGAGGACGGGGGGGGGGCAATCCGAGGAGCAGCCCTGACGCCTCTGCCTGCGCCCCCCCCTCCCCACCGGCCCCCAGCCCTCGCTGCCCAGCTTCCTCAAAGGCTGCGACGCGTTTCAAAGGCGGCCGCTCACGTCGGGAGGTGCCGAAAAGGGCCCCGCTGCGAGAGCCGGGCCAGGCCGTTTCCACCGTCCGGCTCGCCAATGGGGGAACTTCTGCCGGGCCAGCCGACTCTGCTCCCCCCCCTCCCCGCGCCTGCTGGGCTTTTGTGCTCGCCCGGGGAAGGGGAGCGCTTCCCCCACGCCTCCCCCTTCTTTCTCTTGGCCCCGCCGACGAGGGAGGAGGAAGGCCAGGCACCCCCGCCGTTCTCTCTGCTTCCAAGCTGGCTGCGTGGAAAGAGGGAGTGGGGTCTACGGGGGGGGAGGCGAGGGCTTGTTGCGCGATCCAGACGTTGAGGTGAGGTTCTTGATCCCAAAGTCCTCGGGTTCCTGCGCCCTTTTGACGTCTGTTTCTTGTTTTCTCTCTTCTCTCCTTCCCCTTCTTCTTTCCTCTTCCCCTTCCACCCTTTCTCCCTCCCTCCCTTCCCTCCCTTTCTCCCTGTCTCCCTCCCCTTCTCCTTTCCTCTACCCCTTCCTCCCTCTCTCCTTCCTTCCCTGCTTGGCACCATTTTAATCTAGTACAGCACTGGCCCTTCGTTTGCCTAGCTGGCTCTGGAGCCTCATGCGGCTCTTTGGGCCCTCTGCTGCGGCTCCCTGTTCGGAGAACCCACCACTGGCTGGCCCCGCCCCTCGCCCTCCCCTCCCAATCACTCCTCACCAGGCCTGAGAAGGTAAAACACAAAAAAAACAGAAATGGGAGGGAGGGGGAGGAGAGAGAGAGAAAGAGAGAGAGAAAGAGAGGGAGAGAGACCCATTTCCCACAGAAAACACGGGGACCCACAAAACCTGGGTAGGCGTGGCAGGGGTGGGTGGGTCATGTGACTGGGTGGGAGTGACATTGAATTGACCACGCCCACCCAGCTTTTGAGGCTCCCAGTGTTTTCTATGCTGTGGGAAACGGGTCCAAATGGCTCTTTGAGTGTTTCAGGTTGCCGATCCCTGCCCTAGGCGAACCAGCGCTGATTCTATCATCCTTTGGGCTCTTGGAACCTTTTCCCCCTTCCTGGCCAGCAATGGCCCCATCCTAGCCAAGCCCCACCCAGCAAACCCCTCCGCTGCCCTGCCCCGAATGGGCGCTGCCTTTAATTGGGTGAAAGGAGGATGCTTGGGGCGTGGGGGGTCACCAGAGACCTAGAAGCCCCAAGTTGGGTGCAATCCCATCCAAGGATTTGGGGGGACCGATTCCATTCTATTGGGAGGTTCTTCAGATGAACCAGGTGGGAAGATTCAACCACTTTTTTTTCCCAAGGACCAGAAAAAGTTGGGCGTTTCGTAAGGATGTTGGTGGTAGAAAGCACAGTAGTTGCGGATAAGACCTCTGCTCTGTTGGTTATCTGGGGAATGCCTTCTCCTGTCTTGGAGGAGCATCTGATCAGATGAACCCTTGAGGTCAAAGTAAAAAAAGAAGATATGGAGACTCTAGAAAGAGTGCGGAGAAGACCAACCAGGATGATTAGGGGACTGGAGGCTAAAAGATACGATGGACAGTTGCAGGAACTGGGGATGTCTAGTCTAGGGAAGAGAAGGACCAGGGGTGACAGGAGAGCAGTCTTCCAATATTTGAGGGGCTGCCCAAAAAAAGAGGCAGTCAAGCTTCTCTTCAAAGCACCTGAAGGCAGGACAAGAAGCAATGGAGGGAAGCTAAGCAAGGAGAGAAGCAACCTAGAAGGAAGGAGAAATTTCCTGATAATGAAGAACCATTAACCCCTGGAACAACTTCCAGAAGTTGTAAATGCTCCAACACTGGAAGTTTTTTTTAAAGAAGAGATTGGATAACTATTTGTCTGAAGTGGTGTAGGGTTTCCTGGCTAAGCAAGGGGTTGGACTAGAAGACCTCCAAGGTCCCTTCCAACTCTGTTATTCTGTTCCGTTCTAAAGTGGCCCAGCCTAGGGGCAGGGAAGTGGTCCCTGCAGAAAATTGCAACGATACCCTAAGGATGACACCAATGCGACATCTTCCTTGTCCAAAGGCCACCCTTGTGAACATGGATCCCAACTTCTGACACTAGTGCCTAAGCCACAGGGGATCATTACTGTTAAAACAAACATCTTAGCTGTTCAACACCACGCCCTCGTCCATCAATTCCTAATATTGTAACTGGTTATCTGTGCCCATCAATGCTGGATGACCCTTGTCCTAGGCTTTGAACAAATTTGTGCAGCATCTGGGGCCAAAACTGAACCTGCGAGCGTGCTTAGCAAAGCTAGCTTTTTTCTCTTCTGGAGGTGGAATTGTGGACCAACCATTTCCAACATGTGCAACTGCAACTCAATGCAACAAACAGCCACTTTAAAAGAAAAGAAAGAAAAAGAAATCTGTCCATAGAAGTAAAGGACTTTCTGGTGGATCTCAGCTTAGAATCTCTTTGGTCCAAGATGCTGCAATAAGCACAGAATAACAAGGTTGGAAGGAACCTTAAAGGTCTTCTAGTCCAACCCTCCCTGCTTAAGCAGAAGACAATTTCAGGTTGTCCGATCTGATTTTGAAAACCTCCAGTGATGAAGCAACCATGACTTCTGGAGGCACAGATTAACTGTTCCTCACTTCTGAGAAGTTTCTCCTTAATTCCAGGTTGCTTTCTCTCCTCGGTTAGTTTCCATACAGCTTCGACTTTCAATACACAAAGAATCTACCTTCCATCTTGTAGAGAGATGGTGAGCAAGTTTGCAATCTCCCACCCATCAGAAAAACAGCTTGTTGCAGCAGGCCCCCAGCCCTCTCTTTTTTTCTTTTTCTTTCTTTCTTTTTTTTGGATGCTTCTGTGACAAGCTGTCCACAATGATCAATGGTTGGCATGGAAACTGGCCTTATTACCCACCAGGGCAGAGTTTTCTCTTATTAAATTTGGGCTCCTATCGATCTTCCCCATTTCGCGCATTTGGAAAATGGCAAGCACTTTTAAAACAAATGCTTTGCTACATCCCTGCCTCCTTCCTCTCCCCCTCTCCATATTTGTGTTAAGAAGGAGTGTTTCGCTGTGAGGTTATGTTCCCAGGACACATAAAGCCCTTGTTAGTTGAGCCCTGCTTTTCCTGCATTCACTCCGTGGCCTGGGTTCACCGGACAGACTGAGATCTAAACCAGAAAATGCAATCATTCCAGCTGTTTGCAACTGCTGGGTCTCACAGCATGTTGCTCGAAAACGATTTCCCCTCTGGAAAACTGACAATCAGTGCAGCCTGAATCAGGAACCCATGGAATTATTAGGAAGCTCAAGACAGGCAGGATGAAAGCAACTAAGACGTTTAAAGGCCTGGAGATTCAACCATATGAAGAATAGTTGCAGGAGTTGAGAAAAGAAGGACTGGGGAGGACATGAGAGCAGTCTTCCAGTATTTGAGGGGCTGCCCCAAAGAAGAGGGTGGGGTCAAGCTATTCTCCAAAGTGCCTCTGAAGGCAGCACAAGAAACAATGGATGGAGAGAAGCAATCTGGAATGAAGGAGAAACTTCTTAACAGGAAGGACAATGAACCAGTGGAACAGAAGTTGACTCCGGAAGATGTGGGTGCTTCATCACTGGAGGTTTTTAAGAAAAGACTGGAAAGGCAGTTTTTCTGAAATGATATAGGGACTCCTGCTTGAGCAGGGGGCTGGACTAGAAAACCTCAAAAGTCCCTTCCTGCTCTAGTATGATTGATTGAATAATTGGAATTTCCTCTGCTATCTTCATGATGGTTTTCCTAGCCTAGTTTATCATCCACTTTCAGGACAGCTCCTTTGCTGGACAGCTCCCGTTTTGGCTTGGAAAGCCTGAACCGGGACAACATTCATTTATTTTCACCTCTTTGCACACAGTGCAAAACTTGGAAATTCCTGGATTTTACAGAATCCTCATTTGCAAGTTTTATGATGGAGACCATAGGAAGCCTGCAAAAATCCCAGCAGCTTGATTATTTTCCCCTTTAGGATTAAACTCTAAATCGTGTTCTCACAATTTTGGTGCAGAGGGGAGTGGTCTTTTCCTAGGGTTTTTTTTTTTTGGGGGGGGGGGAATGGAGATATATATTTGTTGGTTGTTTAAGGGATGGCTATTTGTTTTATAAAACATTAACTAATTAAAATGTTCCCATTCCTTCCTAATTCAATTTTCTCATGTATTTTAATTCACTTATTTTATTCACAAACATTTCATTCACTAAATTACACTAACTCATTTCTGACCACCGCTACAACTGCCTTCGAGAAAGGGAGTAATGGCCAGCTGATGAGAGATGCGGTTCTCCTCGACCCTGCTGGCAGTCTGCCCCCTCTTCACCACCTCTACGGGGTAGCTTAGCCCCGAAACCAGCCAGTTCTATTCTATTCTATTCTATTCTATTCTATTCTATTCTATTCTATTCTATTCTATTCTATTCTATTCTATTCCATTCCATTCTATTCCATTCCATTCCAATATTCTATTCTATTCCATTCCATTCCATTCCATTCTATTCTATTCTATTCTATTCTATTTTCCAATATTCTATTCTATTTTCCAATATCTATTCTATTCTAATTTCTTATTCTATTCTATTCTATCTTTCACCTACGATGGCAGGCAAGTCCTGCTACCATCACCACCCTAATTGCCCTCCTACAACAGTTGTGTCACAATCACTTTGATAATGCACCGAGATGAATCCCTCAGGAGCCCACAAGGACTCAGTTCAGCCCTCAACAATCACGAGGTTATGATGGGCTAATGAGCTGGTCTCTGTGGGCAAAACGCAAATCTTGATGGCATGAAGTTTAGGCGGCCCTTCCAATCTTTTCTGGCCTGCTTGGTTCTTAATGGGCAATTTGTGTCAATTAATTATCCTGGTTGACTTCATTCTCCTTGACCCCTCTGCTGGTTTGGAGTCACAGCTGGCCATTTCCTCAGCTCTGTTTCATTCTAGAGATGCCATCCTAGCAGTGCTGTTAGGACCACATTGAGCTGAAGAATAATGGAGTTGCATTGGGGAAGAATGTATCAACCAGGTGAGTTTTCTTCAGGATGGAGCCTGAATCTGGGCACTACCTCAAAAACAAGTTCAAATGCTTCTTCGTAAAAGGTCGTCTCCCTGCTTCCAGTAGGGTCATGTTTGCACAAGGTTCCATCTTAGACCCAGGACTCTTCAATATCTTCATTAACGACTTAGATCAGGGAATAGAAGGGTAACTTACCAAATTTGCAGATGATACTAAGCTGGCAGGGATAGCTAACACCCAAGAAGATAGGCTCAAGGTCCAGATGGATCTTGACAGACTAGAACACTGGGCCATATCTAACAAAAGGAAATTCAATGTAGAGAAAAGTAAAGTCCTACACTTAGGCAAGAAAAACCAAAAGGACACATATAGACTGGGTGAAACCAGGTTCAATAGCAGGAACTGGGAGAGGGATCTTGGAGTCTTAGTGGACAACCAGCTAAATATGGATGGAAACTGAACAAGGAGAGATTTAACCTGGAAATAAGGATAAACTTTCTGACAGTGAGAACAATCAACCAATAGAACAGCTTTCCCCTTGGAAGTTGTGGGAGCTTCATCACTTGAGACTTTCACGAAGAGATTGGACCACCATTTGTCAGAAATGGTGTAGGGTCTCCCGCTTGGGTGGGGGGTTGGAGTAGATGACTTACAAGGTCCCTTCCAACTCTGATTATCTGTTAAATATGAGCCAGCCGTGTGCAGCAGTAGCCAAAAAAGTTAATCCAATCCCAAATTGCATTAACAGAGGGATACAATCAAGATCAAGTGTGGTACTAACACCACTCTATAAAGCCTTAGTAAGACCACACCTAGAGTACTGCATCCAGTTTTGGTCAACACAGTACAAGCAAGAGGTTGAGACTCTAGAAAGAGTACAGAGAAGAGCAACCAAAATGATTAGGGGACTGGAGATTAAAACATGCGAAGAATGGTTGCAGGAACTGGGCATGGCGAGAAGAGAAGAGAAGAGAAGAGAAGAGAAGAGAAGAGAAGAGAAGAGAAGAGAAGAGAAGAGAAGAGAAGAGAAGAGAAGAGAAGAGAAATTATTTTATTGGCCAAGTGTGATTGGACACACCAGGAATTTGTCTTGGTGCAAATGCTCTCAGTGTGCATAAAAGAAAAGAGACATTCATCAAGAGTCAAGAATTATAAGATACAACACTTAATAATAGCCATGGGGTACAAATAAGCAATCAAATCATACTAGGAAACAATAAAAATCGTTAGGATACAAGCAACAAAGTTACAGAGTTACAAAGTTGTTTGTTTTATCTTTTCTGGACAGGGTCATTTTGGACTTCCCTTAAAAAGGGATGAGGGAGCAGAAAAGCTGGTTTTCCGGATGCCTGTGAAATTTCTACAGATCAGATTTATCCAGCCAGGGAACAGAACGCCTTCCTCTTAGCCAGCATCTCAACATTCAATCAATTCTCCTGTTTTTGTTCAAGATCTCCAATGTTTGAAAACCGCTGGAGTCGGTGGCCACCATTATATGATAGTTATGGCGGACCCCCATTGTATAAATCCCAACAACATTGCCCAGTTAGCTGAGATTGATGAAGAATATTGCTCTCTTTCTCCCCTCTTCCCCGTGTTTACGATTTTATAATCCACCTTGCTTTTCTCCTCCTTCCAAATCAATTCCCCCCACCCAATTTAACAAGCATCTCATCTTCAGCCTTCCTTCCGAGTGGATTTCTTGAGGGTGAGGTTGGCTGCTTCCACCCTTCTTCCTGTCCTTCAGTATCCTTGTCTCAGACTTGAAAAGGCCCAGAGATGCCTTTCATCTGGGCCAGGCAATTTCATTTTTTTAAATGCTGCCAGGAACAAATTGGTTGTTCCTTCATGTTTCTGCCCTGCTTTTAATCAGAGCACGAAAGACCCGGCTTTCCTCCCAAAATTTCATCCTGAAACAACGCAGAGTAACCCTGGTGAAAAAAAGAAAAGTGTCTATTTTGTTTTCTAATCCCCCATTAAAATGATAAGAGATGAAATGCTCCCAGATCAAAAACTTTCTCCTTCATCCGCCAGTACCCCTGCAGTTCTTCCCTGCCTGAGACCCCTGTCTGAATATTAAACATCTTAAGATTTGATCTGCTGGATTCCCAATGTTTAAAACATCACCTATCTTCCATTCTGTGCTCCAATGCTGTAGCAGCAATGACTTGGCAAGGAGTCAGGAATTGAACTAATTGTCTCCTGCAAAACCCCACTTCCCTCTAGGAGGGGCCATTCCCTTCTTCTGGCAGCTCTGTGCATGCGCACACTGGGAACAGGCTTCAGCTGTTCTTCTTCCCCACTTATCTCTGACTCCAAAGGCAGCTGATAACTGTCAGATGGCCCTGACCCCATCTCTGTCTCCGATGCAGAGCACTCATCAGAGCCTTCCCCAGACTCCAGGAGTGGCCCAGGTTCCTCCCCAATGGCCTTACTGTCTGAGCCTGCCTCCACTCCACTGGCGGGCCACAACACCAAGATACCAGTAGATGGGCCGGGCTCTTTGACTCTCCACATTCACATACCGTGTTATTATTGGGTGAATGTTCCTTGGGCATATAAACCATTCTTCCTGCCATTAAGCTGAGGAGCGGAGAAATTTTGTTTGATTGTCTTTTCAATGTATTCCAACAAAGCAAAAGTATTGTTTCTCCTAGAAGCCATCCTTGGCTTCAACAGACCACAACTTCTAAGGTTAAACCTAGTTTATTGACTTGAAGCAGATGCAATGATGTAAATTAAAACAATGACTTGCTAAAGATAATGGACTCCGTTCACACAACCTGCTACACCAAAATGAGCCACGTGATGGCTCAGCATGAACCAGATTATTCTTCTAATTCAGGAGGTAAAAGGTAACATAGAAAATGAAAGAAGAAAAGGAACGGGAAGCATGAAAAGCAGTGCAATGTTGTTTTTAATGGGCTAAAAAATATTTAACTGTTCTGAAATCTCCAGATACCCCATTAAAGCATTATGAAAAAAATTATTCTAATTCGAAAGGGTTTTAGAAGGGGAGCATGCACTGAAAGGCTCTTAATGAAATGTTTAGTTTTCTTGTTGCAAATATTCAATTTTCTTATTGCAAATGAAATTTGCGAAGGACAACTCCAAATTGATTTAATTGGCTTAACAGATTCCCGCCAGTGAGATGCTCGGATTTGCTTAGTAGAGTTGATCAAGATGACTCACAGGGGAAACCAAAGAGGGGCTTGGTTAGCCGAAGGAATCAGAAACATGTGTTTTAAAATCGGCAGGAGTTCCTCAAGACGCTTTCACTTAGGTAAACGCGACCCATGTTTGCAACGATGCAGCTAGACAAACATTTAAATCAAGCTTTATTGGCATCCTTTTTTTAATAGAATTTCTTTTTTAATAAACATAAAACATTCAATTGTCTACAGAAGAAGCTTCCTTCTTGTCCTTCCGTGTGAGTGACATTCGACTTCCTGCCATCTTCCCCAATGACTTTCCTCATGGGAATCTTGCAGGGGGCGTTGGACGTGATGATCATTTGACCCCAGAGGATGAAAGTTTTAGTGATAGCTGTCAATCACATATTGTTTCAAAAAGTCAACTGTCTTTCTTCCTTTCTTTTTTTAAAGCAACACTTGAAATTCCTAGAAATGGCCCAATGTGGGTCTTTACAAGTGTAGGGAAAGGCCAATGCTCATGTGCTTTCCGTTTAACTTGTTGTGGCACATACATGTGCAACTGAGTTCTCTGCATTTAGCTCCTTTCAGCTTTTTTCTCTCTCTCATCCTCTCCCTCTCTCTCTTTCTCTCTCTTTCTCTCTCTTTCTCTCTCTCTCCCTCTCTCCCCCCTCTCTCTCATCCTCTCCCTCTCCCTCTCACTCCCTCCCTCCCTCTCTCTCTCTTGATTTTTAAGACTGACAGGATGAAAAAGATGAATTTCTATCATTAGAGTATTTCTAAAGCAAAAGGAACACGCACAAATTAAGCAGCATATTAGGTTTCCGTTCTTGATCGGATCAGGGTGAGTGCCAAAATGAAAAATTCCCTGTTCCCTGAGAGATTCTGAAAGATCTAACAGGTTGGAGCTTTTGCAAAACAAAACAAACCACTTGTAATGGAAAACATATTATGCCAGGCCTGGAAAGAAGTGACGTACATAGCAGTAAATTCAGAAATCTAGTTATGCTAACAACTTGAGCCCTGAAGTGCCAACATTTTTAGTCTGCAACCCACTCACTTTTTTTTTTAAGTGAATTCACATTTCCCAGAAATCTGAAATGATGCCTAAAGGAATCACCAGACATAGGCAATCATACACATGCACCAACACTCACAAACTGTGATGACCCAGGGTGGGATACAAAACAAACATAGTCACAGGTGAAGCCCCTTTTATTCCTTCACTTTGCTTCCAAGCTCTGAATATTCTTGATGGAAGCAAAAAAAACTCCCACACAAACAGTTACAAGAAGAAGAAAAAAACCAACACAAACCAGGCAAGATAAGGGGCTGGAGGACATCCACAGATAACACACACTGGGAAGGATGCCAAACTCAGAAAGGAACTATAAACTAGAGATGTTTCCATGCTTTGTTTCCAGCGTTTACCAGTATGCAGGTCCAAACCCTTATTTACACCTGCAGTCCATGAAGAGGATCAAGGCCCTTTCCTGCCCTGTAGACCATACCATTCATGTCTCTCCCTTATCCCTTCCTCCCTGTATCCCTTAAGATGGAAAGGGGATGGGCCTGGGTCCTCCTCTGACTTCCCAGCCAGCCTCTGCCCTTCCCCAGCCTCCTCCACAACCTCCGGAGCCACACTTCCACTCCCTGTCGGCTGTTCCTCCTCTCCCTCAGAGTCAGTCTCCACCAGGGGCATGACACAAACACACACACACACTCACACACCCCACACAAACTGGATGATTGTTTGTACAGGTAGCCCTCAATGTACAACATAACTGAGAGCAGAATTTCCACCGCTGAGCAAGGGAGCTGTTAAGTAAGTGGCACCTGATTTGACGACCCATTTTTGCCATAATTGTTAAGGGAATAACTGCCATTGTTAAATGAGTCACATGGTTGTTAAGTGAACCTGGCTTTGCACTGGCCCCACAAGTCTATCATACTATGTTGACATGAAGTTATTATACCATGGCCCTGGGATGTTGCAACTATCATATATGCCCCTGCCAGTTACCAACCACCTGAAA
The DNA here is from genome assembly GCA_033807585.1 of Hydrophis major. Taxonomy (NCBI): domain Eukaryota; kingdom Metazoa; phylum Chordata; class Lepidosauria; order Squamata; family Elapidae; genus Hydrophis; species Hydrophis major. The sequence continues at coordinate 25,835,433 of CM066335.1, forward strand.
ATTTTGATCACATGGTTGTGGGGATGCCATGTCAGTCAAAATTGCAAGTACCAGTGGGAAGTCACTTTGTTCAGTACTTCAGACTTCAAACATTACTAAACAAATCATTGAAAGCTGAAGGCTACCCACCAGTAGTGGGATTCAATTTTTTTACTACTAGTTGTGTGGGAATGGCTTGGTGGGCATGGCTGCAAAATCCCCCTTCCCTCCCCACCCCACTAACCTGCTTTCCAGCTCCGTTCTCCTGTGCAGGGCAACCAAAAGAGACCCAGCCAATCAGGAGGCAGAGGATAGATGGGGGCGGGGCCAGTCAGAGGTGGTATTTGCCAGTTCTCCAAACTACTCAAAATTTCCGCTACCAGTTCTCTAGAACCAGTCAGAACCGTCTGAATATCACGTCTGAAACCCACAATGGCCAATTCCCTCATATTCTGCCTGTTTTGCGCTTTTTGAACCTCACTCTCGGGGGGGGGGAACATTCTTCTTTTGAAATCTAAAGGAGACATAAAAGAGCAAATCAATCCTTCAACGTCCCCTCTTAAGGCCGCAGGGTCAAAAAAAATCCAAGATGGTCACAGCGTAAATGCAATGCCTATTTTAAAAAAAGATGAAATTGAATTGGCTTGTTTGACCTGCAGATATGCAGTCCTGGAGGGGGAAATGTATGTTACAGCATGTGTGATACACATTCAAAGAAAAATGGTCGAAGTTTATTCTCCCATCTACTCACAGCTGCCATCTTGACTTTTCCAACCCTATAAACCTCGAGCGAAGAAAATTTAAGAAGCCCGAAAAGTGCCCAACTCAGCTTCCTTCCAGCCCTAGCAACAGGAGCTGGTCCTGAGGGGATCTCGGCTGCGAATTCATGCTGGTTTTATTTAATAAACAGTGACAGATTAAGTCCACATTTGCAAAGGCAGAACAGAGATGCGGGACGAGATCAGAAAGGTCCACCGAGCTGTCAGCTTTCGAAAGATGTAAAGCATGAACGGGCCCGATGCAAAAAAAGAAGAACGAACGAACGAACGAACGAACGAACGAAAAGCATCTGGAAGAAAAGAAAGTTTGTTTTGAGTTGGGCCGGTGTTGAATAACTAAATCCGGGGCAGATGCTTGGAGGTTTGTGGAGAAGACATAATATCAGTGGCACGGTGCTCGCTCAGCACAAGCCCTCTTCGCAGGTACCTGGACAGTGAGGTGGGAATTGAGCCTCACCTTTTAAAGACTTCTCTTCTTGAGAACCTTGGGCGAGGAGCAGGAGAGAGAGAGAGACAGAGACAGACAGAGAGGGAGAGAGGGAAGAGAGTGACAGGGAGAGACAGAGAGACAGAGAGGAGAGAGAGGGAGACAGACAGATACAGACAGATAGACAGAGAGGGAGAAAGGGAGAAGGAGAGAGACACAGAGACACAAAGACAGAGAGAGAGTGACAGAGACAGAAGGGAGAAAGAGGAGAGGGAGACAGAGAGGGAGAGAAACACAGAGAGACAGAGAGACAGAGAGACAGAGACAGAGAGAAAGAGGGAGAGGAGACACAGACAGAAAGAGACAAACAGACAGAGAGAGAGGTCTGACACACACACACACACACACACACTCCAAAGATGAAAGACCTGCAGAAGTTCAAAGGGTCGGTTCCTTCCTGAAACTTAGAAGAGACTGCAAGGCAAAGAGCTCTGATAGTTTGCTGCAAAATGCTGAGCCGGAATCCAGCGGAAGGAAGAGCAAGAGTGGTGAGCAATGGAATGGAGATCCTTCACGAGGGCATGGGCTGGCCGGCTGGCTGGCTGGCTGGTTAGCTGACTTCAGGGGCAAAACACATGTGTGCTACTGAGTTGGTTTCAGTAGCTGATCCGTGATCAGGTTGGAGCAGGACACAAATCAAGCAAAGAGGTGTGTTTTAGCGTGTAAGGCACCAGGCTCGAAATCAGAAAGTTGTGAGTTCTAGTCCTGCCTTAGGCCTGAAAGTGACTGGATGGCTTTGGGCCAATCACCAGGAGACTCTGAGTTCTAGTCCCATTTTAGGCTTGAAAATAACTAGGTGATTTTGAGCCAATCACCAGGAGATTGTGAGTTCTAGTCCCGCCTTTCGCATGAAAGCAGCTTGGCCAACCACCAGGAAGCTGTGAGTTCTAGTCCTGCCAGGCATAGAAGTCAACTGGATGACTTTAGCTCAGATCTTTCTCATTCAGTCCAGTCCCACCTCATAAGGTTGTTGTGGGCAAAATAGGAGGAGGACAAAGAATCATTAGATATATTTGCCCCTTGAAGTGATTGATACAGATGGGATATATAGAAAAATACATTGTTTTTTGACGAATGGCGGAGTTTCATACTTCAAATTTATTTTTCTACTTGGAAGTCAAGCCATTTTCCTTATCTGGATCTCCCCATTGCCTTGAAAAGTTCCCCTGCGTGCACTCAACACACACACACACACACACACACCTGCAAAGAGCAAAGGGTCAAATACTGTGACAGCAGCACCCTGGACTTGATAGGAGTTTCCAAAAGTGCTGATATTAAAAATTATGCGCCTGCCCGTTATATAAGGCAACCGGACAGTTAATCGGTGGGAAAATCTTGTTCTTCACTCCAAAGCTTGCACTCAATTAAATTTTGCCATGCTGCAGGTCTCAATGCTAGGTAGCAAATATCTTTGGACATTTTCTTTTATGAAGAAAATTAAGAAAGCCGGGTGGGGGGGATTGGATTTTAAGGTCTCTCCCATAATCCTCTCCTCTTTTTTTAGTTTTTTTTTTTTAGTCTGTTCTCTCTCTCTCTTTTTCTCTCCCTGTCTTATTTTTTTAAATCAGGTTCAACAGCCCAAGTTTATTCCTGACTAGATGTTGCCAGGCCGTTCAATTATTCTCTTCTTTGACCTTGTTTAAATGAACTTTAAAATTGATGCAGTCAACCTGAAAGGGTCCCATATGGGAGGCCCCAGCCTAATGTCACTAAAATTATTTATTCTCTTATTTTCACTTTCAGAACTATTCCGGCGAATAACATCAAGTATTAATCCACATTAATAGGCACATCGCCTTACCTTCCCCCCGCAGGAAAGAGGCCAATAATAGGCTAAAGCTAAACCAGAGCAGTGTTTCTTTCTTTTATATATATATATATATTCTTAAGTTTTCACGGCTACTTACATGTCTGGCATTCAGCTTTGTTTGGGTATTTTCCCACGTCATAATAGTGGTGCTTTTAAAGTTGTAGCAACGTTTCAGCAGAATCTCATCTGCCATCATCAGGCTTCTGTATAGTGTTTGTCTGTGAGTCAGACTTTTACAGTGGTTTCAGATTTAAATTTGGCCAGTTTCTCGTAGGTTTTGATCTGGTTGTTTATTCCCTCCCTGTAGAGGTTTGATACATACATACATACATACATACATACATACATATATATATATATATATATATATATATATATATATATATATATATATATATAATGTTCACATTTAAAAACAAATTCTCTGTACATTTTCTGCAGTTGTTTGTGGCATCAGTTATTCCAATCTGCTGTACATACAGAGCTGGGTGTTCCTGCCTCATTTTATTCTGTTAAAAAAGAGCATATATTTTATAAAATGTGCATTTCGCAAAGTCCCCAAAGAAACTCCTGGTGTGCTTAAGAACTGTTTGCAACAGTGTGTGCCATGAGTGCATAGGGAACTGAGTTATCTCAATAAACCGTGGTTTTGAGCCAACTTCAAAACTGAAGTTGAAATGGAATCTTTTCTTAAATAATTTTTTTTAAAGGAAAAAAAATCTGTTCTATGGAGGCAAACCAATTAGGCTCTCATTCACACAGAGCAAGGGATGTACCTGTAACCTAGTTTTCTTTCTTAGCTTTCTGCTTTTTATTTACTTGTTTATTTGACTTACTGCAGGCAGCCAGAACAACCCCAAATCAATTGATCATAGACTGAAAGGACCCAAAGTTGTCACTCGAGGCACAAAATAGCTAGACTGAAATTATCTGACTTCAAAGACATGGATGGGAAGATGGGAAGGCTCAGTGGGAAAAGAGCTCAGTGCTGCTAAAAGATGGAAGGAGAGAGAAAAAGAGATCTAGGAGGTGGGCCCAGGTACCGCGGCAATGGGAACGCAAACGTTGAAGGAGGAGGAGGTTAGAGATATTTTTCCCGATTTCTAGATCTTCCCATCCTGGAGAAAAAAAAAATCTGTCTCCAGAGTTGCTAAGTCAACCAGGACAGATTTAACAGATAATCAGAGTTGGAAGGGACCTTGTAGGTCATCTAGTCCAACCCCCCGCCTAAGCAGGAAACCCTATACCATTTCTGACCAATGGCAGTCCAGTCTCTTCTTGAAGGTCTCAAGTGATGAAGCTCCCACAACTTCCAAGGGCAACTTCTGTTTCATGGATTAATTGTTCTCACTGTCAGAAAGTTTCTCCTTATTTCCTGGTTGAATCTCTCCTTGTTCAGTTTCCATCCATTGTTCCTTGTCTGGCCTACAGGTGCTTTGGAGAATAGCTTGACCTCCTCTCTGTGGCAGCCCCTCAAATATTGGAAGATGCTCTCCTGTCTCCCCTGGTCCTTCTCTTCCCTAGACTAGCCAGGCCCAGTTCCTGCAACCGTTCTTCGTATGTTTTAGCCTCCGATCCCCTCATCATCCTGGTTGCTCTTCTCTGCACTTTTTCTAGAGCCTCAACCTCTTTTTTATAGTGTGGTGACCAAAACTGGATGCAGGACTCTGGGTGTGGCCTTCCTAAGGCTTTATAGAGTGGTATTAGCACCTCACCTGATCTTGATTGTATCCCTCTGTTAATGCAACTTAAGATTGCATTGGCTTTTTGGCTGCTGCCACACACTGCTTGCTCCTATTTAGCTGGTTGTCCACAAAGACTCCAAGATCCCTCTCACAGTTCCTGCTATTGAACCTGGTTTCACCTAGACTGTATGTGTCCTTTTGTTTGTTTGTTTTCTTGCCTGTGTAGGACTTTAGTTTTCTCTACTTTGAATTTCATTTTGTTAGATACGACCCAGGGTTCTAGTCTGTCAAGGTCCATCTGGATCTTGAGCCTATCTTCTTGGGTGTTGGCTATTCCTGCCAGCTTAGGACTTAAAAGGCACACAAAACCCATCAGGCAAAATTACAATGGCTTTTGTTGAGGCCACCCGTCGGTCCCACCAAATAAATAAATACATACATCTAGCCAACCTTGGTTAATCTCAAAAGGTTAAGCAGGGTTGGATCTTAAGGAGCGGGAGGTGATTGGGACCGTCTTCAGCTGAGGTCTAGACTGAGAAGTCGAGGCCACTGCCAATCTCTTGGAGAAAGTCAATACGTTGCCCTCAAACTACCCAGATCTTCTCTTTGAAGCACCTCCTGCCCATCACTTCTTCATTGTCTCCCTTTGGTTCTCTTTTAGCCACTTTACCTCTTTCTTTCTTTTTTTTTATAACTTGCTGCATTTCCACCACAATGAGCTCAACAGGAAACCCATTACCAACAATTCCCTACAAACTTCATTAAGTCAATTACGGAGGGAGCCCATCAGCATTTTCTCGGCAATTAGTCTCAAAACACTTCAAGTCTCCCCTAATATAATGGAACAGATGCAACTGTAGACAAAAAACCCATGCTGCCATGAAATAGATCTCAGCTCAGGTATTAAATCTTGGGAGCAGGGAGGGAGGAGGAATGGCAGAAGGAACAGCCCTCAACTGTCACTGTTGGCCCCCACTCCAAACTCCAAGTGAGAATACATGGAGTACCTGGACGTCTCTTTAAGCTGTTTGGTGAACCATCTGAAGATCCTTCATTTCAAAAAAAGAAATGTACCCTTCCCTTGGGTGTGTGTGGGAATGTGGACTCCATGAGGGCTTCATAACCAGAGCAGGAAGCAGGAGGTCGAGCCAAGGCAATTGAGTTGCCTTCAGACAACACCCTTCACTTAAAACAGTCTAGACAGTTGTTGTGACTACCCTAATCTCTGTTTATTTCCTTGGACTTCTCCTGTTCTTAGATGAACACCTTCCACAGCCAGGAGTCCACGGTTCACGTTTTACTGAAAATGGGTTAATTCAGTAATTATGGGAAAGGCGGAATGTCATGTCCATTCCTTTTGGTCTACAACCGTCTCTGGAAGTGATTTTTCCCCCAAATGTACAATGGTCACTCAGGTCACTCATTTTACACAACAACTCTGGTTGGCCAATACGCATAGATAAAAGCACAATATGGAATGCAAACCCTGACAGATCCGGGCCAAAATATCAGCCAATTCTTTAGCCCACAACCAGCTTTGCATCCATGGAAGCTCACAACTTTTCAGATTTGCCTGAAATGGTATGGGGTTTACTGCCTAAGCAGGGGGTTGGACTAAAAGACCTCCAAGGTCCCTTCCAACTATTATTCTATTCTATTCATTCCTTATTCTATTTCCTCGATTCTATTCTAACCATTCCATTCCATTCCATTCTATTCTTTCCAATATTTATTCTATTCTATTTTATTAAATTTGATTCGATTTTATTCTTCAGAGAGTAATTAAGACTGCAAAAAAAACAATGGTTACCAACCTGCCTTCCATGGAGGACCTGTATATTGCACGAATCAAAAAGAGGGCTGTGAAAATATTTACAGACGATGCTATAGAGTATTGCACACCAGAACAACTAGACACAAGGACAGTTTTCCCCAGAACGCCATCACTCTGCTAAACAACTAATTCCCTTACACTGTCCAACTATTTACTAAGTTTGCATTACTATTACTGTTAATCTTCTCATCACTCCGTATCACTCATCCCCTCCCACTTGTGACTGTATGACTATAACCTTGTCGCTTGCATCCTTACAATTTATCTTAACTGTTTCCTAGTATGATTTGATTGCTTATTGTACCCTATGACTATTCTTAAGTGTTGTACCTGATGATTCTATTGATTCTATTGATGTACCTCTTGATGAATGTATCTTTTCTTTTATGTACACTGAGAGTGTTTGCACCAAGACAAATTCCTTGTGTGTCCAATCACACTTGGCCAAGAAAAAATTCATTCTATTCTATTCTATTCTATTCTATTCTATTCTATTCTATTCTATTCTATTCTATTCTATTCTATTCTATTCTAGATGCACCTCAAGAAATGAGCAACCTGAGGCCAATTGGAAAGTAGATTTCAAATATAAATAAATGTATCCCCTGCACACAATATAACCACATTGTTTTTATCTTGAAGGCTATTTTTAATCCTTTTTTAAAATTGCTGAATGTATGTATGTGCGTGTGTGCCCATGGGTGTTCACAGACCTATTGCTTTGCTGCCCCGCCACCCAAAAATATAGTCAATTTCTCATGTGATCCCTGGGAAAATTAATTGCCCAGCCCTGCTTGAATGAAATAGGGACTCTTTCCATTGGAATATATATATATATATATATATATATATATATATATATATATATATATATATATATATATATATATATATATGACTGAATATATCTCCTATTTAAGACTGAAATGAAAGCGCATGGCAGCCGAAGTGATGAATAGCTTTAATTATCGGTGGTGTATATTTAATAAGCAGGGGTGTTCCTTGAACACTTGCCTACGGTGCTTAGCAGGAAACAGCTTAAATATAAGCATTTCAAGATCAAAAACCTATGAATCTTGTTGATCATGCTTGTCTTAAGATGGCTTGCTATGTTTCATGATGATTTAGAGATTTGTTTTAAAGAGGAAACAGATCGTCTTGCGCTTCCACCCGAGTTGATGGACGTGCCTTCTAAATAATTCATCGGTAAATAAAATTATAAAATCCTATTCTCCATTCACAGTTCCATGCAGGAAGGAGTGGATGGAAATATATTAACTTTTTCTCTACCTTGTCTATCTCGGTTGACTGTGGTGGGAGTAACCGCGAACAAAATGTGTGGCGGTTTGGGGACAGGTTGGTGTCTTGGTACATTCCTATGAAGATGACCTATTATATATTTTTCTTGCTCAAAGTCAAGACTTCTGGCAATGCCGTTGGCCACCAAAGCTTCAGGTTTCAGGCTAAGCATGATGAGCGACCAAGGACGGAGCAGGTGACCTTGTAAATGTTAGGTCAAGTAGAGTTGGCTCTAATTTCACAGTCAAAACAGCAAAGAGACTTGGACATGAGACAAGACAGCAATGAGAATTCCTAAATAATGACAGAGCCAGCCCGCCCCCCGGAATGAGCTGTGTGCTTATAGAAGGCAGAAAAAGCATTAGCAAACTTTTCCTTTAAAAATATACAAGGCGAAAAAGTAATAGTTTGTGGAATTAGCAGAATAGGAAGGCAAGCTCTGGAGCTACAAAAGAAGAAATAGGCAGAGTAGAAGGAGGCCAGGAGATCCCAGAATTATAGATCTGTTAAAGGGATAAAAATCTAGATTATTCAAATATTCCCAAATCTATTGATCTCAGGGGGGTTTTTTTGGAGACTGACGTGGTAACTTGAAATCAAAGTTCAGCACTAGAGATTATTGTTATTTTGGATAATTAACACCAGAAGAAGGATGTGGTCATTCATGCTGGCAAATTGTAACGCCACAGCTGCTGCTATGGTGCAGGAAAGCAGATTTTTGAACCGCTTCATACAGAGTCTTAACTGCTGGTTCCTTCATCCTTGGGAGTAGTGCAAACTTTGTCCTTTAGATCAGTTTTCTCAACCTTGGCGATTTTAAGATAGGTAGACTTCAACTCCCAGAAGTTAGGGGGGCTTTAATTTCTACAAGACAGGTGGATTTCAATTCTCAGAAGATAGGTGGACTTCAATTCTCAGAAGATAGGTGGACTTCAATTCTCAGAAGATAGGTGGACTTCAATTTCCAGAAGATGGGTGGACTTCAACTCCCCAAAGATAGGTGGGATTTAATTTCTAGAAGTCAGGTGGATTTCAATTCTCAGAAGATAGGTGGACTTCAATTCTCAAAAGATAGATGGGCTTCTATTTCCAGAAGATAGGTGGACTTCAACTCTCAGAAGTTAGGTGGGATTTAATTTCTAGAAGTCAGGTGGATTTCAATTTTCAGAAGATAGGTGGACTTCAATTCTCAGAAGATAGGTAGACTTCAATTTCCAGAAGATAGATGGGCTTCTATTTCCAGCTCTGCTCCTGGGGAGATTCGTGTGAGTTGTAGCATCATCATATATAATTTACCTGGTGATATCATGATAAATCTCTTGTCCCTCTTTCCTTCTCTAAGATAGACACACCAATATGCTTACCCACAAAAACCTGAACCAGGGTCAAATAGTCAAGCTGCTGTGTGAATCTCCTACAAGGTCTTTAACTAATCTGGTTAAGGGATCACAGCATAAGGACGATTGGATCCTAGTGAACTTCTGACCTGCTTGTCAACTTTTGATGATACTGATCAGTACGAGGATTGAATACATATTTATTTCCAGCCTTTAAGGATGGGTAGGACTTATGAAGAGACTGTGGGCCTTAGGCTGAAATTTCCACTTGTGGTCAGAGAGTTTCTGCTTCTTGAGTAAGTTCTGTTCCCCTAGTTTTACCCTGACTCCAGCAACTGTAGCTGAGCTCTTACATAGTTCTCGTTTAACAGACCTGTAACGTGGAGTAATTTAGTGGTTAAAATTCTCTTGCTCAGAAAAAGGACATCTCTATTGCATGAGGATCAGCCTCAAAACCAAAAACATCTTGATGACATTAGAACCTACCTCTTGCCTGTGAAAAATTGCAACCACAGGTCCCTTGGCTCCCGGAAGTAATAATGATGGCCCTTTAGAGAAGAAACAGCAAATGTTAAGAACCTATGGCCCTTTCCTCCTGAAAGCCATATCCACAAGTTAACGGACTGAAGACTCAAAATGGTGGACATTTCAAACCACATCTTGAAGATAGCCTTTGACATTTTGCTCCTATCTCAGGAAGAAGGGGAAGTGGGGGAGGAGGGGGAGGAGGAGGAGGAAAGAAGATGCAGAAGATGAAGATGAAGATGAAGTACAAGAACAAGAAGAAGAAGAAGAAGAAGAGGAGGAGGAAGAGGAGGAGGAGGAGGAGGAGGAGGAGGAGGAGGAGGAGGAGGAGGAAAGAAGATGAAGAAGAAGAAGAAGAAGAAGAAGAAGAAGAAGAAGAAGAAGAAGAAGAAGAAGAAGAAGAGGAGGAGGAGGAGGAGGAGGAGGAGGAGGAGGAGGAGGAGGAAGATGCAGAATAAGATGAAGATGAAGATGAAGATGAAGATGAAGATGAAGAAGAAGAAGAAGAAGAAGAAGAAGAAGAAGAAGAAGAGGAGGAGGAGGAGGGAGAGGAAGAAGAAGAAGAGGAGGAGGAGAGAGAGGAAGAGGAAGAAGAGGAGGAGGAGAAAGAGGAAGAAGATGCATATGAAGATGAAGAAGAAGAGGAAGAGGAGGAGGAGGAGGAGGAGGAGGAGGAGGAGGAAGAGGAAGAGGAAGAGGAAAAGGAGGAGGAGGAAGAGGGAAGAGGAGGAGGAGGAGGAGGAGGAGGAGGAGGAAGAAGAAGAAGAAGAAGAAGAAGAAGAAGAAGAAGAAGAAGAAGAAGAAGAAGAAGAAGAAGAAGAAGAAGAAGAAGAAGAAGAAGAAGAAGAAGAAGAGCAGCCAAGGAAATACCCTAGAGAGCCACCTAAACCCAACCAATGCCTGGAGGACAATGCCAACAACACAAATCATGGATGGATTCCAACATCACAAACCCAGCCCTCCGTTTAGCATGGACATTGCAAGAGGCGGAACAGGCACCGTTATCACCCTCCCTCTCAATTTGGGTCCCGTTTCCAGCCTTGTGTTCTCAGACTAAAGAGGCCTTGTGTTCCCCCTCCCTCCCTCTTTCCTTCCCCCTCGACCGAGCGTAGCAAATTCACCGGTGTTAATACAGCTGCAATAAATACGTCTGTCAGGTCAGGATGGGAACGTTGGCACAAAGTGTTACTGTTTGTGTTTGATGGATTTCCCCTGGCTGGGAAGACCCCTGAAAACAGATGGTTGGCAGGCTTCATCCTCCTCTGAAAAAGAAGAAAAGAATCCAGAGACTTGGCTGTAAAAGAGAGGGGGGAAGAAAAGAAAAAGAAAAAAGAAAGGAAGGAAGGAAGAAAAGAAGACTGCCGGTGCACATCGGGGTCACCGCTGCTTTGACACAAGATGGATGAGATGTTTTTCCTTCTTTTCAGTTAAGTGTTCGTGACCAATGGGGGGATCTGGATACTTGAACTTGGGCGGGGCGTGTAATTGGCATTGTAGACCGGAATGCCCATGAACAATGTTGAGGGATCAGGGCCCAGGCCAGTGGTTCTTCTCCGTTGTCAACATCCCAGTCTTACAAGGCCCAAACTGAAAATCCCTGTTGGATGCAGGAAAGGAAACCGCCCGATCCGAAGATCGAAGAACAACGTCGCTGGAAAAGATTGTGGCAGTGATCTCATCACCGAGATCTAATTCAAGTAAAGCCCAAATGGAAACATGGAACAATGTAAGCGTACTAAGAAACCTCTTAGGAGAATGGCTTAACTTTCTTAGGGTCTACGGAGAGTCTTAATCATCCAGGTCAGGGTTGTCCCAAAGATGCTTCTCCAGAAAGAAACTGGACATCATTCTTGGGTTGGTGTGTTTCTTAAATGTTTTAGTTCTCATCCAACTTCAGTTCTTGAACTGAATTAAAACAAATGTTCTTGGCTTTAATAGGCATATCCACCAGTTAAAAACCATAGGGTCTTCTCTTCCTTTCAAAAAAACCTCACGCAATCTTCAGGATAAGGACTTAACTCATAAAAAAGATCCTGACGGGATGTGAAATAGAGGAGTTTGGGTTTATAAACCCTCAAAACTCATCACAGGTTCACAATCTAGAACAGGGATCGGCAACCTTAAACACTCAAAAGAGCCATTTGGACCCATTTGGACCCAAGAAAACACCAGGAGCTACAAAAACCCTTCCTGTTGCCCAATTATTTTCTCAGCTGCCACAAAACTAGCATATGTGGTTGAATTAAACATTCCGTTTTCTTCAGAAACTTTTCTTGGATTTATCCATGATTGGGCTACCAGGGGTCAAAAAGCTTAATAAATCGTGTGCCAGCGGGGGTCACACATTGGTGGCTGTGATGTATATTTTGAGTGACAGGGAGCTGCAGCAGAGGGATGGAAGGGCCACCTGAGGCTCCAGAGCTGCAGGCTGCCGACCTCTGATCTAGCTACTACCACTGCCAGCTACTACCCCTGCAAAATTTGCAATCTTGTCAAGTCCCCCAAACATCTCCCAAATGTTCTACACGAACACCATCCAGTCATAAGCCCTGGTGGAAATCTCATAGGATTTCAAGCTTTTTTCAGATGACATGTTGGGGTCCCAGATGATGGAAAGGGGGGTGTCTCGATCTTAGGATCTGAAGGTCTCTGAAGAGCTTGACAAGTGAAAAGACCACGCTGGAAAACAAATTGGGAGGTTCAATGGGAAGGGAGGTTTAGAAATCCAAAATCAGAAGGAGGGAAGTGCAAAATGATATTCCTCCCGATTTCATGCATGACTCAAATAATGAGCATAAAAGCTCAGCACATTACATTTGATCAGAAAACACAGTTCTCTTCATTTTAGCCGGTTTCCTTTACACAGATTTCACGCGAAAGATAAGCCGTAGCTAGTGCAAGTGTCAAAAAATCCCACGCTTCTAACACTATGAGTATAGAAGGCAAGGTACAGGAGACGAGATGCCATGTGTGTTGTTCTGGAATACATTTACTTATTTACGGAACCATCAAAGGGGCAGCAGTTGTGTCTCGCACACTAGCAAATTGTAACAGATGACAAGAACACAACCGGATAATCAACTGGGGGGTGGGGTTGTCTGTTTTTACAACTGCTCCAACCTCCCAAGACAACTGGAATCCCCATGGCGGTCTGTGCCAGGAGAGTCCTGTCTTCCTTCCGGCCCTGATCCCCTTGGATAGGACAGGAGGTTCAAAGGCCATCTTCTCAGCCATCCATCTTCAAGGACCTTCCAAATGACATGGACCTCACAGAGGTTTTCCCATTCTTCTGAAGCCCAAAGACTATCCCTGTTATCTTCTGAAACTTTTCTTGGATTTACCCATGGTTGGCCTACCAGGGGTCGAAAAGCTTAATAAATTGTGTGCTAGCGGGTGCCACACATTGGTGGTTGTGATGTATATTTTGAGTGACAGGGAGCCACAGCAGAGGGATGGAAAATCCACATGTGGCTCCAGAGCTGTGGGTTGCCTCTAGAGCTACGGCCAGGAAGCTCTGGGGCCTTTTCAAGTAATGTGTTGATGTCTCAAGCTGTACCACTGCAATGCCCAACATTCATGACCATCAATGGTGGTTTTAATTCATGGCACATTTTGAAACAGAAATTAATAGCTAAAATACACAGAAATCTTCCATGGTCTACAGAGATTCTCAACCATCCAGGTCCTGGTGGTCCCAAAAGTGCTTTTTTTCAAGAGGCAACTGGACTTTCTGGTTTCTTCTTTGAAGACGTTTTGCTTCTCATCCAAGAAGCTTCTTCAGCTCTGATCTTACATGGCCTTCTCTTCACCCCACATGGTCTTGGTCTACTCAAGTAATGTGTTTGTCAGGATTCCGGCAGTTACCCCCATTTAAATCATGAGTCTTGAGCCAAACTTCCAAAACTTCAAAGGATTTATTAGGAGTTAACATGCCGGCACTGCCTGGGTGTAGCCGACTCTGAGGCACATCATTCACTGTCACCCTTGACCCTGGTTTTCCTCCCACCCCCTGGGTGTATCCTAATTCATATTCTCCAATGGGACACATCCATAGCCAAGAGTCATCAATCAGGCTCTCCTGGTAGAATTTTGTGCTGCAGAAACTTCGGTCACCTAGTTACTATCTTTGAAAACTATTTATGGAATGCATTTTCAATTTCTAAGCATGTCTGATATTCTGTCTCAGGAAACATAAAACTATGTTGGTAAGATTACGTTTGCAGGCAAAATTATTACCAATTTTTCTTAAGCTCTCCCCATGTTAATCTATTAACTATTACCCTAATATCTTCACAATATTGTAATGTGCCTGTTTAAAGCTTTACAGTATTAGTAAGAAAATCCAACTAAGCTATTCGAAAAAAAAAATGGAATATAGAGCTTTAAAAGAGCTTGAAGGTTTTTGGAGGGAGGTTAGAGCCCGGACGTGAAATTCACTTAAAAGGGCAGTGAGAATTAATATTTGAGGATCTCACCAAAGCTTTAAGTGGGCTTTTCTAAAGCAACAGGGGGTAAGGTATTATCCCCCATCATTCCTGAAGGAGAAAGATCTTTGCAAAAAGTTTTGTCTCTCGGGAGAGAAGCTGTATGGTCCAAAACATAAATAATATTTTCTTGTCTTTGTCACTGAATGACACACACGCACCATTCAGGCAAGGGAGGGGTCGAAACAGAAGTTTTTATCAGAGGAGATGAGCTATAGAGTTTGCACAGCAGTCCATTTCTAGAGCCAAAAATAAATTTGGAAGCTTAGAACAAAAGTCCAAGGTTGCTCACCAGCGTCCAGCAGAGCTAGTGGCAGACTCGGACAGTGCGTCGAAGGCAGAGGTGGGGCCAGGGCAGTCCAACAGTTATCAGCTGCCTTTGGAGTTGGAGATCAGCGGGGCAGAAGAACAGCTGGAGCCTGTTCCTGGTGTGCTCATGCACAGAGCTGCCAGAAGAAGGGAACAGCTAAGGAACAAGGGTCGACTCGGGAGTAAAGCCACAGGTGGATGGTGAATGGCCCCTCCCATAGGGAATAAAGAGGAGTGAAAGGGGGAGTGGGGTTTGCAAGAGACAATTAGTTCAATTCATGAGGATGAAGATCTGTTCCTGACTTCGTGCCAAGTCATTGCTGCTACAACGTGGTGTTTGGAAGATATCTGCCTGGCAACTCTCAAAACCTGATCAAGGTCTGTCATTGTGAAATCTCATGAAAGACCGCTTGCCGGGACTTTGCGGGAGAGGAATTCCCTTTAACGTAAATAAAGGGTTTTTTACTGGGATGAGGGGTCGGCTTCATGGTCTTGGGAAGGTCCAGGTCTCCTCAGATGTGCTGGCATCGTGTGACCTTTCCTGCTAACTTTTCCAGAGGCATTAGGGAACCAGAAGGGTGCACCACAAAGCACAGGAAACCTAGTGAATGGGCTTTGGCTGGGTTGGAGAAATTGACAGGTGTAACAGAACAGAATCACAGAGTCGGAAGGGACCTTGGAGGTCCTCTAGTCCAACCCCCTGCTCAAGCAGGAAACAAAGGATAATCAGCCCATCCTGTCTGCTCCTCCAGAATCTGTGGGCTTCCCCGTTTCATCATCTTATATTTTAATTGTCCTGGATGCTCCTGGAATTAAGGCAGGGAAGAAAATGGGCAGGGTGAAAATTAACTGACTTGCTTGGCAATGGAAATTCTGGCCCAGAATCCTGCTCGTAAGTCAAGGACTACCAAGAGATGACAAAGTGGTGCAGTGGTTAGAATGCAGTATTGCAGGCTAACTCTGCCTACTGCCATCAGTTTGATGCTAAACCAGCTCAAGGTTGACTCATCCTTCCGTCCTTCCAAGGTTGGTAAAATGAGGACCCCAGATTGTTGGAGTGGCAAGAGGCTGACTCTGTAAACCGCTTGGAGAGGAAACACACCTCCTTTCCCACCCAATTCAGAAGGAGTCTGCAGCATCCTTTTAGCCTAGCCCATCACATCCAAAAAAAAAAAAAAAGTAAGTTTTTGTGAACTGCAGCCCAGTTCATCAAACCCACAGCTACGAGAGCTCCCTCAAAGCTTATGCCTTTTCATAAGATTAGTGAGCTTTAAAAGGTGCCACAGAATTCTCTTGATTTATAGCCGGTTTTAAAGGTTAATTAACTACTCCTATCGTCTTTTCCTGTTTGGCTAGCAGCCAGCACCTCTGGCCAGAGCGAACTAATCTTTACAAGGAGCTCACATGTCAATGTCCCAAAATAAAACCCGGGTGATCCACGCAGCCAGCTGTCTGCCAGGAATTGAATCGTTAAGCAGAGTATTGCCTTGTAGGATGGAGGGAGGGAAATCAGAGCTGAAAATATCCTTTAGAATAGAATATGTGCAATCTATTCCCATCTAGGAGGATTCAGTGGGAGGAAAGTGAAGTCAAGTGAAACTTGAAATATTTTATATTTTTTAAAAAATGCAGCACAAAGCATTAATAGAATGGATGAGTCTGTGTTCGGCTTGCAGCTATTAACAATGATAGCAGTCTTCCAATATTTGAAGGATGCCACAAGAGAGGAAGGGATCAAACTATTTTCTAAAGCAGCCAAAGGCCAGACAAGGAACAATGGCTGGAAACTGAACAAGGAGAGATTCAACCTGGAAATAAGGAGAAATTTTCTGACAGTGAGAACCATCAACCATGGAACAGAAGTTGTCCTCGGAAGTTGTGGGAGCTTCATCCCTGGAGGCTTTCAAGAAGAGACTGGACTCCCACCTGTCAGAAATGGTGTAGGGTCTCCTGCTTGGGCGGGGGGTTGGACTAGATGACCTACAAGATCCCTTGCAACTCCGTTAATCTATTAATCTGTTAAACAAGACCACAAGGCCATATGATATCACCTTAGCTCAACCTATCAATCCTTAAGACAATTAGTAGCATGGATATCCATGCCAGTTTTTTTAATATGCTAACATGGAGTGTTTTTTTTTTATTATTGTTAATGTCGTTGTTGTTGTTCCAGTTGTTATTCCACAGATTTGAAGGAATGTGAAGCTGACTTTGTCCAAGCAGGGCTTCCAAAAATTGCAAGGAATAGGAGGAGAAGGGAGTTTATCTGATATTACAGTAGCTGTTCTTCTCTGTCACCTTTCTGGAACATCCTGTCTTTCTTTTTTTAAATAAAGGCTCCTAATGCATGATTAAAATATAACGTGAAACTGAAAAAAAATATTATACTTAATTTAAGGGCACCCTCTGAACACACACCCATGCTGTTTTCTTAGGAAGTCTCAGGGAAGCATTTGGGATAAGTCAAAAAAAGTCAAGACAATGGCTAAGGTAATACAATCATTAAAAAAAAAAATCTATGTTGTGGCCAGTGTGATTTCTTTAACCATATCCTGGGAAATATACACTCTGCTACTGTCTTTTTCCAGTGTTATTTTTCCCCTGTTTTCCAATCCAGTCTGGGATTTCTTTTTGGTATCCTTTCCCTTCCATCCAGATTCCATCTTGCTTAATGTTGGGAAATTACTTAAAATACTGCTCCTTCTTTCCTTCCTTCCTTTCTTCCTTCCTCTTTTCCTTCCTTCTCTATCTTTTCCTTCCTTGCTTCCCCTTCTTCTACTTTCTTTCTTTCCTTCTCGTGTTCTTTGCTCCTCCCTCCTTCCCTCCCTCCCTTTTTCTTTCCCTATCTCTTCCTTCCTTCCTTCCTTCCTTCCTTCCTTCCTTCCTTCCTTCCTTCCTTCCTTCCTTCCTTCCTTTCCTTTCCTTCCTTCTTCCTTCCTTCCCTATCTCTTCCTTCCTTACTATCTTTCCCTTTAGGCTTCCCTTTCTCCCACTTTCTTTTTTTCCTTCTCATCTTTACACCTTCCTTCCTTCCCTATCTCTTCCTTCCTTACTATCTTTCCCTTCCATGCTTCCCTTTCTCCCACTTTCCTTTTTTCCTTCTCATCTTTACACCTTCCTTCCTTCCTTCCTTCCTTCCTTCCTTCCTTCCTTCCTTCCTTCCTTCCTTCTTCCTTCCTTCCCTATCTCTTCCTTTCTTACTATCTTTCCCTTTAGGCTTCCCTTTCTCCCACTTTCCTTTTTTCCTTCTCATCTTTACACCTTCCTTCCTTCCTTCCTTCCTTCCTTCCTTCCTTCCTTCCTTCCTTCCTTCCTTCCTTCCTTCCTTCCTTCCTTCCTTCCTTCCTTCTTTGCTTGCTTCCCCTCCTGGCGGGATGTCAGACTTTTACATAAGATACAGTTTGGGTACTTTGCTATTGGAGTCGGGGGTCTCTTGAAAGGAATGTGCTCCTTCCAGCTGAAGAGGACATAACAGGTGCTTGAAAGCTATTGGGGGGTATTTTCACCAGAAGGAGTGATTTGCCCTCGCTGAAGACCTTCACCCAGATTTGGGAGGAACACTGAGGTTTCCTTTATAGTGAAAGGGTTGGGGGGGCTTCTTTAATTGCAAAACCTTCTCCTTTCGGCTTCTGCCCACCCAGCCTTACCCACGATAGGATTAAGAGACACTTCCCATCTCTGCAGCTGAAAACACACACACCCTTTCCTGTCTAAAAACATCTGGGGGTGTTGCTTTCCATCTGGTTTGGGGGAGAAACCATCCACCACCACCCCTCCCACTTCAAGAAGGTGCCGGGGCTCCGATTTCCCAGAGGGCTTTAAATTTGGTCCCCTCTAGAAGGCACCGAGTTGGATGGGAAGAAGAAAGAAGAGGAAGAAGAGGAAGAGGAGGAGGAGGAAGAGGAGGAGGAGGAGGAGGAGAAGGACCATGGGGTCCTTGTTGCTCTCTGAACTTGGTAGTTTTCTTGCAGATGTTTCATTACCCATCTAGGTAACATCATCAGTGCTAAGAGGAGGAGGAGGAGCAGGAAGAAGGAGGAGGGGGGGTGGAAACCTACAGAGAAGAGAAGAGAAAGAGGATCGCCTTTTTTTCCCCCCACCGGAAAAAAAGATAATTTTTTTTTAAATCAAAGAGTAAAAAGATGACAAGCCAAGCTGGGCGATCTTTGGCCAGTCTCTCTCTCTCTCTCTCATATTTAGGGAACAAAGTAGAATCTCCCTTTTTCTCTCCCCTAAAAATGAAACTCCCTTTCACACGCACAGCCTTTTCCCTCCCAAAAACCCGCGTTGTGGTTTGCTCGTCTGAATGGATTGGGTTTCTGCGCTGTTTTTCCAGGGAAGGTTCCCTCCCCCCCCCAAAAAAAAAAATCTGAATAATGAGAGGTTAGAATATTCTAGTGGCAGAAAAGCGTTTTCGGTTCTTTTGGTTTATCGAGCCCTGCCCGGGTTGCGACCCCAAAGATGCTTCCGAAATTCA
This sequence comes from Hydrophis major, assembly GCA_033807585.1. Lineage (NCBI taxonomy): Eukaryota > Metazoa > Chordata > Lepidosauria > Squamata > Elapidae > Hydrophis > Hydrophis major. The sequence goes on from CM066335.1 coordinate 25,854,441, forward strand.
CCCCGGCCCTGGAAAACAAATTGCCCAAGATAGAGACGTCTTAGGATACACGTCTGAAAGGCGTGGAAGAAAGGAAGGAGGGAAGGAAGGAAGGAAGGAAGGAAGGAAGGAAGGAAGGAAGGAAGGAAAGAAAAGGAAAGAAAGAAAGAAAGAAAGAAAGAAAGAAAGAAAGAAAGAAAGAAAGAAAGAAAGAAAGAAAGAAAGAAAGAAAGAAAGGAAGGAAGGAAGGAAGGAAGGAAGGAAGGAAGAAAGAAAGAAAGAAAGAAAGAAAGAAAGAAAGAAAGAAAGAAAGAAAGAAAGAAAGAAAGAAAGAAAGAAAGAGAAGGAAGGAAGGAAGGAAGAGAAAGAAAGAAAAAAAGAAAGAAAAAAAGGAAGGGAAAGAAAGAAAAAAGAAAGAAAAGAAAGAGAGAGAAAGAAAGAAAGAAAGAAAGAAAGAAAGAAAGAAAGAAAGAAAGAAAGAAAGAATAAAACTCCGTTGCAGCGATTTGACCCTGAAATGCAGGGTTCCCTGGAATGGGGGATCCCGAATGCGGGCGCGGGGCTTATAAACCGCGATTTATAGCTTAGTGGGCTGGAGATCCTGGCCCATTGTGGTTTATTCAAGCGACTCGTGGTTCGGCTCGGTGAGAATCCAAGGAGGACAAGGAGAATCCGGGAACAGTTATAAATCTTCTTCGTTCGCAACGGAGGCCTGATTTTTATCTCTTTTTCTGGATCACAACCCTTGGCGACTATCTTTGCCTTTTGAGGAAGGGGCGAGGGGTGCCGGGACCAGATACCCTTGTAATGTTGCTTTGAGGTCTAAAAATAAAATCAATACAAAATAGACCCCATAATAATATAAAACCCTCAAACCCACAGGAGATTCTGGAATAAAAGCAGCCGGAATTAATAAATTGACATTTATTTCACATTCAGTTCGGGGGAATTTGCCCCAAGTTCGGAGTTCAGGATTTTGAGGGGTTTTTTTTTTAAAAAAGTTCTTTTCTCTTCTCTAAGCGGGACAAGTGCCGGAAGCAGAAGATACGGATGAAAACACGTAAATATCACAAATGGCCTACAAGGAAAACAAACGCGTCGTCTATAAAATAATCAGCCGAATTAATCAAATGAGGAGAAGGAGGGTGACGCTTAAGAACAAACCGCAATTGGTCGGGTTCACACGACGCGGTGAAGGCCAAACGAGGAATGGTACCAACGCAAGCCGTGAATTCACACGTGGCAAAATAAAAAATAAAATAAAAATAAAAGCACACATTTGGGTTGAATTGGGGGGTTCGTTTTCTTGCCACCTTAGAGCACCTAGACCTGACCCTGATAACCCATCATCCCCAGCCGGCGCACCCACATGGGACAGGGAGTCCAAGGGCAGGGAAGAGCCGAGGGCAAAAAAACCCCCGGTTTTTCGGCGTTTCGGGGTTCAAAGTACGTCTGAAGACGGCGACGGGCGTTTATTAGGGGTTAGGGTCCAATCCAGCCCACCTTACCCACCTCCCGGTTTTCTACCCCCTCCTTTTCGTCTTGTTAACTCTCCCTCCCTCCGCGGGGTCTCTTTCCCAGCCTCCTCCTCCGGGTTGTAAAAAGAATTTAAGAGGCCCGACGATCCGAGACACGCGTTCAAAGCCTCGCGGAGCTGCCGGGAAGTTGGCTTCCCAAAATCAAAGTGAATTCGTAAAAACCGGCCGCCGTTTTCCCCAAACCCCCCCAGCCCGTCTCTTCAAAAGCTGCCCCCCTCCCACCTTCTCGAAATAGTTATTAGCTGGGAATCCGAAGGGGGCTTGGCTGGAACTAAACTACCCCGGCGCCGTTCAGACGGGTCTCCAGCTGCACGACCGAAAGATTTCTGTCTCCTTTGAGCCCCCCCCGCCCCGCCCCCAGCTCCTCTCCGGGGCCTGGAAATTGAGGGGGGGGCGGATAACTCAAATACAAAAAAACAAACAAACCCAAAACCCCTTCGTTCCTGAACAGGGAGTCCCAACGACCCCCGCCATCCGCAGCCCGCAGAAGAGAACTCTGACCTCGTAAAGAAGAGTCATCCATAAAATAATCGGCGGAATTAAATCCAATGAGGAGGAGGAGGACGCCCAGGCGAAGCGGAACGGGGATAAGACCTTTCGTAGCCTGGGAACCAAAAGGGAAGCAGAGCCGAAGAAGCTTCTTTGGATGGGAAGCGAAACGACTTCAAAGAAAAGCCAGAAAGTCTTGGTGGGAAACGAACTGTTTGGGGACAACCGTCACTGAAAATCTCCATAGACCAAAAAAAAAATTAAGTTGATCTGCCGAGAATGAAAAGGATTTGAAATCAAAACTATTTTTATTTTATTTTATTTTATTTTATTTGAATATGCCTGTGTGTGTGTGTGTGTGTGTGTGTATTTTGAGACAATTAAAGGGTATGAACCTTTAGGGTATAACCTCCAGCTTCAGGGGCAGTCTACCTGAGCGTTAGGCTTCAAGGGGAGATCGGGAGGCGCCCTGGTCTCGGCAACGGCCTGTGAGCTTCCCCAGAGAAAGAGGGGACAGGTGGGGGCGCTGCGCGGAACGGGATGCGGCTGCCCAGCGGTCTCCCTCCGCGTAATTTGCGCGCTCCGTCGGGTTTGCTCTCCGCCTTGGGAAGCGCCGGCCCGAAATCGAGCCCTTCCTTCGGAAAGAGGAGAAAGCAAGGAGCCCCGGCGATCGAGTGGAAACCCTACCTTCGAGTGTATTTTTTTAAAAAAAAAAAAAATAATAACACCGGGTTTTAAGAAAAACTTTTGAAAGTTTTGGGAAAAAAATCTGCAATCCGAAGAAGTTTGCACCGGTTTTGCTTCTTGAGGTCAACAAAAAAGGAGCTTCTTTTAGGGGTTGGGAAACCCTCAGAATCTATCTCTCTCACACACACACACACACAAATGCACACCCCAACACAACACACAAAAAAGCAAGGTGGCAGGAAGATAAAAGAGTTTTCTTTGCTCCATCCTTTACTCCAAGAATTGGATGGTGCTTGGAACAAGATGCCCTGCAGGAACTCCAGAGCTGCTTCTCCTTTTCCCCAGGAGTTCTCCAGGCCAGAGATCTTTGCAGGAAGCCAAGATTATGGTTTTGTTTTTGTTTTTTTTTGGCTTATGCGTGGCTGAACTTAAGTCTTTGCAACTACAGGGCCCTGCTTGGCAGGCTGAGGGGCCTGAAATTAAATTGGATTTCATGTATGTTGCCCCCACAAAATTATAGGCTGATAATGGGGCTGCTCCTGGTGTATTTTTGTTTTCTGGTGGTGGTGATGGAGGAGGAGGAAGAGGAGGAGGAGGAGGAGGAGGAGGAGGAGGAGGAGGGGGAAAGGAAAGGAAAGGAAAGGAAAGGAAAGGAAAGGAAAGGAAAGGAAAGGAAAGGAAAGGAAGGAAAAAAGGAAGAAGAAGGAAGGAAGGAGGAAGAAGGAGAGGAAGAAAGCATTCAGGTACAGCTATGATAGAGACACTCTTGGAAGACCTTGAAAACCAGGTTGGAGAGAAAAATCTGTCTGTGAAGTTGCTAAGAGTCAACAAGGACTTTGTGACGCATAATCAATCAATATGAAAACAATAGTTTGCTGCCATGTATTGATTTGGGCAGCAAAGGATATTTAGGGGGCGTGCATAAGCGCACCAATGTGCTTACTGTCCCTGTCCTATTGTTTCTTTTATTTATATTTATTTTATTTTTCTTATATGTATCCATGTATTCATAACTATGTTTTTACTTATACCTATTATCTTGTAAGCAATTGACAAATATAAGTAAATAAATAAATAAATAAATAAATAAATAAATTATTTACGGTACGAGCCACTCTGGTTGGCTTCGTGAAAGAAATTAAGCAAAAGGTCACACTGCAGGCATATTAGAAGAGATCAGACCAGAATAACAGAGTTGGGAGGGACCTCAGAGATCATCTAGTCCAACCCCCTGCTCAAAGCAGGAAGCCTTATGCCATTCCAGACAAGTGGCTCTCCAGTCCCTTCTTCAAAGCCTCCAGTGATGGAGAACGCACAACTTCTGCAGGCAACTTCTGTTCCACTGATTAATTGCTGTCAGGAAATTTCTTTTTAGTTCTAGATTGCTTCTCTCTTTGATTTATTGCAGCCCATTACATCTATCACAACACTCACAGGCTGTAGAAACACTTTAAGTCAGGGGTGGGCAATTAATTTTCCCTGGAAGTTCACATCAGAAACCGGGACATGTTCATTAGTCAAAGAATGGAAAACATAACTAGTTAACACAGGTATGAAGTTAATCCTGTGCACAAAGGATTAATAATCTATTATCTGTCATCTGTCATCTGCCCTCATTCTATCTATATCAGGGGTCTCCAACCTTGGCCCTTTTAAGACTGTGGACTTCAACTTCCACAGTTCCTCAGCCAGCAACTGGGAGTTGAAGTCTACCAGTCTTAAAGGACCAAGGTTGGAGACCCCTGATCTATATTATCTGTCATCTATATATTTATCATCTATTAGCTATCTATATTACCTGTCATCTATCTGTCATCTATGCACCTATGTATCTATATATGTATGTATCTATCTATCGGGTTTTAGCTATGTATGCATGTACCTATGTTAGGACGCACTGGCTCAGTGGCTAAGATGCTGAGCTTGTCGATCAGAAAGGTCAGCAGTTTGGCGGTTCGAATCCCTAGCACCATGTAATGAAGTGAGCTCCCGTTACTTGTTCCAGCTTCTGCCAACCGAGCAGTCCGAAAGCACGTTTAAAAAATGCAAGTAGAAAAATAGGGACCCCTTTGGTGGGAAGGGAAGAGCGTTCCGTGCACCTTAAGTGTTTAGTCCTGCTGGCCACATGATCACGGAGACGTCTTAGGACAGCGCCTGCTCTTCAGCTTTGTAATGGAGATGAGCAGCGCCCCCTAGGGCCGGGAATGACTAGCACAGATGTGCAAGGGGAACCTTTACCTATATACATATGTATCTATGTATGTATGTATCTCTCGCTATCTATGTATGTATGTACCTATGTATCTATCTCCATCTATCCTTCAGTTTTGTTAATTAAACAAATCTATACAGCTACCCAATTCACACACAGATATGAGTCGCCATATCTAAGCCACCCAAAAGCTAACCAAGTTAAAACGAGCTTTACCCAATGGGTGAATGTGCACAACTCTCTCCCCAGATTTTGAGGAGGAAGGACCTCTGCACGTCCCAGAGAAGTTCTCAGCAGGATGACACCCGCTGGCCAAAACAAAATTTGGACACAGTAGAAATAGAAGTAGAAGTAGTCCCACTTGTGTCAGAACCAAACCTTATCAAAATATTCTTTATTTTGTCATGTTTTTTTTTCCACTGGTAAATCCAGGGCCATTTTTAAATTTGGTTGGAAGGCAGAATGTCCATTTAAGTCTCTTCTCTGCATGGTGCAAAAATGTCATTTCTCTTTCTCTCTCTCATGTTTTGGGCTTCCTGTTGTTGTTGTTTTTTTTTTTTTGGTCTACTGAAGTCAACAGTGCAGTAAAAGCCAAATCATGAAAACAATTTTGGGAATTCCTGGGTGAACTTAGCAAATTACACAGTTAGGCAAACCACAAGCATGCAGGCACACACAAGCTGCGAACATCTCGCCCTGTTTACTGGATGTCAATTTGAGGCTGATTCGCAAGAACACTTTCAGCAGTTTTCTTGGCATGCTTTAATCTGCTCTAATGCACATGCAGCTTTTGTTTTTCCTCCCTCCTGTAATACAAAATTTTGTGTGTGTGTGTGTGTTTGTGTGTATGTGGGAAAGTACGGCAAAGGGCTGACATCAGCTAAAGCAACTGAACTGGTGACAACTCCTAACTTTAACGTTTCAACTTTCAATGCCCAATGTTTCACAATGTTTAAACCATTTAATTCTTTTAGGCTGTTAGTTATGGCACAGTAAGCCAGCCAGAGTTCTTTGAGAGAAGACGGGCAGCATATAAATGCAATAAATAAATAAATCACCACCCACGTTGACCTGCTTTTGCACCTGACAGCAAACTCTAAAGTGGGGGTTTAGCTTTCTTGGAGGGGATAATGAAATGGATTAGAGCAGGGGTTGGACCTCAGGGACCACCAAACTCATAATTTTAAATCCCATGGACCAGAGACCTGGGAAAATCCCCAAAAAAAGTCTGCAAGGAAATTCCCCACCCCGTTTTTCTACCGATCGACCATTCTTTATTTGGGATCACAGGATACGGTCTCTAGCTCCGTTCTCAGGGGGAAAGAGAGACTTTTGGCTTCATGCAAGAAAAGCATCAGAAGCATCAGAAGTCTTTCTTTCTCTCCCCCAAACTCTGCCAGAAATGAGTCTTTGCTGGCACAGCTTCTAGGAGCAGGAGAGAGAAAGGAGAAAGGGGCTGGGGCTGGGGGGGTTGGTAGATAAATGCATAAATAGACATATAGGTAGATAATAGATATAGATGATATGTAGGGAGGGAGGGAGCTGAAATAGATTAAGATAAGATAAGATAAGATAAGATAAGATAAGATAAGATAAGATAAGATAAGATAAGATAAGATAAGATAAGATAAGATAAGATAAGATAGTTGATTTAGGTAGATAGGTAGATAAGAAGGAAGGAAGGAAGATGGATAGATTGATTTAGGTAGGTAGGAAGGAAGGAAAATGGATGGATAGATAGATTAGATAATAGATTAGATAGATGATAGATAGATAGATAGATAGATAGATAGATAGATAGATAGATTTGATTTAGGTAGGTAGGTGGGTAGGTAGGTAGATGGGTAGATAGGAAGAAAGGAAGATAGATGGATAGATAGATTGATTTAGGTAGGTAGGAAGATGGATGTATGGATGGGAAGAATGTATGGATAGATGATAAGATGATAGATGATTAGATAGATGATAGATGATAGCTAACTAGATAGCTAGATAGCTAGATAGCTAGATAGCTAGATAGCTAGATAGATAGATAGATAGATAGATAGATAGATAGATAGATAGATGATACAGAGAGAGGAGAGAGAGAAAGAGAATTCTAGATAAATATGTGTGTGCACATTTATTTATTTACGTCCAACGCATCCATTAGAGGAAACCGCCCTGTGGCAAATACATGTTGCCACAGTAACATAAAATGGCTGCTGGCCCATCTTTTCTAGTGGGAAAACAAGGCCGGTGGGGGCCAGCAATGAGGGGTGGGGATATTTTGAGTTGTGATCTTTGGAGGAACAAAATACACCTGCATAAGTTTTGGATATTTTTTTTTTTTTTTAAAAAAAAGCTTTAAAAAGGATGCCAACGTGCATGTTCCAGAAATACGAAAATGGACTCCCCAAAGGGTCTCTTTCCCAAGATCGAAAGCAAAGGAGTCTGGGATTAAATTCATCCTGCCAAATGGGCTTTGAGAATTGTTGAAGGCGGGTGTCACTGAGGTTATGGAACAAATGTTGAAAATTGACCCCAGATTTACAAACTGGGGGAAGTCCGACAAAAATGTAATTGACAGATTAAAAGGACAGAATAGCCAGGTCAGTTGGCAATGGAAGAACCTATTGATTGGATTAAAGAAAACTTCCTGGTTGGCATTCTGCCTTTTAGAAAGATCTGACAGCAACGGAAGTCCTTCTAAAAACACGAGGTTCCTTGCAATGTGTTGAGTGTGATCTAAAGGAAGGTTAACAAGAATGGTCCTGTGTTTGAAAACTCTGCAGGCATTTTCCTGATCGGTGGTAAAATCCAAGTTACAAAACATGTGCCTTCCGAGTCCTGGATTTAGGCACAAATTGATTTATTTTGCAGGTCTTGTAGGCCAGCTCAGTGGCCCCCAGCTCTGAGTTTGCTCTTGGTTATATTTCCCCCTGAATCTTTTGTTTCATTTCTGAAACACACAGACCCTGTTCTTCAAAACAAGGGTCTACTCTAATTGTCAACCCAAATTTTCAATGTCAAGTTTGAAGATTGCTTAATCCAGAAGAGATGGAATGAGATATGGATGGTCCTCCAAAGATCTACAGAAAAACCTTCAGACCATCAAGTCCAGATGTCAACTAAAAAATACTCCCTTGGTCTTTTTAGTTGCCAGCAGAAAGGGAGTGGGGGAAAGTAGCGCATTCCTTAAATGCCTCAGATAATCACCTTGGCAGCTCAAAGCTGTCCATGAGTAAGAACATTACTGGAGAGCATGATTGATGACTCTTAGCTATGAATGTGTCCCATTGGAGAATATACATTCAGGGGATGGGAGGAAGACCAGGGTCAAGGGGGAAATGATGTATTTTAGTGTCGGCTGCACCCAGCTAATGCAAACATGGCCACTCCTAATAAATCTTTTTTTTTTTTTTACTCTGAGAGATGTGGCTAGAGACTTATGATTTGAATGGAAGTGGGTTTGTTGGAGCCCTGACACCAGGACTACTTCATGCAGAAATTCAAATTAAACCATCCCTGAGAGATGCTTGTCAAAACTCTCTTTGAGCCCATCCAGTAGAGAAGCCACCATATCTAGGGAACTGGTTTTACCCTTGAATTTAGATTTCCAGACCTTCAACCAGAATCTATCTTCCTGTAGCTGAAGAGCGTGACTTTATGCCTTGCTCTCTGGAACAATAGAGAAGAGATATGGATCTCCTATCCTCCAAGGACATCCTTGAGGTCCTCAAAGAGAGCTATCCAATTGTCTTCCATCTTTCTTTTCTGAAGATTAAGCGTGTTCAGACATCCTCTTCTCATATGATTTTGTTACCAATCTTCTAACTGTGATTGACCTTCTCACCTTCTTTGTCCCAGTTTCTCTTGGATTTCTCTTACAATGTGAGGCTCAGAACTGAACACAGAACTCAAGAGGAAACCTAACACATGGGGAAGCCAGTGGAACATTCCTTCTTGCGATTCAGAAATGATATTTCTATTGTGAGATTAAATCCCAGTGGCCTTTCTTGGTGGTTATCTGTATATCCAGTTGCTGAGGTACACTGAGGTTGCAACCCACTCCTATCCCAAGGTCCTAATTTTAGAAGCAGAAAAGGGTCAGGGCCAGAACTTGGATCTAGGGCTCATCTTGAGCTGAACAGAATAGACTTTGTGGAATTACAATTCCCCACAACCACCAAGAGATGAATATCAACATCAACTGAGGGCAGCGCTTTCTCCGTTCCTAAACTAAACACCTAGCAGGATTTGCACTCATTCAAAGTTGTAGGCAGTTGGTCAGAATTGTTAATCTGCTCCTGTATGGATTGCAAGAGTTCTCCTAATCATATCTAATTCCAAACCTCCAAGTAGACTAAAAAAAAAAAAAAGAGTCTACAAAATCCAAGCAACGGCAAACAGAAAAGTAGGATGAAGATAACTACGGCATACACTATAAACACAGCTCAAAGCTTTCTTGTTTTTAATTGTTTAAGAAAAAACTACAATTTGCTAATATTCTTCTAAGTAATAAGACAGAGCAGGACCCAACCCAGAAAAAGAAAGACTTAATCGGTGTGAATCCCACTCCATAATTTTTGGTGAACATACCACATCATATTTTTTTTTAAAAAACCCCAATGCTTAAGACACTGTAAGGAGAAGCAAAATGTTAAGGATGGAAAATAATTGTGGACATGTCCCTCCAAGAATATATCTATTTCTTTCCTGAAAAGATCAGCTGGCTATTGCCAATTAAAGTCACTGTGTCCACCAGTCAGACTCTCCAAATTAGCAGATCTTCCCTTGTTTGAAGCTTCAAGAGGGAGGCAGTTTTTAATTTGTAGAATGAAATGCCAGCTTTGAAGAGGGGCATTGTGAAATGTGAGGAAATATTTCATCCCTTGGAGTTTTGAAGGCCCAAAAAGATAAATAAAATAAAATAAAATATGGACTCTGATCTAAATTGTAGGTTCTGGAGGGTGGATAATCCAAGTTTAGGTATCAAATCAATTTTTTACATTGTGGAAGACAATCAATTGGGGGAGAAGGATAGAAAACATAATTCAATGTATTATTTGAATGACCTGAGACCATTTTATTCTTGGGGGTGGAGCAGAAAGGGAAAGGGGACATTTCTGATCAATTTCTCCTTGCCAACACCCCAAATGGATATTTTCCTCAAGACAAAATTGGCTTCTCTCAATGTAAGGGTGCTATTTAATATTGTGGGGATCATTTGTAAGTGTTTCTTATGGGCTGAGGCAGAGTGGACAATCCAGGTTGTGATGCATTTGGGCTAATTTGCACAACTACATAGCCCTTTTAATCTGGATTTTAAAGTAAAAACAATCAGTGTAGGATTGTATCGGTGTGTGAGGGAAGACGAGAAGATAATTCTCTCAAATATATCTCCTACCTTACTATCCCAAGTAAGAATATTCCTACTTCTTTCCCTTCTCCGTGCCTTTGAGGGCTGCTTGATCAGAAATCACAGATATATAGCGAATTTTTATTTCATTTTTTGCTATGGCTAGCAGACCACTGAGACACCTGCAAAGAATTAGGTAGCTCAGAGGCCCAGGCCCTCTTCTCACCGGGCTTAATTAGAGGTTGCAAGAAAAAACCTTTATTTCTAAAAGAAAGAAAGAAAGAAAGAAAAAAGAACAAGCAATACCTACGGATATAAAGTCAACACTGCCTATCTCAACTGGTCAATCATTTCTTTCCCGTTTTTAAAAAAAACATACTGGGTCTTTCTCATTCGCATTTCCATCCCTCCCCCCCTCCCAGAAATGGTTAAAACGCAGAAACCCACCATTGAGGTCTCAGTCCATCTGCATTGTATTTAAGAGCTATTCTGCTTAGAGAATTTGCAACCTGGCCCCGTTTACAACAGGGGCTCTCTCAACACTTCTCATTTTCCATCGCAAAAAATTGAAATATCTTTCCTTTTCTGGATGTAACCCTATAACTTGTTCCAAATGGACAGCATCTGCTCAGTTTACAATGGGTTCAGCCATTTCCACGAACAGTTTAATAAACAACATTTATTTTCAGATATTATCTAGATTTGTAAAATGCGAACTAGTCTTCTAACACTTCTTGAACCATTTTAAAGCTTCTTGCTGCACGGGGAAATCCTATCCATTTCTACTTTCGTATTATTTGTTGAATATTTGCACCCTCTCAAATAACCATTTTCCTCTTCCGAGTGATGATTTTTCACTCTTTTATAGTTGCTTGCAGCTGATGGCAAAAGTGCTGGTTTGACAAATATTTAAAATAATCACAGTCATGTTTCTACAACAAGAGAAGTAAAAGAACCAGGGAAGGATAGATTTGGAATGGAATCTGATCAGATATTTTAACAGCAAAGCAAGACATTAAGATCTAAGGACATTTTGCTTTCCCCAGGTGAAGCAAACTAAAAATTCATTCCAACTGTCTGGCCTCATTTATAAGCTTGTTATATTTTAGAAATAATCAAAAGATCACTTCTAAATTTCTTTACACTTGGACAGAGGACAGAGAGAGGCTGAACTCAAGTTTTACAGGCAGAAACATTTTTTTAAAAAAGCCTTAAAAGCTCCATTGGCCAGCTAGAATTTTTCCAACAGGGAAGTCAGTTCAAACCAGAAAGAGATGTATAGTTCTTTGCCAAGTGGGGCTTTTTCACAGCAAATTTTATTCAGAAAAATAGCACAAAAGTCCTCCAGAATTTTACTACGTCTAGTTAAGATCTGTAGAAATAGCGTTTTTTTACATCTCACCTTCGATAACTAGAAAGAGAAACGATGTGATCAGATTTTTCTTCCTGCGAGGTTTGAATGAAATTTTCTTCTGCACCAAAGGATTTTACAATCCTACCCATCAGATTGTGCCCTGGATTATTTGTAAGACAGAGAAAGAGGTGGATAGCCAAGACATTTGCAAGGTGTGATCCCAAAAAATTCAAGATGGAGGCCAACAATTGGAAGAACGTGGAAAATATGGAAATTGTGGCATAACTTTGGTCACATCATGGTGGCCCCTATCTTATTTTGGATCATGCCCTGCAGCCTCCCAGTATATAGGAAGATAGTTAAATATACAGTTAAGGAAGAAAACAGAATTATGTCAGATTTACACACCTCCTTAAACCTTCTCCGGGAGAGCATACGATAGGTTTGATTTGTATAAAGTGATAAGAGGAAGGTGCTTTCTGTTTTATCAGTGTGCAGGCAAAAATCTTTGGTTAAATTCAGGATGGACAGAGGATATTTCAATATCACCTATCTTTTAAACTGCATTAAAATAGAGTCTGGATGATAATCACTTTTGTGAGAGTATTTGGGTGAGACGACGGGTTTGAAATGATGAACATTTCCCATGGTTAGGGGGAAAAAAGAAGTTAGATTTAAAAACAGTGTTGTACTCTCAGTCTGGCACCCCTTAATTCTTTAATAGTTTTTGAAACTATTTGTGCAAAGCAAAACTCCATAAATGAAAACAGTAAGCACACATGTGTACATAAACACACACACACACACACACACACATTCTGAATGCTTCTTCTCCAAAGAAATAGATTTTTCATAGTTCCTTGGACCTTACAAATATGAATTAAATGAATTTTACATTCACTTCCTGCAAAATACAATAGATTCCAGGATCAAAGTGATTTGGCATCTTCCTCCTTCTGTTTTATGCCAAATTTCAGGCCAATCAATGTTTTGTAACAGACTAGGTTGGTATATTCAGTGATTAAGACCAACAAGCATTGTATCTCTACGGTCTACATTTTATTTGAACTTTTGAATTTTGAATTGTTTTGAGTTGAGAATTGTTTTGAATTTTCAAACAACTGATCTTGGAGCCATCTGTGATGAATCCTAACAAACAAAATACTCAGAAGTCTTAAATCGGTGATCCTAAGTCCCATTTTCCAAGATTCATGGTAGAGATTCCAAGATAATATTTAGAAAAACAATTTTTGTAGCTTTCAAGTTTTTTTCCAGCTTGTCAACAATCTACCAGTATTTAGAATAAGCCAGAGCACAACAAAGGAAATTAGCTTAAACACGTAACAATCCTTTTTTTATGCCAACTGTGTTGTATTGGCATTTATATGAAATTAAAATTATCTAATAATTACTTGTAAACATTCACTTTTCTGAAGCTCCCTTAGAAAGCAGAGCCAATACATAATATTTCCCTATTTTACACAAGGTTTAAAATAATCTACATAAACTAGAACTAAAAAACATTTACATTTGTTTCCCCCAAATAAGCAGATTTAAATTATGAATTCTTTGAAAGCTATTCATTAACAACCAACGTTTTAGATATCAGAAGGAACTATTTAACTGAGATGCAGGTTAAACCAACCAATAACTACCTTAAATTAACTGCTGCTATAAATAAAATAAGCAGAGTAGATTTCAATATTAAACAATCAGCTTGCAGCAAGTGAGAATATATATCATCAAACATATTTTGAAATCGGGCCTTATTTTGCAACTGAAATAAAAATATGAAGGGGAATGCGATCATGATTTTTGTATATGTCCAAAACAGAAAATCAGACAGCATTACAAGAAACACAGTTTAAAAAACAGCTCCTTTTTTTAAAAAAAAAAGAAGCTTTGATTCACAGTTAAGGTCAAAACACTTGTTTAAAAAATAAGCTGAAATGAATAAGAGAGAATCAAATCTTTGCATCCATTAACAAAGCCAAAAAAGGAAATTCATTGGAAGCCCTTCGTTTAAAGATTACTTATGAATTCAAATGAAGATGTTGCCATTAAAAAAAAAAAAGAATTCCATAGGCCAGCTGCTTAAAATAGAAGCAGAGTGCAAAATGTGATGTTGTCTAATGCTTGACTTGGAATAAGAGCTTCTAAGGGAGGGGTTGCCATGAGCATATTGTTTGTGAATTCGGGTTTATACCTAAGCAAAAAATAAATTTGCTTCCATAATCCATATTTTGTATTCAGATGACAGACAGAGACCAGAACTGTCCAACTGTCTTATTGTTCTGCTTCGAAACAAGAAAATGCAGGTAATGGCACCTCTGTTTAAGAAGATGTTAATTCTTAAAAGAGATTTAAAAAAAAAAAAAAAAAACAAACACACAGGTCACACACAAAGCATCCCAAAGACACAGGCCTAAGGGGAAAAAAATCTGATCTTGCGCAATTATGCATTTCATGAAACTTTTACCAAGAAGGGCATTTAAAAAACCTTTTACAGATATCTTGTTTATCCTTCCTTGCAGGTTAAATCAAGCCAAGAGATTTTGAACTTGTAATAAATGAAAGACAATCGCACAATAAGGCCACGGGTTTCAACCAATGGGTGACTTGGCATCAGCCAGTTGATTTGAACCACAAATCTTTTAATTTTCTACAGATTGGCCTCCAATTCTTCAGCCACCTCAGTAACCATAGCTTGGGAAAAGAAACCCAGGCACAAATGAAATTTTAATTTCCCAGATTCACCCCAAAGCAGTTAAGTTCCCATTTTCTTCTTTTTCTTCTTTTTCCAATACCTTTCTGCCCCCTTTTGGCGTGCAGAATTCAAGTCATTTCCTATTTTTTAAAAAAAGAAAATTAATAATGTACAGTAGCGTTTAATTGATGAAGTCTTAATTTAGGCTATTAGGGACTTGATTGTCCGTTTCTGCCTCTAGCTCATCTTCAAGTTCAAAGGGAAAAAAATCATTTTCCTGTTTTGTTTTGTTTTTCTGTTTCTTTTTACCCTGGAAGGGCAAGAATCAGTTCAGGCAAATCTGATAGAATCACGCCTTTCCTCCCAAAAAAATACCAGCCCTTGAAAACACCCTTCAATGTCACACATACACATTTACACCCAGAAAAATAAACAGATTGTTTCCTGTTCTGTTTTGTTATTATTATGATGATGATTTTACCTTGACTATAGTTCATTGCACCAGGGCCCTTCTGCTTCCCAGCGATCAGGTGTAGATATCCTCCATTTACATGGAAGGAAGAGAGGGAAGAGAGAGAGAGAAAAATGCAAACTTTTAAAAGTTTAAAAGACCCCGCAAAGGTCGCCACTCTGAAACTTTAGCCAGTCTTGATGGGGCTCATGTTGGAAGAGAAAAAAAAAGAAAGCAAATTTAGCAGGGGGGAAGGAGGAAAGAAGGGTGGAGTGGGAAGGGGTCTCCCTGGGGGTAAGGCCAGAAAGAGAGGCTACTCTCAATTTGAAACTCCCATCTTTTAAGAACTGATAATTATGTCCACATCGAGTTACAAGCTCTTTCCACGTTCAACACAACTGCTGTTCCAAGGGGCAGAAAGAGACGTTACATCCTGCAGGGCCTTTGAGCCCTGAGACCCAATCAAGTGTGAAGTACAGTATAGTTTTAGCCTGGATTGAATGGAAACGGGGTGGGGTGGAGTGGAGGGCTTTGAGCATAGCAACTTTTATGGATTAGTTCAGATCCTATTCTGTTCCGCTGAATGGCTATCACAGCATGAAGAAAGTTTTCTGCACTCTACATTTAAAAAGCAAAGCAGCCGACTCAAAGCTTGAATTTGGTCTCTATAGAAACAGCCCGGCCAAAATTTCAAGCAAAATGCAAGTTTTCTGCTGTGCTTTGGCTTTGCCTTTTCAGAAAAAAAAGAGAGAGAGATTCCACCCTGGATTTGAGAAAAGGCTGGGGGAGTAGGGAGCAGATCAAACATCTCTGTTTGGGGGGGGGGGTTGTTGTTGTTCTTACTACCAGAGTCTGAAGTGAGTGGACGCCACTCGCCACCAGACGTTCGCCCACAAATCCTGAGGGGGTGTGTGGAGGGGTTTCAAACAGGAGGGGATGCGTTTCGAAGCAAGCAAAAATCAACCAGAGCTGAAAAAAACTACTGAATCTGATCAGGGATGGAGGGCAAGTGGGCCTTTTCGAATTAGTTCTTCCGAACAAACAGCACAAGAGATCACGGAGTCCAAAAATGCAAACTCTCCTGGAGCTTCCAAGATGCTGCGCTGAAATAAAATATTGGAATAAGCCCCATAAACCATTGCAAATCTTTCCCTCAATCCCTGCAGATTCCTGGCTGTTCCATTAAAAAAAAAAAAATTGTCTTCTTGTAACAGTTAAAATACACAAAACAGGTGCCAGGCTGCAGAGCAAAATTCTAGATTCTGCTTCATTTCCAAACACGCAAATGTTTTCTAAGAACGTCCAAACCATTCTTAGAAAATCCAAAGTAGCGGTGGTCCTGTGTTTGGCACCAAGGGAGACAAAGAGCAAGGCAGGTCAGAGAAGGACCCCCATGACAAAAATATTGAAGGGCAGATGTTTTCTGAGAGCACCTGGTCTAGCTTGGCAAAGACCAAAGGTAGCTGTTGACCTCCAATTGTGGTCCATGCCTGATGTAGATGAGGGGGATTTCCATTCGCTCTTCCCAAAAGAGCATAAAAGAGAATTAAAAAATGCTTCCTGATGCAAGAAAGATTCAGGAAATGTCCTTTTCCAACATTTATCTTTATTTATTCCTGCTTATTAAATTTCAAGACCGCCCAAATCCTTGACAATGGTGGCCAGCTTATTTCTGTATTCATTCTTTCATTCATCGTATTTATATAGCTCATGAGACCTGGTTCCATCTGGCATATATTGTGATTGATTTCTCACCTATCCTAAACCAAGAAGCCATCTTGCTGGATGACAAAACTAGCACTGTAGCTAATTAGTTGGCTGATAATCTGGCCCTTATTGCTAGCTGTCATTTCAATCTTTAAAAAAAACATTATTCAAAAAAAAATTAGAATTATAAGCCCTGGTGTGTGTTTCCTTTCTTTTGGACAAGGGTTCCATAAAGCCCCATCTCTCTGTTTCACAGAAGAGGCTGGATGGATAGGAAGAAGGTTGATGTTTTTGAACTTCGGCATTGGAAAAGACCGCTCAATATTTGAGACGGGTCGCTTGTTGTCTCAAGGTTGGATGGATTTGAGGGTGGATTGTTCAGTGGCGTTGGACAAGACCTCTGAGAAGATAGCCAAGAAAGCAACAGTGATAGATCGTGAACAAATCAACTCACTGAACAACGAAACCAATCCAACTTTGAAACACAAACGGCCATACTCAAAATGATCCTACTTGAGACACATATGAAGACTTGGCTTTCTGGAGAAGGTGATGATGCCAGAAAAGATGGAAGAAAGAAAAGAGGACAACCACCAGCCTGGTGGAGGATCTGAGTTAGAGTAGTGATAAGCTGAGGAACTTGAAAGAACAGATAGATTGCCCTACAGAAAATCTACCTGGACTTTCTTGGTTTTCTTTTAAGACATTTCGATTCTCATCCAAGAAGATTCTTCAAGAAGCTTCTTAGATGAGAAGTGAAACATCTTTCAAGGAGGGAAAAAAACAAGTCACATTGTCTTTTGTTGAATAAAAGCATTTTTGAGACTGTCCTAGAAATGCTCAGATTTCTCCACTTATGGATGAGGAAAATGGTTTTATAATGCTGTATTCTTCACAGAACTTCCCATTTTAATTTATGTGGAGAAAAATGAGAATCTTCCACGGGATGGTTCTGAATGGGTGAGATAAGCTGCCTCTACACAAATAAATACACAGACACACAAGCCACCTTGCTCAAGAATGCTATTTTCAGGATGGAGGGAGCTGCCGGGGGGCCACTGAAATATCTGTATATCAACATGGCTTGTTGAATAGTTAATTACAATTAGCCTGGAGGAAAGATATTGAACAGATAACATGATAGGCATCTTCAAGCCCTGGAGAAAAGGGCTGGATAAAAAAATGAGGCAGATTTAATTCTGGAAGATGGAAGGGTTGATGCAAGCCACCAGGTAGTTCTGCTATTAGGGGCCTCCTCACCCAACCATGGAGTAATTCATTCTCCCCATGAACATGTCACATGTTACTTTCTGGATCCACTTTTGTCCTATTTGCAAGGATGGGGTTTTCTCTCTTCCTCTCGTGTGGGCACAGCATGGGCCAAAAAGCAAGGCTGGGACAAACCAGCAAGAGGTTTTTTACAGCTGGAGTGCTTCCACCTTTTCTCCACCACTCCATCGATCCAATCTCCAGCCCACCACGGTGGCATCAGACTCCCAACAATCCCTGGAGCTTCGCTTTGTTCTCCACCAAAGCCCATCTGGCGAAACCTATTTTCGCTCTTGGAGACAAAGGGAGCCCTGTTTCCATCTGAAGGCTACACGAAGAGAGGTCCTTTCTCTGATCGTTGATGGGAAGGAAGGACCTTAGGTTGCCCTTGCCTCCAGAGCTTCATTCCCTCTGGTCAACTATTCAGAGACATTGGAGAACTGAAGAACGGGGGTGAAGCTCTTTGCTTGTCTCTCATTCTTAAAATACCAAGAACGTAGCAGAACATCTTGCAAGAGGTCTAAACTCATCGTATTCGGAAGATTCTATCTTCTTTCTTTCCTTTTTTTCTTTCTAATTTTTTCTCTCTCCCTCATTCTTTTTTATTTCCTTCCTTTTATTTCCTTCTTTTTTCTCTCTCCCTTCCTTCCTTTTTCCTTTCTTTTCTTTCTCTCTCTCTCTTCCTTTTTTTTTTCCTTTTCCTTTTTTTCTTTCCATTTCCCCCTCATCATCAAAGACAAGTGTAGAACAACTGAGTCACCCTTCCAACACAAAACCACCCCCCAAAACAAGCAACTTTCTTTTTGAAAGCCCTGCACACACTTGTAACATTCTCCTCCAGGCCTGGCCCATCAAGATACGTATATATTATTTATCTTTTGAAGTTGTCATCAGCCAACTGGCTCCCCGCTGGGCAGCAAGATTCTCTTGCTACTTAAGGGAGAATTACGTGATTAAATTGAGACTTGAAAAGTCTCGCCCAGGCTTCCTTCTGAAGGCCATAATGAAGTGGGCCCAAGTCCTCCTTTGGCATCAACTTAGTCGTAGTTTGTTTTCACTCTGGTTAATCACCCACCAAGGCTTCCGTGCGGACCACCAGTTTCCAATAAGCGATAAAAGGCAGATCGGGGAAGTATTGTCCTTTTTTTCTACAGAGCTTAGTGAAGAGCCGAATGAATGAGACCTGTTCAAAGTCAGACCAGTCAAGGAGAGGGAAAGGGGGCTGCAGAACAAGACGAGGCAGAGGGACGGAGGGGCCAGGAACCTGAGAAGTAAATTAATGTCTTTGGACGTAATTGATGGCAAGGCCAACAAAAAGGCCAGAGCTCATGCTGTCCTTGGAAATTAAAATATTGGCTACTGCAGGTCTTGCAGACAATCGAGGCAATCCTGAATAAGGCTGGGAATTCCTGAACAAGCTTTGCTTAAAGAGGCTGTTGTTTTGGGGTGGGGGAAGTGAGGATGGGCCGAGGAGGGGTCTCCCAACCTCCCTACCCAACTTGTGAAAGAACAAGCCCGGAAACCACCACCAACGTCCTAGACTTGTTGGTGTCTCGTTTAGTCCTTGACTTACGATTACAACTGATCCTCAAATTTCTTGCGGCTAACTTGAGACCTTCATTTAAGTGAGTGTTGTCTCATTTTGCGGCCTTTCTTGCCAGAGTTGTTAAGCGAATCACCACAGTAGATGTGCAGTAGACTGGTGGTTAAGGGAATCCAGCTCCCCCCATGTTTTGGCATGTCAGAAAGTCGCACACAGGGATCGTGTGACCACTGCGACCGTCGTAAATGTGGACCAGTGGCCGAGCGTCTGAATTTGGATCACAGGACCATGGTCTTGCCTGAAAAACAGTCATAAATTCAGGGCCATTATAACTTTGAATAGGTCACTAAATGAATTGTTGTGTAAGTCAAGAACTACTTGTGCATCGTGGGAATCCAGCTGGGAAGGTTTGTTGGTTTTGCTTTATAGCTTCTCCTGTTGTATAACTGCAACTGATCATGGACAGTGAAACAAACTATAGTTTCCTGCTCCTTCTCCTTCTTCTCCCTTCTTCCTCCTTTTTTCTTCTTCTTCTTCTTCCTCTTTCCTCCTTTTTTCTTCTTTCTTTCTCCTTCTCCTTCTTCTCCTTCCTCCTTCCTTTTTTCTCTTCTTCTTTCCTTTTTTCTTCTTTCTTTCTTTCTTTCTTTCTTTCTTTCTTTTTTCCTTTTTTTCCTCCTCCTCCTCCTCCTCCTCCTCCTCCTCCTCCTTTCTTCCATATCTCTCATCGGACATTGGCAATCCTATTTTGATCAACAGCCACATGAAAAAGTGTTGCTGAGTTTTGTCCAAACCAATCTCTTAGATTTGGAAGCCACAATGTTCTTCTTCTGCCTGGACCTTCATTTCCCTTCAATCTTGCCTTGGAGAGGATTAAGTGAAGGATGCCGTATTTTTCCGGGTGTTGCATCCCAAGCCTGAAATATTCTAACTTTTACTTTTTCATGGTTTTGATGATTCCCCTTGGCTTTCCCAGGCAGCTTATCCCCTCCTCCTTTCTGATTTTGTCAACCTAGCTTATACGTAACGGCTGCCTGTAAATCCACATTTCAAATGCTTCTTCTGGTCTCTTCAAGGGGCTTTCTGTCCAAAGACCAACTCTCCACTCCATAGAGTGGGATACAAGCCTGGTTTTCATGACAGTGATTAACATTTATCTCTCTATATATAAAAGCGAAAGACCACTCACACATCATCATGAAATCTCCAGAACCGTAAAGCCTACAAACTTGAAATTTGGCACGTCTGCTCCTCTTGGCTTCTAGGGGCTCACTAAGAAAGAATTTTTTGAAGTGACCATTAGCGCATCAGTATTTCCTATATTATTATTATTAACACGCCCTGATGCTAAGGAGTTCTACTCCCCCTCCCAACCTGAAGAGAAATCTCTTCCAAATGCAAAATACAATCAGAGGAGGAGTTTTAGTTTTAGTTTCAGTTTCACAGCAGCAAGCAGCTTTAGTATAGAACAGTTCAGCTAAGATCATTTCAGAAAGCTCTTTGCTGTCTCCTTCTTGCTCACACAATAAATACTCTTTCAGTTTCCAAACAGCCCTCAACTCTCTCACACACTGACAGGATACTAGCCAGATGAATATGGATGGATGCTGGTAGGCAGAGGCAGAATTTTCCCCCTTTATTTTCCTCCCCACAAACTTGCCCGATCACATAGTTTCATGGTGAAGCATGGGTACCCTGCTAGTATGTGTGTGTGTATGTATGGTGTAAGTATATATTTATGGATGTAAATAGCATGTGTATGTGTGTGTTATGTATGTGTTTGGGTAGGTATACATGTTCTCTTGAAGAGCAGGCAACAGAATTTCATTTTTAATGTGGGCCAGTGTGCTCACGGTTAAAAAAAAGAAAGACAATAAAGTTATCTTATCTTAGTTTATCCACATATATTATACAACATGGAGAAACAACACAGTGTAATTCCGGTGTATCCTTGTGTTCTGCACACGTTTCAATTCGCTTCTGGATCGCGCCAGTTCTTGGTCCTTGCACAACTCGAGTGCCAAAACATGGGAGTGCCACTCATCCCTCCGGATTCAAGATTCCAAGGAGATTCCGGACTTTGCTTTCTAGCTCTCTTTCCTCCCCCATCAGATTCTCCTCCTTTGCAGGTTTTTCCTTCTTCTTCTTCTTCTTTTTCTTCGTTTCTTTTTGTTCTCACACACACACAAAAAATCAATTCCCTTGAAGAAAAGTCCTTAATCCCACTTTTGCCAGCAACAATTGCCAGCTCGAACAGATTAAGAATCGGGATGATGCGGCTGTCTTGTTCAATTCAACCCTATTCAGGTAACCGCCGTCACTCGGACTTTGTAGTGCCGGGTTCGAAACTTTTAAGAGGAAGATCTTCTGATATTGGGGTTTCCTGGGGCGCTGAGCCCCGTTCCCACTTTGAATGAGGCCAGACAAACAATCACTGAAGTCTTTGAGCTTGGCTTTGGGGAGCGCCCTCTTCTTCTTCTTCTTCTTCTTCTTTTCTTTTATCTTCTCTTTTTCTTTTCTTTTCTTTCTTTCTTCCTTTCCTTTTTTCTTTTCTTTTTCTTTCCTCTTTCCTTTCCCCTTTCCTTTCCTTTTCTTTGCTTTTCCTTTCCTTTCCTTTTTTCTTATTCCTCCTCTTCCTTTCTCTTTTTTCTTTTCTTTTTCCTTTCCTTTCCTCTTTTCCTTTCTTTCTTTCTTTCCTTTTCTTTTTCTTTCCTATTCCTCCTCCACCACTTTTCTCTTTTCTTTTCTTCTTTTCCTTTTTCTTCTTTTTCTTCCTTCCTTTCCTCTATTCTCTTGTCTTTTCCTTTCCCTTTTCCCTTTTTCTCTTTTTTCTTTCCTTTCCTTTCTTATTCCTCCTCCTCTTCCTTTTTTTATTTCCCTTTCAAAAAATATTTTTTTAAAAGAACTTCACCTTGGCTAACACCAACTCACCACAAATCAAAGGCAAAACAAATGATGAAGATGAGGTGCAGAAATTACTTCCCCCATCCCATCCCACACAACCGAAACACTCTCTCACTTTCTCTCTCTCTATATATATATTTGTGTGTGTGTGTGTATTCCAATCTGTTCCCCCTCTCCATCCCACACATCCCAAACAACCAAAACAATCTTCATAGTGAAGAATCTGAGAAAAAAATCCAACCCTGTAATATCTCCATGGCAACCAAAGATTAAGTTCACAGGGCCTGGTGGGAGGGCAGGAGATGGTTTAAGATAAATGCCAAAGTCATCCATGAATTTATTTGGAGGGAGGACTTGATGGAAATAAGATGGGCCAAGAGACTTTTGTGGGTTAATCTATCAAATGTTTTGCAATTCCAGGAAAGCAGCTGACACTTGCAAAACATTGGCAGTCACTTCTTCAGTTTATGACCAATTTGTGGAGAGATTTCGAGCTTAAAAATGCTGTTTGGGACAAACAGGCAGATGGCGCACCAAAAAAACTCAACCAACCAACCAGTTATAACGTGCACAACAACCTCTAAGATGTACTTCAGTCAAGTCCTGAACCTCCACTTGATGTTGACCCAACTTGCGTCCTTTGGGAAATTCGCGGGCACAATTTGTTTGGTAAACCCTTTGCTTTCTCGTGGGCGATAAAAGTTGTTTTTGTTTCATTTGAGTGGCCGCAACCACCTTCAACTCCTTTCCCTCTTTCTTGTTCTTAATTGCCCCGGCCCCTTCCATAATGACCAACATGGCCAAAAATGAATGGAGGAAAAAAAATCTAAATAGCTGTTGAAGCGACTCCGCCAAAGACTCTCCAACTACGACGTGTCCCCTCTTGTGCCTTTTCTGTCTCTTGAAAAGAAAGGGAACAAAGGCCCAGTCCCGCCCATTCAAAAACCCGGCCGGAGTGACAAACAACAGACGCGAAAAAACTGCTCCTTCATCCATGTCCGAGGTTAGGATGAAAGGGCCCTAGGGTTTTTTTTTTTCCTCCTTCTGAGAAACAGGACATCACAAAAGAGACAGGAGGGTTGACAAAACTCTTCTTTTTCATGGCTTTCATGGAAGAGGAAAAGGGAGGCCACGGAGGAGAAGCTGTGCAAAAGGGTGATGGTGGCGGTTGGGTTTAATATTACAACATTATTATTCTGGGAATTCTGATCGTTCCTGGTCATGCGTCATGGCAGCAGGGTGGAGCAACTGAATCGAGAAGCGGCTGGTTTGAATCCCATCACCCCATCCAGTCAGAAGAAGAGAGTTGGAAGGACCTTGGAGGTCTAGTCCAACCCGCTAATCAAGCAGGAGTCCCTGTATCATGCCAGACCAATCCCTTCTTGAAAGCCTCCAGTGTTGGAGCACCCATAATTTCTGTTCCACAGGTTAATTGTCCTCACTGTCAGAAAGTTTCTCCTTAGTTCTATTGTAGGTTGCTTGTCTCCTTGATTGATTCCATCCATTGTTTCTTCTCCTCAGGTGCTTCGGAGAAGAGCTTGACTCCCTCTTCTTTGGGGCAGCCCCTCAGATATTGGAAGACTGCTATCATGTCACCCCTAGTCCTTCTCTTCATTAGATTAGACCCAATTCCCGCAATTGTACTTCATACGTTCTAGTTTTCAGATCCTTAATCAGTCTAGTTGCTCTTCTCTGCCTTTTTTCCAAAGTCTCAACATCCTTTTTCGTAATGTCTTTTGTAATTTGTTGAGGCCTTTGCACTCTCTTGTTCAAGACCTCAGTAGAGAAAGGAAAGAGGAAAACAAGCTGTAGACCTTTTTTTTCCTTCCTGTTTCCATGCATGGATGGCCAACCTACTGAACCAGAGATAAAACTCAGCCAAGTCCCATAACGGATCGGCAACCAAAGGATCAATATTTCAGCAACTTCAGGAGATCACAGGGCTCCAGGGAGGCCTGACCAAGAATAAGCAAATTGATTTTTCTTTCAAGGGGAAATTGCTTGGCAAAAAATAAAATAAAAGGAAAAAGCATCTCTTCCGCCCATTTGAAGCAAGGGACTCTTGGAGTTGTGTCATCCTGGGAGTCCCAACAGCTGTTCTGAGGAAAACAACAAAAATTAGGGTGGTATTGGAAAGATTCGGAAGTTTATTGGGGCATAAGGGTTTGGGAAGCAAGGATTTACTCAATCTGAGTATGATTGTTTATGAACACTTACTTTTCCCAATATGTTCTCCAGTTAGCAGTGACCAGTAGGAACTCAACACAAGTCAAATTGCGCAAAAAATCAGGACCATATGTTGAGTTGCAATTCAAAGATGTATTGTTCAAGCCTATGCACAAGAAATCCAGACAATCAGATAAAGCTCAATAGAATTCAGGAGGGTTGGATTTGGACCGTTGATGACAACATAACGATTCTAAGCTGATGACGCACTTAACTCCACCTCCAGTTCTACCTGCTCTTCTATAAATGGCCAGAAGATGCACACTGTTCAATCAAGATATACTGAAGAAAATGCAAATATGGAAAAGCAGATTGGTCCAACTTTGTAGATGTCTTCTCCTTATTTAATGCCTGCACCAGACTTTTTTGGGGATCCACCAAAGATGGATGAATGATTTTATTTCATTCACATTTCTACCAGGGTAAATTCATTAGAAATATGCTTATTATTCCTTGCGTGTGTCCTCATGTTCATTTTTTGTAATATCCTAATTCAGGTATTGGATTTATACCCTGCCTTTTTTTTCCAAGGTGTTCAGAATCACATATTAAATATCCCTTCCTCTCTTTTCTTTCCATCCCACAACAATTTTGTGGAGTAGGGAGGGCTGAGATCCCCATTGAGCTTCCTTGGTTAAGGCTAGATTTGAACCCAAATCTTCCTGATCCAAGTCCGTTATTCTATCCACTAGCACACCTTGCTGTCAAAATTGCAATATCGGCGCTACCATTCTTTGAAATTGATTCCATTTGGATTGTCCAAACCGATCCCCTTTTTTATTCTGTTGAGGTGTCTGAATCATCTTACAGCCTCAATTCAATCGAAATTTTGGAATCCAGGGTGGAAAACATATTTTGGTGGGCCTGAAAAAAAGAAAGCAGCCATCCTATTTTGTTCCTTCAAGGCCCTTGGTTGCTTGCTTTGATTTGGAAGTTCAATGCCATCATGTCAAATTAGATCACCCAACATATCTCATTATCTTTGCCTTCATCTTGAATGTGGGTTGCGTTATTAGTGGAAAGCAAACGGGTCATGTTAACTCATTGGTTGCACCCAGTGGTAATTTCAAGAAGCAGGCTCATGTTCCATCACCTAACCCATGTTTGCTCGGAAAGCATAATTTGATCGAAGACAGGAGCGGTCCAATATTTGGGAGGGAAGAGAAGGGGAGCATGGGACTCGTCTTAAGGGCTGATACACCAGCAGTTCTTCACGCAGGCCGATTCTGATGTGGTTGGAAACTTCACAAAATGGTTGATTACAAACCAAGGCGAGAGAAAGGTCAGCCGATACCCCAGATGGCTTCTGCACTCTTCCATTCCTGTCTCCTCCGGTGCTTTGAAACAGGCACCAACAAAAAAAGTCAATTGTCCATTTGAATCAAATCCCCACCTGAATTTACGGCAGGCAGAGGCCTTGACAAGCTCCGAGCCCTTCCAAATGGGTTCGTGCAGATGTCTGCATTTGTCTCTGTGCCCCAGCTGGGGAGGGTGTGTGTGTGGAAAAACACAACCACAAACACAGTGAATGAGAAGGACAAAACTCTGGCTGATTCAAACACAGTTTAAGATAGTGGGAGATTCCAGTTGGGAGTAAACACTAGAGTAAAATTAAATAGCAACTCTTAAAACATGGATATTGTGAGGCTAAATCAGAAACCAAGAATAAGAGAGTTGGAAGGGACCTTGGAGGTTTTCTAATCCAACCCCCTGCTCAAGCCCCCTATCATTTCAAACAAATGGCTGTCCAAACTCTGTCCACAAAAGGAGGACCCACATTGCTGGGGGACAAGAGGCTGACTTTGTAAACCGCTTAGAGAGGGCTGGAAAGCACTGTGAAGCAGTATATAAATCTAAGTGCTATTGCTAACTCTGCCCACTGCCAGGAGTTCGATCTTGACCTGCTCAAGGTTGACTCAGTCTTCCGTCCTTCCGATGTGGGTCAAATGAGGACCCAGATTGTAAGGGGAGCAAGAGGCTGACTCTGTAAATCGCTTAGAGAGGGCTGGAAAACACTGTGAACTGGTATATAAGTCTAAGGGCTATTGCTCTTCCTTCCTTTCTTCCTTCCTTCCTTCCTTCCCTCCTTCCTTCCTTCCTTCCTTCCTTCCTTCCTTCCTTCCTTCCTTCCTTCCTTCCTTCCTTCCTTCCCTCCCTCCCTCCTTCTTCCTTCCTTCCTTCCTTCCTTCCTTCCTTCCTTCCTTCCTTCCTTCCTTCCTTCCTTCCTTCCTGTTGGAATGCAATATTGCAGGCTAATTCTGTCGACTGTCAGGAGTTTGATCCTGACCAGCTCAAGGTTGACTCAGCCTTCCATCCTTCTGAGGTGCGTACAATGAGGACCCAGATTGTTGGGAGAGCAAGAGGCTAACTCTGTAAAACTGCTTAGAGAGGGCTGGAAAGCACTGTGAAGTGATATATAAGTGCGATTGCTATTGCTATTTAGTTATTTTCCTGCAGCTGAGGAGTGTAACTCAGACATTTTCAATCCAGAAGGTCCAACTGTATTAGCTATTATGGCCAGTTTATTCCTACTTTTGACCCTAAGGGTCTCTTGCTAATCCGTTGATAATAGATGGACATTTAATGTAACTACACTGAACGATCATGCTTTTATAGTGTTTCCTTGCTTTTTGTTGTCATCTCCGTCATCCAGTCCATCCCCAAACTAATATTCAAAATTAAAACATGCGTTTCTCTCCTCCTCCCCCCCAAAAAAACACATCTGTCTCGGGGAGTGAGTGTGCACGATTAAGCTCTCTTCTTAGCCGAAGCTGTCATGAGTTTATGGGTATTCATTAAAATCCCATCCTAATTGCTCCCTCATCAGCTATGAATTTTAAGAAGCTTAAGTTACTAAGTGTTTAAAGTCCATTTATTGACAGAAAACAGAAAATTCGCTAATGACTGCCGGGTGATGTCATCATTGTGGTGCCGGAACGCTTGTTCTACACAGCCGTACAAAGGAGGCCAGTCTCAAGATTTCACCCTTCCGGATGAAAGCTGTCCCCGGGGAAGCCAGCGGGGCGCAGAAGCAATGCAGACTGTTTTCAGCCTGAAAAGACTTTTTGAAAGGAAGCCAGCCGGAATTAGCCATATGAGGGGGACTCTACAGTAGAGTTGGGTCACACTTTCTTCAGACACAGCATTGGGGTCTGGAGACCACGTTTCAAGAAGACTCGTGTCAACCAGGAGAGGCCAAAGGAGACCAGGAAGAGGACTAACTTCGTGAGAAGTCCCAAGAAAATGGGAATGTTAAGGGAAAGGCTTGTCTGGGAGGCATCCTTCCAGTATCTAAAGTATCTAAAGTCAAATGTCTATGGAGAGTTTCCATAGGTACAGTTGTCCCAAAGGTGGGGTCCCCCCCCGAAAGGCAACTGGATTTTCTGGGGGGGGTTCCTTGAAAACATTTCGCTTTTCATCCAAGAAGCTTCTTCAGTTCAGTTCTCCCTCCCTATTTTCCCTGCTGTTTACTTTTGTATTTTCTTTGTACGCTATATTATAAACTAATAAAAATTGTTTCAAAGAAAAACAAAAGAGTTCTGCTTTTCATCCAAGAAACTTCTTCATTTCTTGCTGAAGAAGTTTCTTTTTTCAAAGGGGAAAAAAAAACCAATTGGAAAAGGCACCTTTGGGCTACAGGAGGACATTCAGATGTGTTCTCTTCAGTACATTCAACAATGAAGTGATAGGAAGGCACATTTAAACTGAATGTTAGGGGGAAAGAAAACTTCCCAATGGTAGGAGCAATTCAGCAGTTGATCCAGGAAGGTGGAAGACTTCCTTTGTTGGGTATCTTCAGCATAGACTGGATGGGAGTATTTAAATTTGGATCAGAGGAGTTCATGTCCTCTTCCAATTCTGAATTTTAAAATACAGGTTCTGATTCTATGAGGTATTCCATGGGACAAGCATGGGGATCATACACAAGAACTATTAGCAATGTAATACTTGCGTTATATAGTTCATTTTCAACCTTTGGTCTCTGAAGCAACAGGAAGTCTTTGACTTAACCAAAGTCCATGTAGTAATCGTTCAAAGTTACAACAGCACTGAAAAAAGTGACTTATGACCATTTTCCACACTTATAACCATTGCAGCATCCTCATGGGACACGTGATCAGAATTCAGACTCCTGGCCACTGACTCATATTTATGACGGTTGCAAAGTCCTGGCATCACGCGATCCCTTTTTGATCTTTTGACAAGCAAATTCCATGAGGAAAGCCAGGTTCACTTAACAACCGGGTTACTAATTTAAGAACTGCAGTGATTCACCGAACAAGTTTATCAAAGAAGGGTTGTAAAATGGGACAAAATTCACCCTCACCAATTTTTCATTGAGCGCTATAAATCTGGGGCTCAACAGTGGTTGCAAGTGGAAAACGACCTGTAATTCACTTTTGAGAAGCTACTGATTAAATTACAGAAACGGTAACTCCAGTGTTTGCAAATCTACACATTTGAATCGATTTGCTTTCATTGGGCAAAATGTGGGTTGTAGATTTCATTAAAGGAAGAGAAAAAGAACAACCACACAACAACAAATAATAATAATCTCCGGCTGCATTTGCGCACGGTTCTGAGCCAGATGTGGTCAAGTTACAGGATGCATTTATGGAGCAGCGACTTCTAAAAATATGAGTGTGAGCTACGAGGGTGAGAGGCTGTCAATCTCTTTTGCAAGCTGATGCTTTCTTCTTCAGTGACCCAAATAAACAAAGAGGTATGTAAGATTGGTTTAGCTCATTTTTTAAAATTGTTGTGCCTGCTGAAGTTCTCCAAAAAGATGCATTTTATTTGAACATGTTTATGGACACTCAGTCCCTGCGTGGATAGCCTCAAGCAGTGGTGAGGAATTTGGCTTTTAAGCAACACGACATCCGTCATCATGACAAGGCTTAATTACGCAGGAATCCAGTTCTCACCACTGATTCAGCTGGGGACAATCTTTTCTAGAATATTTTGGTATTTAAAAAGGGCATCCCTTACCCCAAAGAAATTCCCAAAGCATGAACAAGGATAACACCAAAGCCTTTTGTTTCTGGACTTTTGAAAAGAAGCTCTTAAAACTTGTCTGGTTTGGAGATTTTGACCTGACACCAGAATGTGGATCAAGTTGTTATCAGCATATACAAAATTGTAAGATTCTCTCTGCTGCCGCAGAATAATGTTATTTCTTTGTTGGGATAATTTCTGTTTTTAAAACACGAGGAGTGCCCTCTGCTGGGAAGAATAAAAATCAAGTCCTTCAGGATTTTTATATATTGTGTTTTTTGAAGAAATCTGTCATTCTCATAAAGGTAGCCAGTTTAGAACTCATCTCCTACACTGAGGATCAATAAATTAACTAGCGGTTGGTTTAAGCAAGCCCACCACCCTTGGATTTCTACAGGGTCCTGAAATCCAACAGGCAGAGGTGCCCTGGGTGGGAGACAGACGGAGAGACCAAAGTTAATAGAGATTTAGGCCCATTGTGTATTTCAGTTTTCTAGACAAGTAGGCACAACATTTTATCATAGGCTGGCAATGTTCAACCTTGGCGACTTTTAAGATGGGTAGACTTGAACTCGTAGAATTCCCCAGCAAACATGGGTGAGTATCCCAACTAACCCTGGTCAAGGGAGCCTTGCCATTCTCATTTTTGAGTGCGCTAGCTGTGTTTGAACATCTCACAGCCTACCAACCATAAATTCCTTGTGTGGCAGAGCTAATATGGGTCAAAGTACAGAATCCAGGATAACAGAGTTGGAAGGGACCTTGGAGGTCTTCTAGACTAGTCCAACTCCCTACTCAAGCAGGACACCCTATTCCATTTCAGACAAATGGCTGTCCAGTCTCTTCCAGTGATGGAACACCCACATTCTGGATTCAACTCGCTCCACTGCTTTATTGTTTTGACTGTCAGGAAATTTCTCCTTAATTCTAGGTTAGTTCTCCCAATTAGTTTCCATCCTTTGCTTCTTCTCCTGTCTTCTGGTGCTTTGGAAAATAGGTTGACCCCTGCTTCTTAGTGGCAGCCCCTCAACTACTGGAACACTGCTATCATGTCACCCTTAGTTCTTCTTTTCACCAGACATACTCAATTCTTGTAACCATTCAAGTCTTAGCCTTCAGCCTCCCCGAAGTCTGTTTTTCTAATAGATGTCTTTTTCCAACCATAGTCTATCCAAGCAGAATCAAATCTCATGTAACCTGGATTTTTTTTTCCCCAGTTGTCCCCTATAAGAGGCAACATAACCTGACCTGAACTCAGGCCCACGTATGGAAGGAATCTCGTTATTGTAGTGGCCTTCTTGCAGTGAGATTTAGATCACTATGATTAGCCGGGCAAAGGCTGAGTAATCTTCTTATGGGATCGCCCCACCCACTGCCAGTCATTAATATCCAGAAAGCATCCAGCTGTAAGAGCTTTCCTTGTCTTGCAACCCTCCTTGACCAAGAACTTCATGGACAACCAGCCTCAAGCCTCCGTTTCCCCCCAGAAAATGCAAAAATTAGATTTCAGCGTCTATTGTTCCTAGGAAAAGCCAAGATTTGAGCTTGCAAAGGATTGGAGTTGGTGTCAGCTCTATTAGGAAAAAATTATAGGTGGGAATGGATCTAAACTGAGCAATCCCAAAGGTGCGTTGTTGTTGCTGTTTTCAAAAGGCAACTGGACTTTTGTCTTTCGTAGAAGATGTGTCACTTCTCATCCGAGAAGCTTCCTCACTTCCTTCAAGAAGCATCTTCAGTTCAGCTCCAGAACGGAAGAAGCTTCTGAGATGAGAAGTGAAATGTCTTCAAGAGAAAGGGGGGGGGGGAACCAAGAAAGTCCAGTTGCCTTTTTTTTTTTTTTAAAGCACCTTTGAGACA
The DNA here is from genome assembly GCA_033807585.1 of Hydrophis major. Classification (NCBI taxonomy): domain Eukaryota; kingdom Metazoa; phylum Chordata; class Lepidosauria; order Squamata; family Elapidae; genus Hydrophis; species Hydrophis major. The sequence goes on from CM066335.1 coordinate 25,885,697, forward strand.
GTCATGACCTGGATGGCTGAGAATCTCCATAGACATGAAACTCAGCAACCTTGATCTTTCTTGCTTTGCATGATAAGTTTTATACCCTCTTCTTTCTTTAACGCTTTATTCCAGCCTTTTATGCCACCCCACCCACCCCTGGCAACTCAACTCTATAAATAATGCTCTCCGATTGGCGGAAAAGAATTTTTTTTAAAGAAAGCTGAATGGAACATTTATTCTCGAATGAAAGAAATTGCCTGTAATTTGTGGACTCCTCTTTTTCTATTGCGACAACATTTGCATTTCAATGAAAGCTCTCTTTTTTTCCCCCTCTACAATCTGGTTTCACCTTGACCCAGTGACCGTAATCACGCTCTCTCTCTCTCTCTCTCTCTTTCTTTTCTTCTCTTTCTTTCTCTCTCTCCTTGATGAAAACACAGCAGGTCTGATGCACAAAAGTATGCCAAATTCAGCTGCTTGCAGGTGAAAACAGAAAGCCGAATTCTGCCCTTGGTTTTTCTTCGGGTATTCTTAAGTCTTCGTTAGAATGAGTTTTATTAGTTCCTGTTGAAGAGATGAGGATGTGGGAGGGGGAAAGAGGAGTGGAAGTGTAAAATGGAGATTTCTTTTCTGCCTCTGACGAACAATACTGTTATATCCCCAAAGTTTCCTTTCCAAAAAGAGGTGGCAGGAATTGGAAAATATTGAGCAGCGCTAATAAGGTTTTCAGCAAGTCATTGTTGTTAAATAAATTATTTCTGGATCTGGGCATTTATATTACCTGAAGGTTTGTTGCTTGAATACATCCCTGCATGGCTTGTTCGAATCAACAATGGAGACATACTGGAGGGGGCTTAAAAAACAACCCCTAATTGTGCTAACGGTGCAAACTATGATTCTGCTTATCGTGTTGATTCATTGGGTAGACTTACACATTTGCACTCAAGTCTCCCAGTTCCTCTCTTTTACAGTTTAGGGCAGAGGAGTACAATCTTGCCAGAATAATAGAGTTGGAAGGGATCTTGGAGGGCTTCTAGTCCAGCCCCCTGATGAAGCAGAAAACCCCATACCATTTCACACAAATGGTTGCCCAATCTCTTCTTTAAAACTTCCAGTGTTGGAGCATTCACAACTTCTGGAGGCAAGGAGTTCCATTGGTTAATTCTTCTCACTGTCAGGAAATTTCTCCTCAGTTCTAAGTTGCTTCTCTCCTTGATTAGTTTCCATCCATTGTTTCTTGTCCTGCCCTCAAGTGCTTTGGAGAATAGCTTGACTGCCTCTTCTTTGGGGCAGCCCCTGAGATATTGGAAGGCTGCTATCATGTCACCCCTGGTCCTTCATCAGACTAGACATACCCAATTCCAGCAACTCTTTTTCGTATGTTTTAGTTTCCAATCCTCTGATCATATTTATTGCTCTACTCTTTAAGACTTGTGGACTTATTATGTTGCCAACCCGGCTGGGAAATTCTAGGTGTCGAAGTCCACAGGTCTTAAAAGTTGCCAAGGTTGGACAGCCCTGCCTTAGGCCACGCAACATTTCTGAAAAGAAACACAACCAATAAATTACCAGCTTAGCTTTGATAAGTGTCATTTATTAAGACTATTATTAAGTGTTGTACCTGATGATTCTTGACTCTTGATGAATGTCTCTTTTCTTTTATGTACACTGAGAGCATTTGCACCAAGACAAATTCCTGGTGTGTCCAATCACACTTGGCCAAGAAAGAATTCTATTCTATTTTTCTACAACTTGACTCTAATTTTTGTTTTTGAAATAGAAAATACCATTTTAGTCAGGGCTTGGACCCCATTTATGAGCTGATCTGCTCATTATTTGCTATTCCCGAGATGTTAAAAAAAAAAAAAAAGTACATATAGCATTTCTGCCCCATATAGCGCAAGGCATTTTAACAATGGCTCCACGGGCTTTTAATATATCAGGCCTGTTGACAAGCAGCACAAGAGGGAAAAATAAAACAAAATACAAAAATATGGTCCACAAGCACAACGGATTAATCTTGTGGTTTTATGGCAAGAGCCACCTAAGGACCTCTCTGCCCTTCCCTGAAGCTTATAAATCTTGAGTTTGCCATGTGGTGAGCCAGAACTTCTGAGTGTTTTTCCTTCGGTTACAAACAGATAATAAATTATGTTGCCATTACAGAGGTTTCCATATTAAAACTTCTGGCAACGGCCGCTCAGAAAACTGGCTCTGTCGTGTTTCACAACTATGGCCAAAACTGGTCTACGCTTAGTGAACAAGTAAACATTGCCTTTATTTACTTAGCTTAAAAAACAATTGTCAGATTTACCACGAGGCAGATCAATTCTTAAGTGCAGTTAGTTCTTGATTTAAGAGTCACTTGTTTAGTAACTTTTCGAAGTTACAACTGCAACGGAAAAGGTGACTTTGGACCATTTTCACATTTATGTGAAGTGTGGCATCCCCACGCATGGTCCTGTGATCAAAATCTGGAGGCTTGGCAAGCGGTTCCTATTTACGACGGTCAGTGTCCTGAGGTCATTTCTGAAAGCAAAGTCGGTGGCAAAGCCAGATTTCCACTTAACAACGGTATTACAAATGTCACTGAACTGCTTGGTGAGAAAGGATTGTGAAAGAGGGCAAAATTCATCGAACGAGTGTCTCCCTTCGCCACAGAAATTCAGGGGAACGTTTGTGGTTTTAAGTCGAAGTTTCCAACGTATTATTATTACCTTTATTGTCAGAGTACAACATTGTACAATGAGATCGGCTGCCAGCGGATATTCTAGATGTTGAAGAGATGAGCCTTGTTTGATCAGAAAATCTGCCATTCCTGGGAAGACGGGCCAATAAATGAATTTTCCTTGCTCAGATGTGATAATTTAATTGTGAATTTCATTGCATGTGTACTATGTATATACGTACAATGACAATAAAGAATTCAAATTCAACTAACCCTCCTGCCTCTAGGTTGTCTCTTCACCAACCTGTTAGCCCCTAAATGAGTTGGTATCGTTTTTGGCCATGGCCACAGAATTCTGGGAACTGTAGTCCAAACACACAGTATCAGGTTGGAGATGGTCAATTTTATACCATTTTGAGGTCAACCCTAACCCACCATCCTGTTTTGAGGCACCAAATTCTGCAGAGGACAATGAAACCACCCTCAAATTTGGACGCTGCCTCATTTTTCCAAATTCTCAGTTTGTAACAACAAGTATGTAAAACAGTCAAAAATGTCTGCGCTACGATAAACTGAGCCCTCAGAACAATGCAGCACACCAAATTCCACGACAAAAGTAATTAGAAAAATCACCAATGGCACAAGAGTTAGTTCTCTCCATACATCGTGTACAGCTACAATTAGTTTGCCCCTGTGGCTTAATGAATAAACCTCAGAGTAGCAAATAACATCAGAATTCATAATTTTGCAAACCATTTTGCTTTGGCCAAATAACAAGGGCCCTAGACACTTAGAATTGTGGTTTGTAAGGCATGAATCAAACCAATTGTGAGGGTTTTTAAAACAAAACAAAACCACGATGTGTCTCAACGTAAGACACAAATCTAGTTTTTCACCCATTTCTGTCAAGCTAAGAGGTTAAGTGGCTATATTTTACATATCTTTCCAAGCTCTGTGTTATAATTTTAAGAGATGTGATAGAAACTGGCATATGGTGGAGAGCTTATGCCAAGTAACCATACAGTGATTAATATTTTATTTATCAGCCAAATAATTCTGTGTCACAATCTCAAATTCTCTCTCTGTGTGTCATAAGCAGCAAGAGGATCTGGGGCTATTCCAGTCATTAAAGCTTCATATTATTATGCCACACTTTAAAACCAGTTCTGCTGTTTAAAAAAAAAAAAACCAAAACTGGGAACTGGAATATTCCACAGAAATTTACTCATCAATATGGAAGGATTCAAGACTTGCTTTTCCAAATATACAACCCTTACATTTACACCAAGTATTATCTCTTGCTAGATTAGATTCTCACTTACATTAAGCAGAAATGTCTGGTCTTATTTGCTGAAAAAAAATATATCTGAGAATGTATGGAGCCTGGATTCTGCTCCAACATTAAGATGAGCTCAAAACGAGGTGGTTCTCATCATCTTTTAAATAAAACGATAAAAATAAAGACTCAGTTTAAAAGAGAATGCCTGGAAGACCCTAACAGGGCATCGCTGCAATCAATATACAGTACTGCACACAGCCTGTACTGTCTGCCCACCTATTCAAAAGAGCTAAAAGACAGCAACATAAAGAGAGAAAAACAAAAGTTGGCCAAGTTTAAATAGCAGCAAAATTCATGCAAGGCGAACCATCTGCGGTCCAACGTCCACCATGTGTTGGGAGTCACGTTTGTGCTCAAATAGTTCTTCTTTAGAACTATTTAAAGAAAAGAAGCAGCAGAAACTAAAAGTGGCTAGAGAGAAGTTCTCTGAGAATGAGGCCGAAAGCTCAAAAGGCAAAACCTCTGGTCTTGGTGACCAACCCAGACCAGATCCTGCAACGTTATTATACTGGGAAATGTAGATTGGCTTTTATTTGTGAATTAAAACTCCCTTCTTCCCCCGAAGGCAGGGAAGCACATGCAAAACTCAAATGAAATATGGGTCAGGATGCCTCCACTCGCGACCGCAAGATTTACAGCTATGATTCCGGGCTCAATTTTGGCCATAAGTTGAGGACTACTTAGCAAGATAGTGCCTTCTGTGAAAAAAAACCTCAAAAATCTCTGTTAAACCAGCACAGTCAATAGGGGACAGGAATACCCGTTGGATGAGTCAATAAAAGACCGTTTCTTCCATATCTTGAATTTGATGCGATCAATCGCCAACAGATGAAATAGAAACAATGCCAGGCTGCTGGAATTGGGATGTTTTATTTAAAACAAGAGGAAATGTTGGCGCTTTTTTTTTCCTCCCACCCTTCAGAACTCTGCACTAGACATTGAATGGCTGTATTCTTGGATCAGGTGACAACCAATGGCCAAAGAGATCCAAAATTGATTTTAAAAGTCACTTTTTTTTTTCTTTTTGGTTAAACCAGGCAGCCTTCTTCCGTGATAGAATAATCAGTTAACCATGTAGAAAACAAAAGATTTTTACGAGAATTCTCCACCGGGAGTGTCGAACATAATGCGTTTGGCTTTTTGTTATGATATCAGGGTTGCTCTTTTTCAAGCAAAGCAACCAAGCAATTGACAAAAAAAATCATCATCATCATCATCTCTGGATGAAGGGTTTGGAAGAAGAAGAAAAAAAAGCAAGTCGGGTTTTTCAGAAGGATCCACGCTACTTATGTCCATTCCATTTAAAACCTGCCTTTTTTGGTGCCAAGACAGAAGCTCTGGGTATATCTTAACTAGTTGAAGATGAAATGCTTTTGTGTCTTTTGTACATGGTTAATGCCTCAAGGTCTCCAGCAACTCAAGATGCGGGTTCGAAAAGCGAGACCTGGGGATTTCTTCAGTCTACTTTTACCACGCTGTAAATCTTACTGACGAACCAGAAGCAAGCAAAGAAACCGATGGTTCCTGCAAAACATGAATAAATCTCTTTATTTTTAGAAAGGAAGACACAAAGAGGGTTAAAATCTTGAACTGATTATCTGCCAGGGTGAGGAAGAGAAATAAGTAATTTGACCCTGGATTTATTTTTTTTCTCCCCCCACCCCTGAAGTGAATACTTGACTAAGAGAAAAGTTCTAAGAACCAAACTTTTCTCTTAGTCAAGTATTGAATGCACAAGATAATGTAAATACGGGCATTCCTCAAATTACAAGAGTTCGCTCAGCGACCGTTTGAAGTTACAATGACCATGTTTCACCCTTACGACAGCAGCAGCATCCAGCGCAGTGACAGGATCAAAATTCAGAGACTTGGCAATCAGCATGTACTTATGACAGTCGCAGTATGGCCGGTGTGTGTGTGTGTGTGTGTGTGTGTCACGTCCTTTTGGGACCTTCTGACAAGCGAAGTCAAGGGGGAAAGCCAACCTGCTAACTAAACAACAGGCAAGAAAGGACGTAAAACGGGGCACAAAACTCACTTAATGAATGCCTCGCTTAGCAACATACTATCTGAGGCTCCAATTTTGGTCATAAGTCTACTCGTACAAAGTATGGTTGGATCAAATGCGGCCACTTTTGGGACTTCAAACGGTGGCCCTAAGCTGAGGAATACCTGTCGGGTGGATGAATTACTAGCTTCTCCAGATGGTCCCCCTTTGTAAGGAACAGTAGCAAACTGCAGCTTGCTTAAGCACCTAATTTTTTCCTCCGCCGCCTGGGAAAAGTGATTATTCAATAGAACATTAATCAGGGGAAGATGTGCCCCAAGGCATTAGACAGTGATCTCACAAGTTATCCTGGATGAGGGAAATAGCAGTGGCATCAAGGGACTGGTCTCAACAAAGAGAAATCCTCATTTCTAAGAAACACATTTACAGAAGCTGCTTCTCTAATTACAGCCAGTCTGGAAAGCCATCGGCACATCTGATATACCCAATTTTAAAGCCATTTACCGACTGGGTTCTGTTTTGTTTCTCTGGGTGCAAAAATCGGATAGACAGATCACAGATAATCACAGTGGGAAGGGCCCTTGTAAGTCATCTAGTCCAACCCTCTGCCCAAGCGGGAGACCCTACACCATTTCTGACAGATGGGAGTCCAATCTCTTCTTGAAGGTCTCAAGTGATGAAGCAACTTCTGTTCCGTGGGTTGATTGTTCTCACGGTCAGAAAGTTTCTCCTTATTGCCAGGTTGAGTCTCTCCTTGATCAGTTTCCATCCATTATTCCTTGTCTGGCCTTGCTTTAGAAAATAGCTTGACCCCCTCCTCCTCCTCTCTGGGGCAGCCCCTCAAATATTGGGAGATGCTATCCTGTCTCCCCTGGTCCTTCTCATCACTACATTAGCCATGCCCAGTTCCTATAACCATTTTTCATATTTTTTAGTCTCCAGCCCCCTAATCCTCCTGGTTGCTCTTCTCTGTACTCTTTCTGGATCAAAACCAAAAGAAAGCGATACAAATCATGGTTAAACAGCAAAGTCTGCCTGGTTATTGTTGGATTTTTCCCAAACAGGGGTGGGTTTGGATAACGTCAGAAGGAACTCACCTGTGAACAGGAAGAAAATCAAGACCATGATCATAGTATACCCAAAGTACAGAATGGTGCTAGCAATACCAGTAATCTGGAGTTTTGAGAAGAAATAATGGATGGCGTAGATGAAGAGATAAACGGCAGTGAAACTGCTGGTCAGGAATGATCTCCACCACCAGTGATAATCCTAGGAACCCAAACGAGAAGAGCAAATATGTAGGAGGCAGAGGGGGAAAAAAATTCCTGGTGTTAAGAGCCAGGGAAGAGATAGTTGTTTTTAATTAGAATTCCAAAGTCCATTAACTGGGGCATGACGCAAACTGAGAAAAGGAAGCTAATTATTTAGAGTTTCTTGCACCAAATTTGTGGTCCCTCAGATACATCTGGAGAACGTTTGTAAAAATTTGTCCCCAGAAAAACCCAACTGTCTCTTGCTGCCTCTTTTACAGGTCTTCTTGTATCTGTGGAATGAATTTTCCATTTATCATGGTGATATAATTGACTCAACCTCTGACCGATCGATACTTCTGATTTCCGAGTTAATCCTGGCACATTCCCTAAATCTTTGCATTCCTTTTTTTTCCCCCTTCTTCTGCAAAAAAGGGACAGGAAGAGAAGCAATCATGTTCCCCGTTTTTTAATACCTGCTCTACGCAGTTAAGACCGGTATGTCGGCTCCATGCTTTAATAGGGTGGTTTAGTTGGGCATAAAACCCTGAAAAAAAAATCTTAGGAAATGCACGTTGGGGGACCGCCCCTGCTTTTTTATAAGCTCCATCTGGCTGGCAGATGCATGGTTTTTTTAAATGATGGGACGCCGAGAAGGCCAGCTGGGCACTGGAAACGGTCACGGGCCTTCGGGCTAGCAACAGCAAATAGAAAAATATTCTGGTTTTCCTTCCCTTGGCCTTTTGCTGCCATGTGTAAGTATTTTCCTTTATTGCCACTTTTAAAACAGTTGCAGATCCCCAGAGGCTTATTATGGGAAAGGGACTCCTGGCGTGGCAGACAATGTGTCACCAGCTTCTCATTCCAGGGAACAATGCCTCACCCAGACAACCCACGAATCCGTCTGACGCAGCTTCACGTATGCAGAAAGGCAGAAAGCCACCAGAATTACCAGCTACCACTGGTCTGCTGTAACAATGCAGGAGGCCAATTGGGTCTAGGGCAGGGGTCTCCAACCTTGGCCCCTGGAAGCCTGGCGGACTTCAACTCCCAGAGTTCCACAGCCAGCTGGCTGTGGAATTCTGGGAGTTGAAGTCCGCCAGGCTTCCAGGGGCCAAGGTTGGAGACCCCTGGTCTAGGGGTTAAGGCGCTGGGCTAGCAAGCGGGAAGCAGGGAGTTCTAGTCCTGCCTTAGGCATGAAAACGGGCTAAGTGACTTTGAGCCAATCACCAGGAGATGGTGAGTTCTAGTCCTGTCTTAGGTATATGAAAGCCAGCTGGGTGACTTTGGACACCTCTCTCTCTCTCTCCCTCTCTCTCTCCCTGTCTCAGCAAAACCCACCTCACAGGGTTGTTGTGGGGAAAATAGAAGGTGTGTTGGATATGTGTGCCACCTTATTTTCAAAATAATAAAAGGTGGGATGCAACTTAATAAAGTAAATAAACAATAAACACACGCCTCTGGGTCTCGAACCAATTTTTCTGCTTACCTCAGCACACAGGTGGAAGTAACAAAGCAGGACGGTGGCCTCTGAACAGGTAATCAGGAGAATGATAAAGACTAAGAACAGGAAGCCAAACATGTAGTACATTTGGTGAGACCTGAGATGGAGGGAGAGGGGGGAAAAAGGCATTTGGGTCAGCCCGTAACCACACCGATTCTCCCTAAGAGCAGATTCGGGGCATGGAAAAGTGGGGGGGGGGGGAAAGCAACTCACCAAATGCTGTTCAGGATGAAAAAGAGCTGGATGAAGATGCACCCGAAGGGCAGGATGCCACCCATGATGATGCCCGGCAAAGGCTTGGTGAAAAAGGATTGTTCGGGAATCTGGCGAGGAATCTGGTTCGTCCTCACGGGGTGCTCGAGGGGCTGAGGAGAGCAGTTCAGGCAGTTAATTAGAGCAGCATTTTCCTCTGCTTGAATTAACTATCACGCCTTGCAACAATAATGTCCTTTGTATGTGTGCATGAATGCGTGCGCGAATGGGTTGCAAACGGAGGTCTGAGCCACCTCAGCGGTGCCACATCAGGAAAGTTAGGTGTCAACTCTGAAGCCGGCCTGACTGAGACCATTTTTGAGGCTTCAGTGTTGCCACAAAGGAGATGAGGGATAGGCAGGGTGGGGAATAGAGATAGCTGAGGTTTTGTAGCCAAAACAAAATACTTTCTCCTGGGAACCAAGGACGTTCCAAGACAGGTGGCTGAAGAGGGGAGGAGTGATGTTACCAAGCAACCAGAGAGCGCTTTGATTGGACCATGTGACTGATTGTTTGGGAAAGGGGGAAAGCTTTTAATTGGGCGAAAACCATGGGAACCTTTAGAGTCGGTTTTCACTAGCCTGTGACAATATGGTATCTCCAAATAAAACTGTTCTTTGAGGAATCTACCTGCCTCAGAGTTCACTATGGGTGTATTACTTGGAACGGTGACACTGGGACAACTTTACAACCTGTGGGCTTCAACTCCCAGGATTCCTGAGCCAGCAGGGAATTCTGGGAGTTGAAGTCCACAGGATGTAAAGTCTAGAGTTGCCTGTCCTGCGCTACAGCTAAGAAAAGTACAACTAAGAAAAAACGAAAAGCAAGCCCGAAGGAAAATGGGAGGGAAAAAATCTTGCCAAAAAAGTAAAAAAAATATATACTGATTTGTTGTTAAGAAATGAAAATAAAGCATTCCAGCCTGGCACAGAAAGAGCTATTCCTAAGACAAAGGAAAAACGTGCCTTGCCTCAAATCCCTCGCCCCACACAAATTCCAAGGCCCTAATTTTAAATTTGCAAAAATCCCCAAATAATCGGCTGGAATTCGAGATCTGTTTTTCCATTGCTATTATTTCTCTTCTCTTTTTTCCAACTGAGAGCCCCCCCCCCCCACAAAAAAAAATTGGAGGACCCTAGGTTGAAGATGGATGCTACGGCAACACCACCTCACCCCAAAGTAGGGTTGTATTCTGTAGCCCGTAACTACACACAGAAACATCCCTCCCAAATTCTCTGGACTCGAACCGGCGGCTGTTCCGAAGTCAGAAAAAAAGTGAGGATTCTCCAAAGACTAAAATGACACCTTTCATTCCTCACTTACCTTCTCCTTGAACCCAAAATAAGCACCAACGAAGGTGAGCGGGACGGATATGCCAAACCACATGGCCAAGATCGCAACCAGGGTTCCGAAAGGAATCGCAGCTGAAGATCCCTTCACCCAGAGGATAAGGTTCATAATAAAGAAGTCGGCAAAGACGATCCTGCGGGAGCAGGAGGAGGGCCAGGGTTAGCACAAAAGTGTTGGGATTCACTGCAGGAGTATCTTGGAAGGATCTGGAGAATTCTCAGGCGCAGGGGGGGGAAACACAGTCCAGGTATCCACCATTTTGAACACCAGAGAAATTCTCAGTCATCCAGGTCATGGTTGTCCCAAAGGTGTTTTTGGCAAAAGGCGACTGGATTTTCTTGCTTTTTCCCGCCTTGAAAATGTTTCACTCCTCATCCAAGAAGCTTCTTCAGTTCAGATCTTCAGAAGAACTGAAGAAGTTTCTTGGATGAGAAATGAAATGTTTTCAAGGGAACAAAAAAAAAAAAAACCCAACAACCAAGAAAGTCCTTTTTGGAAAAAGCACCTTTGGGACTCCTCCAGCTACATAGATCCACAGACTACAAAGGATGGTGGATGCTATCCAAAAATAACCTTTCGTTGGTTGGAAATAGACAATCTTTTATCTGAGTTATGAATGAATGAATTCTTGATTGGCCAAGTGAGATTAGACATACAAGGAATTTGTCTTGGTGTATATGCTCTCAGTGTGCATTAAAAAAGATACATTTGTCAAGAATCATCAGGTACAACACTTAATAGTCATAAAATACAAATAATCAAACACTTAATGGTAGTCTTAGGGTACAATAAGCAATCAAATCATACTAGGAAACAGTCAATATAAATCATAAGGATAGAAGCGAAAAAGTTACAGTCATACAGTCACAAGTGGGAGGGGATGGGTGATAAGGGATGAGAAGGTTAATAGTAAGAGTAGTGCAGACTTTGTAAATAGTTGGACAGTGTAGAGGGAATGATTTGTTTAGCAGAGGGATGGCTTTCGGGAAAAACTGTCCTTGTGTCTCGTTGTTCTGGGGTGCAATACTCTATAGCATCATTTTGAGGGAAGGAGTTGAAACAGTTTATGTCTAGGATGTGAGGGGTCTGTAAATATTTTCACAGCCCTCTTTTTTTACTCATGCAGTGTACAGGTCCTCCATGGAAGGCAGGTTCCATGTAATTGTTTTTTTCTGCAGTCCTAATTTCTCTCTGAAGTCTGTGTCTGTCTTGTTGGGTTGCAGAACCAAACCAGACAGTTATAGAGGTACAGATGACAGACTCAATCATTCCTCTGTAGAACTGTAGACTATTACATGTCACCCTTCTGCTTTGGGGACCCATCATACTAGATATTATGAGATTACACCTATGAACAGTAACCATCCAATCCATCTCTGCCTATGCATCTACCTCAGATACAGTAGTCTTTGACTTATAACCATACATTTAATGATGGTTCGAAGTTACGACAGTCTCAGAAAAAGTGATTCACGACCTATGTCCTCAAAGTTACCCCAGCCTCATGAGTCACATGATCACATTTCAGGGGCTCAGCAACTGGCTGGCATTTACAATATAGATAGTCCTCAACTTAACATCTACAATTGAGCCCAAAATGGACATTGCTAAATAAGTCAGGACTTTTGCAAATGGTCATTTGTTATTATCTGTTTTAAAAAGTACCTCTTTCCTACTGAGCAAACCAACAGGACAATCTGCTGGGTTTCTAGAAAGTTCAATGTATTTTTAAAAGAATGAAGAAAAAAAAATAGAGGCACAGAAAATAATTCATCCTGCAGTGATTGCAATGGCCACAAGCAATCAATTGAATTTGGGAACCCTGACTACGTTCATATAGCCTCCTGCTTAGTAACTCAGGTTCAAGGACAAAAATATGTTCTGTTTATCAAAAAGGGGGTGTGGTTACTAACCCAGGGCATAAGAGAGCCGTCAACAACACATTGGTCTTCCATTTTTCACCTCTGAATGCTAAGAAAGAAAAGAAATAACGCCATTTATCATTTCTGTATCATTCATCTGTGGAGATTCTCAAACATTCCGGTCATGGTTGTCCCAAAGGTGCTTTTTTATTTTTCAAGAGGCGGCTGGAGTTTCTGGTTTTTCTTTGAAGACATTTCTTCAGAGCTGAAGAATTTTCTTGGAGGAGAAGTGAAACATCTTCAAAGAAAAACAAAGAAAGTCCAGTCGCCTGTCTGGAAAAAAAAGCACCCTTGGAATATATCATTCATCATTTATCATCTCTGGAAAATTAAAAATTAAATTGATTAGCTTAGCGCCAGCTAGGTTGTTGTTGCCACCTTATCTCTCTGTGCCATCTAACTGGCAGTTTTTTTTAAGCCTCTGAGGTTTTTAAAGCAACCTTAAAAAGGGGAACACAATTATTGCAAAGGTGATTTATTTTTTTCGAATCTTCAGGGAGTGGTTGCAGCCTCTGTCCTCATTAGACCTGAGATGATCATGAGCAGAGACGCAAACTGTAAAAACAGGGGTGTCCAACCTTGGCAGCTTTAAGACTTGTGTATTTCAACTCCCAGAATTCCCCTGGCCAGCTAGGGGAATTCTGGAAGTTGAAATCCACAAGTCTTAAAGTTGCCAAGGTTAGACACCCCTGCTGTAGAGCAGTGGTCACCAACCAATGAGCCAGGTGATCTGGGAGAAAATTTTAGTGGTCCGCAGAGAAATGTCACCCTCAAAGCACCCCACCCCAAAGCAATTAATCCGGGCTGTGCAGGAACACAAGGCTGTGCCGCCCACATGGCCCGTGGGAACACAAGGCGTTGCGTCGCTTACACTGCAAATGACACAAGGTAGTGAAGGGAGAGGGGAAAGGGTAGAGCAGGGAACTTGCCCCACGTGCCTCGCCTGGCCACTGGGCTGCTTCTTTCTTCTGCTGCTTTTGGCGGCATGCAAGGAAAGCAGCCAAAGTCTTTCTTTCTCTCCCCCAAACTCCGCCAGATATGAGTCTTTGGGACCCTGCAGGGCCTCCTGCTCCAAGAGGCTGCGAAGACTCATTTCTGGCAGAGTTTGGGAGAGAGGAAAAAGAAAGACTTCGGCTGCTTCTGCTGCTTTCCTTGCATGAAGCCAAAAGTCTCTCTTTCTCTCTCTCCCTCCCCGAGAATGGAGCTGGAAATGGTATCCTGTGATCCCAAATAAGGAACGATCGGTCGGTAGGAAAATGGGGTGGGGAATTTTCCTGCAGATTTTTTGGGGGGATTTTCCCAGGGTCTCTGTTCCTCGGGATTTAAACTTATGAGTTTGGTGCTCCCTGAGATCCAAGTTTGGCAACCCCTGCTGTAGAGGTTTAACCAAGGAATCCATCCCACCAAATTCTCTACCTCTCAGGCAGCTGTAGCCAAAACACACCACAACATACTCACTTTTGTACATTCGAGCCGATACATAGCCTGCTGGGGTCCCCAGCAAAACCCAAAGCACCACTGCACAAGTCATCAGAGCTCCTCGGTTGGCTGGGGAGAGAAAACCGAGGCAGGCAAGGACTGGAAGGAAGACAAACAAGGAAGCGTTGGGAGAAGTGAGATTCCACGTCATTTTCTTACAGAACAAAGAAAGGATCAACTGCACCAACTGGAAAATATTCTCCAGTGTTTCAAAAGGACTATCCTAGCCTGGCTGGGGAATTCTGGGAGTTCAAGTCCTCGAGTCTTAAAAGTTGCCAAGGTTGGACACCTGTGTCTTTAAGAGCCTGCCTTCCCTACCCAATCCAGAATAATCTTCCCCCACTCTTCCCAAAGAAGCTGAAGATTCCATTCTGAGCTTTGGAGGAAAGTTGCCAAACCTCTTTCAAGGTGTAAGCCAGGGGTCTCCAACCTTGGCTCCTGGAAGCCTGGCGGACTTCAACTCCCAGAGTTCCACAGCCAGCAAAGCTGGCTGTGGAATTCTGGGAGTTGAAGTCCGCCAGGCTTCCAGGGGCCAAGGTTGGAGACCCCTGGTGTAAGCAAACAACTTTGCAATTCTTTCTGATCGTTGTTTATTGGTGGTTGTTTGGATTCCGATTCTAATATATTTGGTTTAATCTAACAGAACAGTGTGGTGGCCTAGAGGTGAAGCTCTTGTCTCTAGGTTGTGAGTTCAATCTTAGGTAAGCAGCAAATATTTCTCTCTCTGGGCGTACAGAAAAAAAAAAGAAGTCTGATGTGAGCTGCATGTAGGTGTCAGGAAGGGCATCCAGCCAGTAAATGCTCAGCTCTATTCAGTCGCCCCAGATTTCACCCAGAGGCAAAGAATTACAGGGTTGTTAAAAAGAAGAACAAAAATGGTTTAATCTAACTGGGCTGGCACACGCAGATGGCACCCTTCTACCAACCCTTGTCCAATATTTTTTGCTAGCATCGCAAACTCCCCCGCCCTCCCCATTTTAGCCCATCAAGCGATACTTACACAAAGTGATGAACGTCATGATAAAAATCTGCGTCCCTTGGCCAAGGAAGACGGAGAGCAGCATGCCTTTCCGGGGCGGCCTGAACACATCTCCATGGACCAGCTTCCACCCAAACTCCTCCTGTGCATCCTCCTGTAATAACATCAGGATTAGACAAGCCCCATGCAACAGGGAATGAGCACACGCCAGACGTGATAGTCGCTTTGCCAGCCTGATTACCTTTGGGGGGGCAGGGGGGGTTGTTATTACTAAAAGGGTCTAATTTCATCGGCATTGTTCATGTGCCGATTTTACAACTCCCCAAAGGCGAGCTGAGAAGGGAAGGAGGGGAGGGACACAGATAATGTAGATTTATTAAGGCTTGGAACAAGAAACCAGCATTAAACAGGCCTAGCTCAAATGCCATCCTGTTCGTGGAAATTATGCCAACGATGGTGGTTAACATAAGCTATGTATGACACCAGCATTTAACCTATTTATCTGTCTTTTATTATCCAAATCATTTCAGATCTGAAGATGCACCTGTGTGCCCTATTCTCCTGCTCTCTCTCCCCACACTAAAAGCAACAGAGTTCTATTCACCAAATGGAAAACACAATTTCAAGCTGAAATGCTAAACGCCACCCTGCCCATACAGCCATCTCCAAAGTAACCCAGCTTCTATTTTACCAATGGTTTTGTCCCCAGCAATGCATCTTGATCGAGATGCAGTTCAATTCTTCCAAATTATTTTTTCCTCTCTCTTTTCCTTGCAAAAATAGGATGCTTCACCAGGGTGTTTTCATAGCCAAATTTGTAGCGCAGACATGAATGTAAATCACACAGGAGAAAGAGGCAACTGTGGAACCTACATTTTCCAAGTGTCCCACCGAGTCCGCAGATCATAGGATAAGAGAGTTGGAAGGGATCTTGTAGGTTTTCTCATCCAACCCTGCTTCCCAAGCAGGGTACCCTATATTATTATAGACAAATGGCTGTCCAATCTCTTCTTCAAAATCTCTGGTGATGAGCTGTGGTGGCGCAGTTGTTAGAGTGCAGCATTGAAGGCGAACTCTGCCCACTGCCAGGAGTTCGATCCTGACTGGGCTCAAAGCTGACTCAGCCTTCCAAGCATCCGGTCATTAAAATGAGGACCAGGATCGTTGGGGGCAATAGGCTGACAATTGCAAACTGCTCAGAGCTTGCTGTAAAGCACTACAAAGCAGTATATAAGTCTAAGTGCTACTGCTATCCCCCGTAGGTTCAACTAATGTGCACCCCTGTTTCAATGCAGTTCAACTGCCTGGTTTATCAAGGGACAGTCTGTGTCAAAGAGAGATTAGAGATGTTTTGGAAAATGCTCTGCCTAGATTTGTCATGTAAGCCCCAATATTAAGAGCCTCAGTGGCACAGTGGTTAGAGGCTACTTCTGCTGATCACCAGCTGTCAGCAGTTTGGCAGATCAAATCTCACCAGGCTCAAGGTTGACTCAGCCTTCCATCCTTCTGAGGTGGGTAAAATGAGGACCCAGATTGTTTGGGGGCAAGAGGCTAACTCTACAGTAAACTGCTTAGAGAGGGCTGTGAAGCACTGTGAAGCGGTACATAAATCTAAGTGCTATTGCTAACTCTGCCCACTGCCAGCAGTTCGATCCTGATCGGCTCAAAGTTGACTCATCCTTCCAAGGTCAGCAAAATGAAGACCCAGATTGTTGAGGGCAAGAGGATGACCCTGTAAACTGTTTAGGGAGGGCTGTAAAGCATTGCGAAGCGGTATATAAGTCTAAGCGCTACCGCTATCCCCTGTAGGTTCAACTATTGTGCGCCCCTGTTTCAACGCAGTTCAACTGCTCCATTATCAAGGGACAGTCTGTTCAAAGAGAGATTAGGGACGTTTTGGAAAACACTCTGCCTAGATTTGGCTTGTAAGCCCCAATATTATTATTGTTGTTTTAATGGCGGGATAAAGTTGCTTCTGCTGTGGACAGCCAACCTGCACAAATGTTTGCTGCATTCCAACATCTGCAAGCGTGCACATTAATGAAACGCAAGCCATCAACCCAGGTGTGTCTCAACTCTACTGGCCTTTTTAAGAAAGCCATGGTAATTGCAACCAGGGCAGACAACAATCACAGACCAAGGAGTATGCCACATTTAGCCACACACACAAGAAGAACAGTCATCTAAAGCTGGCAGTGGTTGTATATATAAAAACAGGGGAAGGCAAAACTTTCTCCTTTCAATACAACGGTGCCCCTGCCCCCCCTCACTTAAAAGGCTGCCGTGGATTTTAATTTGATGGACCTCTTTAGTTAGTTCTTCACCAAGGTGGAGTTTTATTTTCCAAAGCCGACAAGCCCTCTGTTAAGCTGGGTCTCAATAAGGAACAATATTCACCCATTCTAGAAATTCTGATTTTCCCAAAAGAAAATAAGGGCCGTGTTCAGATCTTTTGTGAGCTGAAATGCACGTTGGTTATCTCAATCTTCTGCTCGGAGTAAAATCTAAGCCTGCTACTTTGTTAGGATAATGAAAATCCAAGAAGTAAATTTAAAGGATTTTTTTTTTCTCTTCGTAGCAGTGGACAAGGAATCTTGGACTGATGTCCCCCAATGTATGAAATTCAGGAGTTTGTGTGACACCGAGGGGGATACAAGGAAAGTTAGAGAAATTAAAGTCCTCGTATAGTGAGAAAGAAAAGCAAATCTCCTTTCCTGGTATTCAGGATGCTGCTTTTAAGCGCTCTGTGCTTTAAGAGCTCAAAGCCTTGTTAGAGACCCCACACACTCACTTCATGGTCTGTTTTCTGTGGCTCCCCTCTGGGAGGAGGTTTCAAAGTATTTCTAGCAGGACTTCCAGATTCCGGAACAGCTTTGTTCCCTAGGCCATCTGTCTGGTAAAACCCACAAGATTCGTTTTTCTCGCCATGTACAGGTATACATCTGAACTAGGCTCTGTATTTATTTATTCTGTTGCATTATGTAGTGTCTGTTGGAGGTGGTGACCCTTTGAGAGCGGTGCACAATGAAATTTCACTTTAATGTATGCCAATTAGTGTACATTCAAAGTGACAAATAAAGTTGTTATTCTATTCCAGTCTATTCCATTCCATTCCACTCCACCCTATTCTACTCTATTCTATTCTATTCCAGTCTATTCCATCCCATTCCATTCCATCCCAATCCATTCTACTCTACTCTACTCCAGTCCACTCCATTCTATTCCAATCCATTCCATTCCATTCTAATCTATTCCAATCCTATTCTATTCAATTCTATCCCATAATTCTTTTCCTGTTCCATTCTATTCTATTCTCTGTTCTATTGTCCTGTCCTGTCCTGTCCTAAAAACAAAACAACAAAAAATTTCTATTTTTCCCAGACATTTGAAGCTGCACTCTAGCCTACACTGGAAACGTGGCTGCACTAGGGAGGGAAGAAAGAAATCAAACTGTCAACTGCAGAGGAGCTTTTGATTTCTTTCATATGAAGCCAGGCACTCTCCAATTTAGGGAAGCAGGGTTTCTATGAGCCTACTCATTACCTCAAATGACCATTGATGGAAACCCGGCTTCTTTCCCCCTCCCCCTTTTTTTTTTGCAGACTTTCATTTTAATTAGTTAAGTAAATATGGACTATTGGGTTTCGGTTTTAACAGTTCTTCACTAAATCAGCCGCAGGAACTGTTTTTGCAAGCGGACCACCTGGGGCTTGCTAGCAAATAGTCGAGCAAATGAGAAAGAAAGGAAAAAAGAAAAGGGGGGCGGGGGAGGAAGAGAGAGAGAGAAAGAAGAGATTCACCAAGCAAAGTGTCAGCTATAGAAACACTGTACAGGTTTTACATCCACTCTGCAGTGGGGCTGGTTTAAGTGTGAAGCCAAGCAGCCGGTTTGAATCGTGGGTTAGTGCCAGGCATCTGAAGGAGCACGCAAACAACAACTGTAGATGGGCTCAGGTATTCTGCCTTCTCTCGGTTCATTAGAAGCAGCCAACCTTTCCATTAATGGAGGCTGAGGTGACCCCCCCCCCTCCAATATCCATCAAGGTGTCAGGATTCCAGCGATTGCCCTAATTACATCATGAGTCTTGAGCCAAACTTCAAAGAATTCATTAGAAGCGGCATATTGGCATGATCTTGATGTAGCCAATTCTGAGGCACGTAATTCACCGTCACCCTTGACCCTGCTTTCCCCCCACCCCTCTGGGTGTGCCATAATTCATATTCTCTGCCATGCCCCTGTTGGAATCTGATTCTGAGGGAGAAGTGGAACAGCTGACAGGATATGGGAGTAGGGCTCCGTTGGCTACGGAGGAAACTGGGGAAGGGCACAGTCCGGCTGGGCCTTCAGAGGAAGACCTAGGGCCACCTCCCTCTTCATCCTAGGGCACGCAGGGAGGAACAGAGAAGGGAGCAACACAAGTTGCGTGGTTTACGGGGGAGGAAAGGGCCCTGATCCCCTTCATTAGCTGCAGCTGGGAAAACTGTTTAAAAAGGCAAACTACGCACAGCAAAGTTGCTGTGCATTATCTTTGTTTGTCGAGGATTATCTGGGTTCTGGCATCTTCCCAACTGTGTATGTTTCAGTATCTTTTGGAAGTCTGCAATTCCTTATCCTGCCCTGTCTCGTTAATTGCTGCAGCGCAGTTTATTTATAATTTATATGTACTTTGGGTTCAGACTGAATTTCTTCCCTTTAAAAACTGTTCTTGGAAGAGTTTTTTTCTCCAGCCGATGATAACTGGACACTGGGGGCCAAGTTGGAGGTATTAAAGGGACTTTACCTACTTTTGTGACTTTGTTGCTTTTGTGCCACACCCCAGGTCATCACATTCTCCAGCAAAACACGTCCATAGCCAAGAGTCATCAATCACATTCTCCAATTAGAGATTTGCACAAGGGAAACTCCAGTCACCTAGCTTTAATCTTTGCAAGGTATGAATGGAATGCACTTTCCATTCCAAACTGCTTCACCGCTCTTTCAAACTCCTTCCCCTCTCTTTTCTGTTGGCAACTATAAAATGGGCATAGAAAATTCCCAAGCTGCTAATTTTATCCATGTATTTGTGTGTGTGTGTGTGTGTATGTGTGCAAAATTAAAGGTCAGTTCTCTTTTCATTTTGAGAGCTCTTAAGAGCTCGGGCTGACTCACCGAAGAATCGATCTTGTTGTACCTCGCAATATCTTTATGAAGGGTCCTCAAGAGAATCATGGCGACCATCCCGGATAAGAAAAGGACAATCACAAGGGAGTTCATAATGCTGTGGGTTAAAGAGGGGAAAAACGGACTTTGAAACCGGTTCCAGGCACCAGCGCAGCATTTAGAATAGAATAGAACAGAACTTGAGGACGATCTGTAAAACTGACAGGACAGTAACATGATGGAAAAAACAACAGCCAGGCTCAGGGTTTTCAGGGTGGAATCATGCACCTTTGGGATGAAATTCTTGGGGGAGTCCAATAAACTTAAAAAAAAAAAGATTTTTTTTCTTTGAGTTTATTGGACTCCCCAAAGAATTTTAGCCCAAAATAATTTTTTTTTGAGTTTATTGATCTCCCCAAAGAATTTTAGCCCAAAAGAAAAAAAATGTTTATTGGACTCCCCAAAGAATTTTAGCCCAAAATATTTTTTTTTGGGGGGGGGGGAGAGAATGAATCCATCTTTGTCACTAATCTGTTGCTTATTAGGAATTTGCAGCCCCACCGGAATGATTTTGGTACATATTTACTTTCAAAGCAGAATCAGAAGCAGGCAAAAGGATTCCACGTTTTTTTTTCTCCCCCATATTAGCTGCGTTTCGTCTTGCAGGGCGAAAGAGAGGGCGTCCCTAAGCAAGCCATAGTGCCTTTTCCTTTTTTTTCCCTTTTTTTAAAAAGAATGTTGCTCAACCGCCACATCTCAGACAGTCTCGTAAAGAAAGCACAATAAAGGCGAGTCTATTTTCTTCAAAAGGCGCATTCTTTAGTGAAACTGGACCCTCAAGAGGGGCTCCCAGGAGGGAAGAAACTGGGCTGAGGCTCCACAAGAATAAACAGGGAAAGCCCCCTGCCTTAAAAAAAAGGGGGGGGGTATTTTTCACTAGAATCCCTCAAATAAATACAGGAAATCCTTGACTTATGACACACACACCCCACTTAAGCTCAACACTTCTGTTATTAAGTGAGACCTTTGGTGAGGGAGCCTTGCCTCATTTTATAACCTTTCTTGCCACATTTGTTAAATGAATCGCCGCAGTTGTTAAGTTGGAAACATGTCGTTAAGTAAATCTGATTTCTCTGCAAAAGGAGATCGTGAGAACTTTGGGACACACAGCAATAGTCATAAGTATGAAGCCGATGCCAAGCACCTGAATTTGGATCATGGGGATGCGGCAAAAGTAGCAGCTGTGAAAAAGGGTCACTTTTTTTCAGGGCCGTTGTAACTTTTGAACAGTCACTAAACAAACTGCTGCTGATTCTGTAAACTGGTTAGAGAGGGCTGGGAAGCCCTGGGAAGCAGTATATAAGTCTAAGTGCTATTGCTATTCATTCCTTCCTTCCTTCCCTCCCTGCTTCTTATTCCCTTTCTCATTCTCCTTGCTGGTGGTTAGGATGAAACACTGCAAGCTAAATCTGCCAGTTTGATCCTGAATGGCTCAAGGTTGACTCAGCCTTCCATCCTTCCAAGGTCAGTAAAATGGGGACCCAGATTGTTGGGGGCAAGAGGCTGACTCTAAGCCTCTTAGAGAGGTCTGCAAAGCACTGTGAAGCGGTATATAAGTCTAAATACTACTGCTATTCATTCCTCCCTCCCTCCCTCCCTCTTATTCCCTTTTTCATTCTCCTTCCTGATGGCACAGTGGTTAGGATGCAGCGCTGCAGGCTAACTCTGCCCACTGCCAGCAGTTTGATCATGACTGGCTCAAGGTTGACTCAGCCTTCCATCCTTCCAAGGTCAGTAAAATGAGACCCAGATTATTGGGGGCAATAGACTGACTCTGTAAACCGCTTAGGGAGGGCTGGAAAGCGCTGTGAAGAGGTATATACGTCTAAGTGCTATTGCTACTTCAGGGGTGCCCAATCCCTGGTCTGTGGCCATAGCATGCCAGAAACTGGGCCGCGTAAAGAAGTGAAACCCAATAAGCGGGATGCAGACAGCTTGTGAAAAAATGCCCTCTTCAGTCCACGGAAAAATCTCTCTCTCCACGGAACCGGTCGCTGGGGCTCCAAAGGTTGGGGGGCCGCTGTCTTACCTGAACCACTGAATGTTGGTGTGAGGCATGGATTTTAAGATGTAGTCCCACCGGGATGCCCATTTTATATTGTTGTTCTCCTGCACGGGGAGGAAAAATTGGAGCAGAATAACAAAGGTCACTTCCTACACATTTTACGACAACCTTCGTTCCTGTGACTACCAGACTTCAAATGTCAGGTCGTCTCTGCAGCCATGACCCCCATGGAATAGGGTGCCCTTTTCCCACAGCATGGGGGGGGTGGGGGGCAAACATGATTTATACCCAGACGGTAACAAACCACTTTCTTGACCTCTTAAGAAAGAAACCCCCTCAACCTTGGCTTGGGATTGACATATGATGGACGTAGGTTGAAAACAAAAATGTGGTTTAAAGTTTCAAGAGGTGGTATTATGGCAATAGAGAAGAACTGCCAAGAATAATTGAGGAGAAAGGCTCAGTTCTTATGTGTGAGGCCATTGGAAGAATTGGGCAATACATAGTACAACAATTGTGGAAAAGGTATTTGAGAAAATATGGACAATATTTGTAGGGTGCAACTTTTGGTAATACTGTTTATATTTAGCACAATAACTTAAAAAAAACACACACATACAATTAAAAAGCTTATTGTAAGGTTCAGTACATGTTATCACTGCATTAACCATCAAAATCATTAAAATAGATGTGGTTGTACATATACAGGTTATACTTACTTCAAATTTCACAGTGTATGTATAGATCACATCCAGTTTGCTGTTAAATTCTGCAGGAATTTCCATAGGGGGACCCTTACAGGATAAATTGTTTATATCTGTATGCTTGAAGCTGCAAAGATAAATATATACATATTTCCAGAATGATCTAGAGACCTTCCTTCAAATGTGTTCCAGTTTTTAAAAATCAAAAGCTCTATTTAAGATCTAGGGCTACTTCCTGTAATACTCATGTAACAAGAGGCTTTTGTAGCTTATAACAATCATAATTAAGCCAAAACACCGACTGGATTCTGAATGTCAAGATAATGGAAAAAAATCATAGACCTCCATTTTATGCATATTGTATTCTAAGTGATCAACATACTGAGAATCTTATTTGTGTCTAATGTCTATCATTTTGTTGATTATATCTTATAATTTATGATTGATCACTTTGTTCTTTGTATGTACACTGAGAGCTTATGAACCGGAGACAAATTCCTTGCATGTCAAATCACACTTGGCTAATAAAGAATATTCTGTTCTATATGCTAGTTTTGATGAGCCCAGCAACCCAGCCATCAATAACACAAGGGCACACCTTTATAACAGAATTACAGAGTTGGAAGGAATCTTGGAGGTCATCTAGCCTAACCCCCTGCTCAAGCAGCAGACGCTAACCTATGACACGCGTGTCACTCATGACACGCCAAGGCACTTTGACTGACACTCCTCTTGGTGTGGGGAAAACCTGCACATTTAGAGGCTGCCTGTGCTCTGCTCCAATCCCTGCTCCCTGCTTGTTGCGTGGAGGCGTGGTGTCACCGCTGCCTCAAGATCTTTGCAGCAGAAAACCAGTTTTAACCGCCATAAACTGAGGTTTGTCAGTTTCATTCAGGAACGCTACAGGAGGAATGGAGATCCATGAAGTTCACAGCCCTGTAAGGTGGCCTTCCGATCCCCCCATCCTGCCCCTGCAGCCCTGAGACCAGGGAGACGAGTTTCACAGCCCTGTGGGATCAGCCCAGCCCAGTCCGTCATAAACCAAATTATTGATATTTCTTGAAGTGACACACGACCCGAGGAAGGCTACGCTTTTTCCCGATTTTCGACACGCCAAGCTGAAAAGGTTAGCCATCACTGCGCTATACCATTTCTGACAAGTGGCTGCCCCGTTTCTTCTTGAAAGCCTCCAGGGATGAAGCACCCACGACTTCTGAAGGCAAGTTTTTTTATGAAACTTTTGCAGTGGAAGTCAAACTCAACAACCAGCTGTATTAAAACCACAACAATGCACCATCTTCTCTTTCCATTATTAAACACGATTCTGCTCAAGCATTTCTGGGCCCACCCCCCCAAACCCCAAAAAGTTTGTAGCAATTACAACAGTGAGCATTCCCCCCTCCCAATTTTCACATCATTTCAGATTATTTATATTCTTGTAGTACCTTCAGACTCTGGAATATTATTTGTTTTTTGATGGGAGGGGGGACAGGAAAAATAGGAGTTGGTAAACATGTGAGGACAAAGAATCAATTCGATGCCCTCCTCCTCCTCCTCCTCCTCCAGCAAAGGAACCAGAGATGAGCCGAATGGCAGCAGGAAAGCCGTTCAAAGGACTTGACCATGCCTACTCCGCCCTCTTGTGGAGCGCACAACCACACACACAAAGGCCAATTGTGCGCTGCCCGACTTAGTTCCTGCCCAGGGCAGCTCAATAAATTGACTAGATAAATAAATCCAGCAAATCAGGATCTCTATATTATCCAGACTTCAAGGGTCACCGGTTAAGGTCAGGAACGCCATTGATCGGTTTCACTTGCCACCTTTAAAGGGCTTCCGATCAATCAGTAGAAGTTGATGCCCAGCCCGCAACACACACACACACACAGACACACACACAGAGTTTGGAGGGTTGCCAGTTTAGTAGAAGGAATGCTATTAATAGAATCGAATTAGAATTTAGAACATTAGAATTAACATTAATTAGAATTAGAATATAGAATTCAAACAGAATTAGAATTAGAAACTTTAGAATTAGAATATAGAGTATTAGAATAGATTAGAATTAGACTAGAAAAGAATTAGAATTAAAAGAATAGAATTAGAATAGAATTAGAATTAAATTAGAATTAGAATAGAATAGGAATAGAATAGGCTTATTGGCCACGTGTGATTGGACATATAAGAAATTTGTCTTCGGTACATAAGCTCTCAATATACATAAAAGCTATAAGGGATAATCACTTATAGCTACTTAGTTATTTAGTGCCTTGAATGTAATACCTACTAGAATTAGCAAGTGAGCAGTTTACCATGGGGGCCCGCCCAGTGGTAAGAATGCAGTACTGCAGGCTAATTCTGTTGACTGGCGGCTGCCAGCTCGAGTCTCATCGTCTCAAAGGTAGGCTCGGCCTCCCATCCTTCCAAGGTCGGTCAAATGAGGAGCCAGATTGTTTAGGGGCAAATAGGCTGACTTTGTAAACCACCCAGAGAATGCCATAAAGCAATGTGAAGTGATATATAAGTCTAAATGCTCTTGCTATTTACCTTTTGGGCTCCAGCTGAGCTGCCACTAATCGTGCTCCAGGCCAGTTCTCGTCTTTGCCACTGTGGTAGGTGATTGTAATGTCTACATGATTGAAGAGGTAGAAGGTGTTCTTCTTGTTGAATTCATCCTGAAAGATATTAAGACACCATGAAATCGGAGGGGGGAGATAGCAACACTCAGAGCCATACCATCAGTTAGCCATGCCAAATTTATGTCATAAACAAAGGAATGGACCCTGGTACCCTAAAAATTTGTTGATTTGCAAACACTAAGGATTACATAAATTTCCAACCAGTTTTCCAGAGGGAGCCCATTCCCAAAGAACAAAGACTTGGATGAAACAAAGATGAACAGAACAGTGTTTGGGGCTGATATGAGCTTGAAATAGCTCATTCGTGCATGTATCTGTATGCATTTACTGTGGGGGGAAAAAACTGAATAAAAATCCATTTTGAACATGGTATGCCTTCCTTCCCCACGCAATTTGTAAATTTCTTGTTTTAAAACCTGCCTTTCGGCATGCCCAATATTTCCAAAATGCCCATGGTTGAAATATTGTTTCCTGAAATGAATTCAACCTTGGGCCGTGTTTCTCAATCTTCATCCTTTTAAGATGCGTAAACTTCAACTCCCAGAATCCCCCAACCAGCATGCATAAAAATGTCAGTCCCCGACATGGGATCTTGGTAAACATTTGGCTACACTTGTATTGTGGCATCAGCAGCAGCACCTTGGGCATCTGCTAATCCTAGGAGGAACTGTGAACCACACAGGTTGCTAGTTCAGATGGCATGGTTGACTGGGGAATTCTGGGAGTTGAAATCCACAGGTTTTAAAGTTGCCAAAGTCCTGGTATAGTCCTGATATAGACTTTCATTACAACTACTGAATAAACTAGAGTTTTCTAGGACGACTAATATTCTAAGCCAAAACCATGCATGAAGCCACTGCTTACACCCGTTTCTGATTGTTCTTCATCAAATCAATTTGGGAGAAATATACCCTTGATCACTTACACTCATCATACAGAAATCTTTTATCCGGCCATCTGATGCAATGTAACACCCAACTGGAAATCCAGGATTACAGTATTTAAGGCTGTCTTCCACATTGTAGCACCAAGTCACGGGCATGTTATCTATAATCCTGAATAAGAAAAACATAGGTATAATTCTATAATTATAAATAGCATGGCATTTACAGGCTTTTAAAATAGTCTTCAAACATTTGCACTCTTCCATGGTCTTCATCTTTCTATTTTTAAAACATGGCTGGACAACACTTAATTCTTCCCTACACAGATCAGTGATTTTTAGAGAACATTTTCTCCTCACCAGTGATGCTGGTAATTCAGCTGCATTCCTTTCTTCAAAAAATCCAGTTTGTTTCTGTCTTCGGGATTCTGTGGGTCGTAAGATTTCATGCAAACTTTCTTGCACTCTTCATCTTTTTTAAATGTAAACTGGCATAAAGACAAAAGAGATGTAAATGTTTTGATCCATACCATTAAACCGATTCAGGTGGGCATTCATTCGATTGTGTTGTTGAAATAATCATTTTGTTCAGCCAAAGATTAAAAGGTGTTCTTTAATACTTCCTTATCTAAAAATTCCCCAGGATTTCATTTTCTGCTCAGTGCTCATTTCCTCTTCCTCTCGCTCTCTCTCTTTCCTACACTCAAAATATATTACTTAGAAGGGTACTGGCAGATAAGTTGGCATCATCCAGGGGACAAATAGAAAGCAAGCTTCTTGTCCTCATAAAATCAACTTAAAAGCTGGAAGTAAAAAAGCCAGGAAATTTAAGACCCTATCATTTTCCCTCTGCCCCACAAATTTATCAATGAGTGTTTTATTTCCAGAGATAGCAACAGCTGCCAGCAATATGCCCTTGGGAAACTTACATAGGAGCAATAATGATTCTGCAATAATTATATCTTCTTTCTAGCCTGCCTCTGGAAATTCTTTTCATCTGACCAAGAGTCAGCTCTATTCAAGAAAGAAACCAAGCTAGCCTGCAATTTCTAAACAGTCCTTTATGTTCTGCGTAAAGGCGTCCTCCTAACGGCCATTCAGCATCTGTGTCCCCAAATGATTTCCGTGAAGCTTTTGTCAAAAGCGGGAACAAGCGAGTCATCGAAGAATCCCACAAAACAAAGCTTCTTCAAAGCATTTGGAAGTCTGTGATCACCTTATAGGGGGAAGAGGCTATTCTGTGATCACCTTATAGGGGGAAGAGGCTATTCTCTCGCCAAACAGAACTTGTCCCAGGTTTTCTGACGGTCTTTCTTCTGTTTGGTCTTTGCAAAAATCAAAACTGCACAAGAAAGAAAGAGAATTATCATGCTTAGGAGGGTGTTCCTTCATCTCTTCTCTCTCAGCTGGAAAAGCCGTACCCAGCCCCTTTCTGGATAAAAGGTATACTTACGCATCATATTCATATGGTAAAACAGATTCAACTGAGTCCAGCCTGTTTACAAACAGCTCAATATTGGGCTAGGATTAAAAAGAGACATTGTTTTAAATAGCTGGCAACACACTTTTCTTGAATACCAAGATGAATACTGAACTTGCTCACCAGCAATGGGGGAAAAAAGGGATTTTAACAAATTAACATAATTGGAAGGGACCTTGTAGATAATCTAGTCCAACCCCTGCCCCCTCCCAAGGGAAAAAAAAAAAAGCAGGATTTGTTACATCTTGCACAAAATTCAGGGTTCAAAACAGGAGTGGCATTATGCAGGTTGATCCCTCTGATTTGTGCAAACTGATGGCTTCCTGGGGACACAACAACTACCCCTCCAAAGAGACCAGCCTAATTAGCTAATTAGACTAATTAGATCTAGAATTTATTTAATGTATTTTGGGGGTAAAATTTATATTGCTCCCTATTTGCCCATGGCGACTCAAGGCAGCTTACACGAGTATAAAAACACCATATAAAAATGAAAAATAGTAAAAGAATATAATAAAAAATAATAAATTAAAGCACATTAATTTCCTCCTCATCACCACCCCTACCTACTTCACCTGGGTGGCTAGGAGACTCGTATGAATGCGAGACACGTGTTGTCCCACGAGGAAGCGTGTCGTGTAAATACACACCTCCCCCCCACCCACTTCCCCACCCAGGGAACACAACTCCCAGGGCCGCGCAGAGGATGCTGGGAGGTGTAGTCCCGGCTCCTCAGGTGGATACTCCGGTGTCCCCACCACCACCATCCCACCCCACTCCATCCCGCCCGGCGTCCCACCGAACAGCCGGCGGAGCCCTCCTGCTTGGCGTCCGAGGGCTCGCAGAAGCTGACGGGCGCCAAGCCAGGCAGGTAGAAGGCGGCGCCGAGGCCTGCGCGGCCTCCCAAAACCGTCAGTAGCAGTAGCAGCGGGACGGAGAGGCCGTTAGGCCGCGGCCTCCCCATCATGGCGTTTCCTGGCTCGCGGCAAACGAAGGGGCTCTCTCTCCGCGGATCAAGAGGGGCTCCAAGGGCGGCGACGGCGTCACAATCGCCCGGCAGGAGCGGCGGGAGCAGCGGCCTCGCACTGAGGAAGCGCGGCCGGGCCTGGGTGGAGCACTTCGCCTCAGCCTCCCACGTGACCCGAGCGCGGCACCGCCATCTTGGGTCAGGGCAGCCTCGGAGGCCCGTTCAGATTCGGCGGGTCGGCGCTCGGCCCAGGGCGAGCGGTGCTGACGGCACCATTTTGGCTAAGGGCAGCAGTCCCTGCATCCCGGCAGGTGGGGAGGATGGAATAATAGTATCTCCTCTAAGAAGCTGAAGGAGGAGCTTCGTGAATGGGAAGCGAAACGTCTTCGAAGAATAGAATATAGAACATAGAATATAGAATATAGAATAAAATAGATGAATAAATATAAATTCAATAAATGAATAAAATAGGAATAGGAAAGAATAGAATAGCAATAGAATTAGAATAGAATAGAATATAGAATAGAATAGAATAGAATAGAATGTAGAATAGAATGTAGAATAGAATAGATTAATAAATATAAATTCAATAAATGAATAGAATAGAGCAGAACAGAACAAAAAAACAGAAATGCTATAGTAGTGAATATCTGTAGTTCAGATGTAGGACGAGGGTAAAGGTTCGTCCTCCAAGCTTGTGGGTTGGTTTCCTAACATTTCGTTATCAGGCTAGGTGACATCTTCGGCAGAGTTTGAAACTGTTCCTTAGCCTTGGAAACCAACCCACAAGCTCGGAGGACGAACCTTTACTTTGAAAAACCAGAAAGTTCCAGTTGCCTCTGGAAAAAGCATCTGTGGGGCAACCATGACCTGGAGGACGGACAATCTCCACAGACGTGGAGAATAATAGACTTGGAAGGGACCTTGGAGGTCTCCTAGTCCAACCCCCTACTCCAGCAGGAGACCCTGTACCATTTTAGACAAATGGTCGTCCAGTGTCTTCTTAAAAGCCTCTGGGGATTGAGCACCACAACTTCGGAAGACATCAAAGGGCAACCTGTACCTTGATGGGGGTGGGTGGGAAGAAGTGGGCCAACCTCATTCCTTTCCCCGTGCATCAAGGCACGGGATGCTGCACTACTTATTTTATTTAGCAAATGTATATATATTGGCTCCTCTCACCTCTAGGATTCTTCAGCAGCTGATGAAAGAACCAAAACTAAGGGCACCAAAATAACAAAAACAAAACAAAAAAAGCAAAATAATTCCCTCAACACTGCCAAACTATTTACAAAGTCTGCACTACTATTACTACGGTATTAATCTTCTCATCACTACTTATCGCCCCTCCCCTCCTACTTGTGATTATATGATTGTAACTTTGTCGCTTGTGTCCTTACAATTTATATGGACTGTTTCCTAGTATGATTTGATTGCTTATTGTACCCTATGATTATAATTAAGTGTACCTTAGGATTCTTGACTCTTGACCAATGTATCTATTCTTTTATGTACACTGTGAGCATTTGCACCAAGACAAATTCCTTGTGTGTCCAATCACCCTTGGCCAATAAAGAATTCTATTTTATGGTTCCTCACACTGGCTGGGGAATTCTGGAAGTTGAAATCCACACTTAAAACAGTGCAAGAAATGAAAAGCAATTTTAAATAATTGAAAATGTGCTATCTGCAGAATAAACCATCATCTGCTAGATTCACCTGGCCCAGAGCCCCTAACAAACTTCATTCTAGTTTTGGCTGTAGAGTAAAAAAAAGGGTCAATGGCTGGTTTGGCCCCAATCCAGCAGTGGGACCTTTCAGCGATGGACAGCAAGATCAGGAAAAAAATGAAATTTATATTGGGGAAAATGTCCAATTCTAAATCTTGTACGCATTTTCCAGCTTCGGTGATACAAAAAGGCTGTACAGAGAGCCAGTTTGGTCTAATTGTAAAGGCACCAGGCTGGAAACCAGGAGAGACTGGGAGTTCTAGTCCCGCCTTAGCCATGAAACCTAGCTGGGTGACTGTAGGCCAGTCACCAGGAGGTTGGGAGTTCTTGTCCTGCCTTGGGTATTGAAAACCAGTTGGGTGACTCTGGGCCAATCACCAGGAGGCTGGGAGTTCTAGCTCAGCTTCAAACAAGCAAAATCAATGGGAAAGCTGGCACTGAAGGTCACAGATCATGGTCACACATCTCATTTAGCAACTACAACAAAAAAAGGTTCATATAATTTGATGCTGTCACAAGATGCCTCAATGACCACACAACTAATTTTCTGGTCAGAGTTGTGATCATTAAGCCAAGAATCCCCTGAATGGCATATATGTATACATACATATATGTATACATACATACATCCATGCTTTTTAATTTATTGCAGAGTTCCATGCTTCTAGAGGACCACAGAGAAGAATGTGGGCAAATCTTGAACGAAAGCATCCCAGGCTGAAATGCAATCAACAAATCTACCGTCTCCAAGGCGTATTTATTTATTTCCTATGATTTTATTCCAAATTCAACCAAGGCGCACATTCGTGTATATATATGCACGACCTTTATCGAAGAAGGGACTCGCACATGCGCAGCCACCCACACCCGCCGTTACCCATTTTTTCTCTCCCAAACCCTGGCCACGCCTCCTCCCTTTCGCCATGCTTTCATCCGGGCTTCTCAGCTCCGTTCGAACGCGCTGACGTCACTTATATAAAGGCCCTCAGCCCCTTTGTTCCTCTTCAGTGCGTCGTTGCAGGCCGGCGGGAAGGAGGTAAGGGTGCGTGGTAGCGGATGAGGGAGTTTTCCTTTTTTATTTTTATTTTTTAATGACCTTTTTCATATCATACGTATACTTTTTTTTGTCTCACGCACGCACGCCGTTTAGCGGACCCCCAAGGCCGTTATTTATTTCGTTTTCCGTCCACACACCCCTTCAATGGTTTTCACCCTTCCCGCTTCTTCTCAGGGGGTGGCTGAGGCGCCATTTTAAAGCTTGGGAAGTTAAGTGAGTGTCGGGAAGTGCTGTTTCTTTCCCCCCCCCCCCCCCCAAAACAAGGGCTCCTCGCAGGGTCGCAGGAGCCGCCATTTTGCGGCTGCCTTTAAGAGTGGCCTCGATGCTTCGTGCGCCCCCGCCCCCTTCTTCAAGGCGCGTGGGACGTGGGGGGAAGGGCGGACGGGAGTGCGCACGCGCCGCTCTTTCGGGGAGGCGGGTTTTGTCGAGGACGCATGCGCTCCGCGCGTTCCGTTCGGCCGGCGCACATGCGCGGTTTGCAAGAAGAGGCTCCGGGTTTTTTGTTGCTAAAGCCGAACGTGGAAATTGCTTTTCCTCCTTTTCTTAAAGGTTGGGTGTTTTTATTACTAATTATTTATTATTAGCTTTTATTCATTAAATATGAAACGTCAGTGAAACTGAACATTTAAAAATGTATCGTTACTTTCTTTCCGACCAAATTCGAAAACTGAATTTCTTGGAAATTTACTCAGGTTCCTCAACTTGGGAGTTTTACCTTTTCTACCTCTTTCCTTTGAACTTAAAACTGTCCATTTATATTTTGGAATAAAACCCTTACAGAATGGACTGGCTGATGTGGTTTTGTGCCTTGAGCAGTCCAGATGCTTTTATTAGGGTTTTTTTTGTTGTTGTTAAAATGAACGATTTATTCTTTTGAAACAAGTAAATAACGAGGACTGTTTAGGGAACTATTAAAAATAGAATTGAATACAGCTTTCATTCAATAGAAATGTCCTCCAGAAATATATTAGTAACTTCTAATGGGTGGGGTGTTTCTAAATGAATCAATCTGGAGGGATTGGTTTGGACAGACTGTTGGAAATTAAATTCATTTCATTGTATTCATGTAGCGCAATTGAGCAATATTTGTAAAAGGGATTGAGACTTGA
Organism: Hydrophis major; assembly: GCA_033807585.1. Taxonomy (NCBI): domain Eukaryota; kingdom Metazoa; phylum Chordata; class Lepidosauria; order Squamata; family Elapidae; genus Hydrophis; species Hydrophis major. The sequence goes on from CM066335.1 coordinate 25,918,204, forward strand.
AGAAAAACAATTCTGGAGTGAAGCTTAAAAGGACTGTTATGAGGAAATGTGGTTTGTTAATTGTCATTTTTGGTTCATGCTTAAACTGGAAGGAACTTTTACCATGTCATATTGGTGTTTTTTTTTCTTTATTATAGCAAGAGGTTGGGCCACTTCAGAAGTTACTTTTTATAAACAGCATGTCATGCAGCAGTAGGAATGAAGTAGTTGACTAGTAATGAAAATGGAATGTTTATCAGCAATATCTTTTATATGCAGGAAATCCAAAAAGTCATATTGCAGTTGGATGCGACTATATTTTTATGGTTTCTAAAGGTTGATTGTTTTGTTCTAGATTCCAAAACCTGTCAAAATGGTTGAAGCAGATCGGCCTGGGAAGCTGTTCGTTGGTGGATTGAACATTGAAACGAATGAGAAAGCTCTTGAATCTGTCTTTGGCAAATATGGCCGTATTGTAGAAGGTAAGGGCAAGGCCTCTTGGTGGGGTTTTCAGTCCTGCTGTGATGAGCTCAGCTTTTTTGATCATCTGAAGTGATAGAACTTACCTATCCTCTAAGAAGTTCTGAGCAGGCTTATGTGAATCCTGGGTGATCTTCCCCTGTGAGATCAGCAAACAAAATAATGCTTATTTCCCTCTCAGTTCTCCTTATGAAAGATCGTGAAACCAACAAATCCAGAGGTTTTGCTTTTGTCACATTTGAAAGCCCAGCAGATGCTAAGGATGCAGCAAGAGATATGAATGGAAAGGTAAGAGTTAGTGTCTGTTTTTTATTGTGGAATAAAACTCAAAAGGAGAGAATTGAAATAGTTTCAAAAGATTGTGACTTGATTTTCTAAGACAGAGGTGCCAAACTCATGATGACACAATGTTGTCACGTGACATCATAACATTTTTCCCCTTCGCTAAACCAGGGGTACGCATGGCCCGCTGGCTGCGAGTTTGACCCTTGTTCTAAGAGAGACTTTAAGAAAATCTGGTGTCTTTCAAACTGGATAGCAAAGGTTGCTTTCCAGCATCCCTTAAAGGTGGGGGAAACTAGTATATGAGGTTGTTTTTCCAGTGGTAACAGTATCATTAAAAAAGTGCCAGATATATGCCAAATGTTTGTTGGATGTTCCTCAAAAGATGAGAGGAAAACATGTCCTGTATCACAAGACAGCCACATGTTTACTTCCAAAATGTTAGTATTGCAATTTGAAGTTAAAAAGACAAATGACTTAAAACACTGTAGTAATGTATTTGCAAATCCTACTTAATATTCTCTGGTTTAATGCAAATAAAGTTCGCTTGGGGTCGGACTTAGGTATCGCATACAAAATGGTAATGTTTTACCTGTAAATGACTTTTTCTGTTTTAATCGCAATAATATGTGCACAACCATTTTAAATTCAATACAAGTCATTCTAACTTGACTGTAAAAATACGATTTTTGTAATAAGAGTTGTCTTGAATGCTCTACATGATTCAGTTGTCTCAGTTACAAATTTTCAGTTTTAGTCACAAATTGACTTCTGTGGACCTCACTTCATATTTAAGAGGTCTATAAAAAGGGTGCACATAAGTGCACTAATGGTGCCTATTGTCCCTGTTATTTTTATATTATTTGTGATTTCATTTTTGTTTGACAAATTATAAATAAAATAGCCAGCAATGAATAAGCATTAGCATTCTGAGTTCCCGTGTGCACTAACCAGCTGGGATCGGATGCTGATAATACTCTCAAAGTCTAAACACTGTAATAAGCTTAAAGGTAGGAGTTATTCACAAAGATTGAATTAGATGCCTTTGTTCAGTCTTTAGATGGAAAATCCATTAAAGTTGAACAAGCTACCAAGCCAACCTTTGAAACTGGTAGACGTGGGCCCCTCCCAAGGAGCAGAGGACCCCCAAGAGGCCTTAGAGGTGGAAGAGGCAGCAGTGGAACCCGGGGGCCACCTTCAAGAGGCAGTCACTTAGGTATGTTTAAGTTCCTGTGTATTGACAGCACAGAAGACGTAGAGAAGTTGAATGGAAAAAAGGAAAATAGCTGGACAGAAGGTAAATAAAGTGCTGTGAGCACTAATTGTTACAGTTTCTAAATGCAAAAAAAAAAGAAAAAAAGTCATAGTCCAAATAGTGCTTTGGGGTGTCAATGTGCTCTTATTCTTAGATGAGATTGGTGGTCCTTAAAATCTGGCTTGCCTGAACTTGTATTTCAAAAGCAGGTCCAGAGTAAATATCTACATGGCACCATTCTATAAATTCCTGCCTTAATATGCAATATCTACAAGGCACCATACTATAAATCCCTTTATGTATACTGAGAGCATATGCACTAAATGCAAGTTCCTTGTGTATCCAATCACACTTGGCCAATAAAGAATTCTATTGATATGCAAAAGTCAGTTTAATATTGATAATCAACAAATATTTTTTTTAATCAGAAACAAACTGGAACATTAGCCATTGTTTGTCAAGAAGCATGTTTCTTGATTTTAAGTGGATGCTGATCAGGCTATGGGAAGCTCCTTGTCTGGATGGCTATTTGCAATCTTTCACAGCTTATCTAAACTAAACAAGCTTTAAAGAACAACAGCCAGGGCAATCTGGAGGAGAGCTATCATCCTAAATATGCTTGTGAGCTTCCTTGGAAGTACCTGACTGGCAAGTGAAACATGATTGAATGTCCGCTGACCTGCATTCTAACCTGTGCTTTGAGTTTACAACAAGAACAAAGAGTTCTTGATAATTGAAAGACTACAGCTACAAGATGGGTGGATGTTACCAGTTTTAGCTGCTTACTGCTTTTCTGTAACTTGTTAATGGCCACGGCCATCGCATTTAAAAGAGGCTTGTGCATAAATCGTGTCATATAGATGTGCACACACAGGCTGAACCACAAATCACAAGCCAATTGGAGTCTAATTCAGGTTGTGCAAACCTAGATTTGGTACACAAGTGAATGTGCAAAACACTAGATGCAATGGCTCTTTTAATTACTTAGTAGCTTCTCATTCACATTCACACCTGAGGCTAGAGCTTGCTATCCACCAGCGATGGATTGCCAACTTGGAAAAGACCTATCAGATAAGCTGTTTTTACTATCCCGGTAATTGTCTAAAAAAATACAGCCCAGAAAATGGACCTATTTCTCAAAATGAGGTTTCTTTTTAACGGCCTTGGTCCAAGGTTGACAGTCACGGATGTTTCTCATGATGAAGGCAGTCCCTCTGAGCGTGTTTGTTCTTGACCCCTTTTCACTTCTGGTGCTTCTCGGCATCGTTATGGTGCTTCTGAAGTTGTCATATTCTGTCTTCTAGGTTCCTCTAGAGGCCCTCTCCCAATGAAAAGGGGCCCACCTCCCCGTAGTGGGGGACCACCACCAAAAAGACCCACGCCATCTGGACCTGTACGCAGCAGTAGTGGGATGGGTGGTAGAGGTAAGCCTTGCATAAATGCTTTAGTTTGCTCATAAAAGTCTTAACTTGAGGGGGCTATTGCTGTGACACATTGCAAAATTTGGGGCTTTTAAATTATTAGTGCTATTTGTGAGGGTTCTTTACTCTCCAGGCATTGGATGCACCACACAATAACAAATCTGTATAAAATACAATTCTGCTCTTCTAAGCCTTGCAGGATGCTGCCGTCACCATGTAAATGTATCTATAATGCTCAGTTTCCAACTAAAAACTTTATGGGTAACATAACAACCTTTGCCGCCTTCCAAATGTTCTTGCACTAGTTGCAATGATGTTGTGCTTAATACGTGCTTCTTCCTCTTCCTGTGAACTTGTATAATTGTGCATAGACTTTTGCCTTCATTTAAAAACAAACAGCTCAGTATAACATTTCCCCCACTCAAAATGGGGACAAATGCCTTCTGATTGCCTTGTTTCCAACTCAATTTGGGTTTCTTTTTGTTTTTAAATTTTTAGCGCCCCTGTCACGTGGCAGAGACAGCTATGGGGGGCCTCCACGAAGAGACTCCTTGCCATCACGAAGAGATGTCTACTTATCCCCCAGAGATGATGGCTACAGTACTAAGGACAGGTAAAACAATACCTTGTTTTGTTAACATCTGATATGTTAATATCTTCAAGCAGATGTCCTCAGACTTTGCTATTTTGCTTGTCAGTAATCAAAAAGTAACTTCATCTTAATTTCTGTAGTTATTCAAGCCGAGATTATCCAAGTTCCAGAGACACCAGAGATTATGCCCCGCCACCAAGGGATTATGCCTATCGTGATTATGGACACTCCAGCTCACGGGATGAGTATCCCTCAAGAGGTTACAGGTACCTAGAGTTCCATTGTTAGTCTCTCTCTGTTCCATAGAGTTCATATTTATTTAGGAACATTGTTGGCTGTCCGTAAGAATCTCTAGAAAATTGAAAATCCCCAAAGAAGCCAATTCCTTAAGCCATCTTCTCATGTATAACAAGGAGGGACTGGGCGTGGTTACCAGTAGTCCTCTGCCTTTGGCCTTTTGAAGTTAAAATAGCCCTGAACAAATGCTTACAGAGATGGTGTTGGAGCTCCAGACTCACACGGTCATGGCCTTTGACCTCACCTAACAAACCTGGGGTTTGTTTAATAAAGGCAGTTGACATAACCAAATTGTTGATGGTAGGGATTGCCAACACTTAAGTGCGTGTGGGGGGGTCAGAATTTAAGACCGCCTCATTTGGTGATGATGGTCATTCCAATCAAACGACCATTGCAAGTCTGGGAGTAACTAAGGTAACATGTACTTTTTTTTGAATTCAATATTGATGGCAGACTTGGCTTTGATAAGCCTTGTAAAGACCTGGGAGTCCAGACCGTACACATAACTCAGCCTGTACAGATGTGCAGGGAGTTAAACCTGCAGTATTGCAGGCAAACTCTGCCCACAGCCTAGAGTTTGATCCTAGTGGGCCTCAGGGTTGGCTCAGTCTTACCATGCTTCTGATGTCAGCCAATAGTGCCTTTATACTGTAAACTGCCCAGAGAGTGTTATAAGGTGCTATGGGGAAGGGTATAAACCTCAATGCTTTAGCTGTTGCTCTTCATGCTTCCTGGAGACGATGGAGAAAATGTTGCAGTTTAGAAATGCAGAGAAAAAAAGTCAATCCATGAAAGCAAGAATAAGGGAAACTGTTTTCTATCACGGTGGGCTTCTGGTACTAAACCCTCGTAGTTATTCCTCCTACAGCGATCGGGATGGCTACGGAGGGCGTGACCGGGATTACTCGGACCATCCCAGTGGAGGCTCTTACAGAGATTCCTATGAGAGTTACGGTAAGTGCTGACTTGGAGGGCTTCTCAGGAATGTCTCACTAGGCTGCTTCCTTGACTGGCTAGAGTGCTGCTCCTTAGGGGGATTGTTGTTAACATGATGGGTTTTTCTGCTGCAGTTGGGGTTGGGGGGGGGAGAATGTTTTTATTTTAACAAAACAATTGAATTGCAGTTCCCTTAACCTATCGAAGCAAAGTTCAACAATTCTGAATTGCATCTCTCTCACTGGAAAAACAATGGCTGAGTTTCTTCTATAAAAAATAGCAAGCAGTTCTGGAATAATCCCAAAAAAAAGAGCTACTTTGTGAAAAAAAAAAAAAAAACCAGCATCTTCAAACAGCCTGTTTTGTTTCCTTCTCTGCCCGATCCTTCCCCCACCAAATATATTGTGAGCTTATATTTAAGCTCCTCCTCAGTTTAAAAATCAAAAAAAAAAAAAGTCAGAGAAGCCATTGATGCATTTCTTTTAAAAACTCAGATGTAAAATTGTGGTGATGTGATTTATAGTGTTGCCCTATTACCTGACCATTGAACCTGCAGGTAACTCACGTAGTGCTCCCCCTGCACGCGGGCCCCCTCCATCATATGGTGGAAGCAGTCGCTATGATGATTACGGAAGCACCCGTGATGGGTATGGTGGAAGTCGAGAGAGTTACTCAAGCAGCAGAAGTGAGGTCTACTCAAGTGGCCGAGACCATGTGGGCAGACAAGACAGAGGCCTTCCCCCGTCTATGGAACGGGGCTACCCTCCGCCCCGCGATTCTTACAGCAGCTCGAGCCGCGGAGCCCCCCGAGGTGGCGGCCGGGGAGGGAGCCGCTCGGATAGAGGTGGAGGCCGAAGCCGATACTAAAAAACCTTTGAAACTCATGGACCAAATCAAGTTTTTTCCTCCTCCCCCCAACACAAGGAATGTGGAAGCTTTATCTCGTTCCCACCCAGAGGACTATCAACACCATGTTTTTAACATTTTTTTTAATTGTTGCTTGTTAAGTTCCCCTTCATTACTGATGTTTTTTGTGAGGAAAGAGTAAAAACAATGTTTAATTTCATTTCAAAATTGTTAATAATTTCTCTCAAAAAGCAGATGTTAATGTATGCCATTTTGAGCCTATGTACTAGTGTTGTAACCTTTTCAAAGTAAACGTTAACTCTGAAATACCACACTTTTCACTTCATCAATGCAACGGCCAGCCGAAGGCACCCCATGCATCTAAAATGGCCATGGATCGTTCTGCTCATGCAAGCATGCCTTCTCTCTAGGCAAGACCATATGATTTGTTGGAAGGGAGGGTGGGGATGGATGCCAACCCTAAACTATTAAGTGTCCTCTGAAATGCAAAGATGCTCCCAAATAATGACCTACCTTCGGTCCTGTGTAAAATTCAGGACACCATTCAGCCTTTTTAAGTCAAAACCACCAATGGATAAAGCTGAATGTACATTGTGCCACTCTACGCATTTCCTTAGGCAATTTGCAAGAACCTCACCCCCCTCAGTAATGTGTTAAACCTGCAGAAAGCGAGCTGCAGAGTTCTGTAAATTTAAAAAAAAAAAGAGGTTTGGCCCATTCCATCCACGAAGCTGCAGAACATACTTGCTCTTACTGTTTCAAATTTTTGCAATCCTGTAGTGTCTCATTTTTAAAGGAACATCTTTGACTCCAAAGGCAAAATGGAGAAAAGTAAGATAAGCAAAGAAGTCTTTCTCACCAACCTCTGAAAAGCTTATGGCTTCATATAAACAAGTGAAAACTTTCAGCATCCCACAACAACAGCTTTAAAGCATCAAATGCCCGTGAAACAGCAAAAGATGGTAAGCAAAGCAAAAACTAGTTTTTCGGTCTAAGTCAAAACGTGAAACCAAAAAGCTATCATCCTTTTTAGTACAGTAGGACATGCTGTGCATCATGGCAATGGAAATTTTTCTAGCTTTTTAAAGAAAGCGCCAAATGGAAAAAAAAAAAAAAAGTAAATACCTGTGCTGGAAAGCCTTAGGCGAAGCCTTCTAAATTCATCATAACCTTGTCTTGGATGAAAATATGTATGGCACAAAGCTTTTGAAAATGATGCTAAGAAAGCAGCTTGTAAACAAGTCCCCATAAGGGGTTGGGAGGGACTGTTGCTTTTTTTGGCCAGTATGTTTCAATGAAGATACTTATATATATATATATATATAAAAGCAACTTTTTTTTAATTTTAAGAAATGTAAAACCATAATACAATCAGAACTTGGCTTAAATTGCCAAAATCTGTGTTAACAGCTGGGAAATGTCAAGCAAGCCATGATTACGAACTTGATGTTTAGTTGGATGCCTGACTTCTTTTCTTTATACTGTGTAGTCTTTTGTTTGGGAGTTTTGGTACCTGGGCCGAGTTGTCATGACCCAGGTGCGGCCAGGAAGTTCAAAAGATGCTGTTGAAATGTAGTAAGACCTGAAGACCTCCAACTAAAGTTCCTCCTCTAAACCTTCCAAGCATATTTGCCAGTCAAATGGACTTGCCATGAAAAAGCACCATTGGAAAGAAAATCAGAATCCATAAAGCCATGCGACTTTTTCACTAAGCCATTCCAGTTCATTCCAGTCCAATGAACCTTCCACACCTCAAATGTGTAAAAATGCTTAGATCGTGACAGACTAATCGGCGAGCCCAGGTTGTTGGGGTTTTTTTGTTTTGTTTCTGTTTCTGGGGTGGTCATGGGTTTGGGCGGTTGGGCCTGCCGGAATCTTTTACACCGTCTGTAATTGTTGCAGGCTGAGCGCTCGTTCCGTTTAAGATGAGACCCAGAAAGCAGCCCCTGTGTTGGAAGGAACACCACGTTTGTGAGCTGAATCGGAGCAGCAGGTAAGCTTGGAGGTAAGGGAGGTCTTAAAAGGGCTCATTTCAGATACCTTGCAAATAAAAGCTTGAAGTAGGACAAGCCCCATCACCCCATCGCTGCTGGTTTGTGGAATTAGGTGACTTTTTTAGTTCTCCAGTTCAGTTTGAACAGACTGATAACATCCCATTTCCTGAGAACGTTGCTTTTGCAAGCAAGAGGGAACAAATATGTTCGTTACTAAAGTCAAAAATATTGTATCCAATATGGCTCAAGTGCTGGTATGTGACCTATTAAAATCTTCTAGGAAAAAAGGTTACATATTGAAACAGGATAAAGAATATTCAGTAGAAACCTTCCAAAATAGCACTTGGAACTACCTTGTTTTTCTCCCAGTGGACATTATGGCTCACCTAGTTTTTGTGTACCTTCTACTTGGTGTGCCATTCTTAAATCACTTTTTAAAAAAAATTTGGAGATAAAAACATTTAAACAGTTGGAGAACTAATGTGCTCATGGACTAATATTCCATTGACCTTAACAAGGGGGGTAAGCAAACAGCTCTTAAGTTTTTGCTGAAAGCTGTTTACCGTTGAGGCTCAGCATTTCATAAGAGATGATCTGTCACTTGGGAAGGTGTTACAAGAGAGAGCAGTTGTGGTCATATATGGCAGCTTGTTCAGAAACTGCAAGCAGCCAGGTATGTTTAAATGTGTACAACAAGGTAAAGATCCTGAAATGGTTCTTTTTGTGCTATGCGGTTGTTTCATTTTGGCAACTGCATTAGATCGTTTATACTAGCAATTGTTTTGACAGCCTTTCTGTTCTGACAGTCTCCTAATGCTTATTTCTATTCTAGGTACAGAATTGTGTGGAGGCCTGTCAAGAAAGAAGCAGACTCAAAAGATGGATGTAAAGTTTAAAGAAGGCAATTTTCAGGAAAGTTCTTTCCTAAATGCCATTGTCCGTTGCAACTACAGACAAGGGTCATATGTGAGATAAAGAGTCTTAAATGTCAGATGGAAATTATTTCTGTCCTCTTAACAAATGTGATTGAAATCCTGGCAGGCAGGCAGACACCCAGCAAAAGCCATGGCTTGTGATTTAAGGGGGGAGTCAGGAGGTAGAATTGGGGGAACTTTGAGCAGTGCGTCTTTCTCTCTTCAATAACTGCCAGAGATTAGACTCTGCACTGCAGGAGGCGATGTTCAAAATGCGGCCACTTGCAAGACAGCTTCTCCCTCAGAAGAATTTTTCTTACATCCTCATGTTCAGCATGACATTTATAGCCAGGAATTGCACAATGATTTGATTTCACAAGAATGTCACAGCCATCTATAAAATTGTTTAGGAAAATCTCATACGAATGAGACGGCATAAAGAATTCCCTTTTCATGAAAGGGGATAGTGAAAAGGAGCTAGTGCCATAAGTTTAAGAAACAGGTAAAATGTTTTGGTCAAATGAAAACGTGACGCATCGTGGAAGAGGCTCAACATCTGAAGCTTGGGATCCTTGTATTCACTAAACTTAATAAAGTGTTGATTTCCTCCTGAGCTCTTCATTACTCCGAAGTGGTCTGCGCTGACAGTTCCACTTTCCAAACGAAGTCCAACCCCAAAGGCTACTCAAATATTTTATTGGGTTCGATATTACTGATTAGATAACCAGCTTTTCTGGCAAGCTTTTACGGTGTTTTGAACACATTACAGGGTTTGAATGGGTTGCCAAAAGATATAACTAAGCTTTTTCTACTGAGGGAGAATAGAAACCACTGTGGACGCTTCTTCCTTTTGCTTTTAAACAGTCTAATAAGAGCTCACGAGGTGGACAAGAACCATCTAACCCAACAATGTACCTGCCCATACTTTAGGGTGGAGATAATCCAGTTAAACAGATTAGGGGGGAGAGAGGGGGGGGGAAAAACAGGCAGAGAAAGCTACTGTATGATCTCTGGCCAATTGCAAAGGAGTCAAAATGCACGAAAGATGGTGGGGGCAGAGGGGGAAGATGGTCCAGGAAAAGGTTCTTCAAGACATGAAGGAACTGTGTTGTCACTTTAGGGCAGTGTTGGTCCTAGGGGTCCTGGGTCTAGGTTTCAGCCCTTTTGCATTCCCCCCCCCCAAAAAAAGATGCCCCCCACTGCATTGGTGAAGTTGATCACAATCTTTTGCCTTGAAGAATCGACAGGCACAGAAAAACCTTCCAACAAGTTAAAGTAAGGAAAAGCCATTGTTCCATTTTAAAGGGGGAGAACTTGCAACAAAAATGAAAAAAACATGGCTTTTGTGGAGTGTGCAAAACAATTGTCAGTAGAGGGAGACCTAAGCCAATGGGAAGGGACATTGTGTAGGACTCAGGCGCTGGAGGAATTGGTGCTGCTCTGCGGCCCACAAATATGTGTGCAAAAGGGACATGCCTTGCTCAGCCAGTTGGCCAGCATGCCCAGGAAAAGGAGGAAGGTGGTGAAATAGCTTAGGGTCTCCTTTATTCATACATGCTATGCTGGGGGATCCACCTGGCTTTTACCTTACGCCACCCTTTTGTGTTAACAGTATTTGCACAGAGGGAAAAGGTGCTTTTTTTAAAAAAAAAAAAACCCCAATACTTTTGAAAGTGAAATTTGTAGAGTTTCAAGCCCTGCCCAGTTTTCAGTTCTTGCCATGCTCTGCACCATCGGGTGCAACTCATGAGCTCAAGAGGAGGTGTGGCAGCCAAGCACAAAACCGCAAGCCACAAATAGACAACCTGAAGTTTCAGTACAGCTGCTGTTTGGCTCAAATGGCAGTTGGAAGACCCGAAGGAGGGCGAGTATTAAAGGGGGTTCCTCCCCACCTCTTTTTCTTTTTTTGCAAAAGGCAAACGCCCACCAACAATTCAAGAGCCCTGCAGCTGCCTCCCTTGCAAACCTCAGCCCTCCAAAAAAGAAATTGAGCACGACTCCCAGAAAGTAAGACTAAGCCCACTTTTGGCCTCTGGTCAAAAAGTCCCACTTTGGGATGAAGAAACGTGAACCTCCAGCTGTATCCATGATCTCTGCATTCCCTTTTTTTAAATCATGTGATTGTGACAAGTACAAAACAGCAGCCAATGTGGAGGAGGGCTTTTCATAACACTGAAAGTGTGTTCATATCTTATATTTAAAGATGTAAATCTTTTAAAATATTTAATCTTGATCTGATTTACTTGGGCATTGTGCGGATTGATGCCTTAGCAGATTCTTGCTGAATCCTAGTCAGTCCTGGATTATATTGCCACAATTTGTATCGTCTAGCATTGAATGATGGCAACTAAAATAGTGGATAATTCCATTAAAAAGTAAACCACTTTTTAAAAGTGCATCGTTCAGAGGTTTCTGACGTTTACAACTCAGTAAAAGTCTTCCATGCATTTAAAACTCCCTGCAAGTAGAAAAATTACCAAGATTTAAACTAAGCTACATTTTTTCCCACCACTGGTTAGATTCTTAATTTTCCACAGAAATTTTTACCTTCCAGATAACAGATTAACAGAGTTGGAAGGCACCTAGTAGATCATCTAGTCCAACCCCCCACCCAGATACACCCTACACCATTTTTCTCACACTTCCTATCAGCTCAGCCATCACAGAATTGGATATATTTTTTACTCTTCCTTGCAAAAACTGCAGGCGGTGCTTTCTCAACTTTAGGAAATTCTGGGAGTTGAGGTCTATCCATCTTCAAGTAGGCTGGCTGGCTGGGGGAATTCTGGGAGTTAAAGTCCATGGTTAAATGCAACCACTTTCCTTTGTGATGGTGGTTTGGGGGAATGTTCTGTTTTGTTCTTCTGCAGAAGTATTTGCATAAGGCGAATCACTGTAAATGCAACTTGTTCCTCCAGTCCAAGCCAATTCAAAATGGTGCTTTCTGGCTGGTGATGGTTTTTTTTTTTGTTTTTTTAAGTATTCAACTGGTTTGTCCGCTTTATAGGTAGAGGGTAATAGGGGAACTTCTTTTAACTACTCGTTCACCCACCTCAGAAGAAGCAGGAAGATGCAGCCACGGATGTGGGTTTGGCTTCACTGTTGCACACAAAAGCTTTTAGAACAGAACAAGCTTTCAGTCATGAATCCAGAGGAGCAAACGGTGACTTGGTTGATTTCTATGGGGGCTTTAAACTCCCCCAAAATGATGGTGGAGGACCCCGTGCAATTCCTCAAGGCATCCCTGAAGGACGGAGTCGTCCTTTGCAAACTCCTCCTCCGACTTCTGCCGGGCTCTATCGAAAAGGTACGGCTGTGATGATTTGCTTGCTTATTAGAAAGAGGGTCGATACTAGAGATGGTCTTTTTTGGGAGACCAGGTAAAACTGCTCTTCCAATAATCATTTTTGCTCTTCAAGTATCAAGGGGTAAATTTTAATTGCAAGTAAGGTGTGTGTGCAAATCCTGGTTCCTAACACTGTAGGGACAGGATCCCAAATCACCAGGGAATCATAAAGAACCCTTGAAGATCTTGGAACGGTGCAAAAACACCCAAAATATTGGATGGTTTTATAGTCCAATAGAAATCTTGATTAACTGCCAAAGTGGAAGAACATGTCCCGATTTCTGGAATATAACAAAAAAAAAAATCAAAGAGGTTTCCAATTTATAATAAGGTCCTTTTAAAGAGGGAAGAAGAAGAAAGAGAATGCCTTTGGCCAACCCAAAATACCATTTATTTTCTTGAAAGCATTGGCTCAAGGACAGCTCTTGATTCAAGGCAGAACTAACTCACCAGCTCAAAGGGAACCCTAAAAATTATTTCAGTATTTTTTTTTTCTCCCTCTCTTTCCACTCCTGATTCCAGACTATGGATTTCAAAGGAGGGGTGACTTAAGGGAGAGGATATTAACACGGATTTAGAAATCCATGCGTAGAAAGTGAGAAAAGCCCTCTAGCAGAATACAGAAATGGAAGATCTGTGAACTTTTGGACCCAGGAGAAGCATTTTGAAAAGTGTTAAGAGGCAAATGGAAAACACCAAAAATAAGAAAGAGGAAGGAAGAGAAGTTCCTTTCTTTCTCTTGATAAAGGAAGCATTTCTTGGGGTAGCTATGTAGACTCCCTCCCTCTCTGAATTGTCCTACAGAAGGATTGAAGAGGAGGAATCTCCAAACTGGGCAACTGTCAGGCCGGTGGACTTCAGCTCCCAGAATTCCTCATACTAGCTGAGGAATTCTGGGAGTTGAAGTCCACAAGTCTTAAAGTTGCCAAGGTTGGACACCCCTGGTTTAGAAGAATCCTTCAACCCCGGATTTTCTCCCCTTCCAGTTCAAATGTAGGGGGCAAAAGAAAAGATGCAGTACCGTAGTGTTATTGGCCTGGGTTTCACAACAAAACAGATTATTCCAAGATTTGACCGCCTGGAGCTCCAAATCCACTGCTGTATTTCAGCCACATCCTGCCCACATGACAATTGACCTCAGCTTCTGCTTCATGAGCTGTGGAAGATCTGATGTTTTTTCTTATGGGTCAGAGACGAGCGAGACCCACAGCAGCAGGAAAGGGGGAGGCTTTTGTACTGCTGGCCTGGAATTTGAGGAATCTCCACCAGACAGCTGCTGCAAGACTTGATATGAAATGTTTGGGCATCCCTTGGCAACTTTAGGGCTACTGTATTTTTCCTCCACAAAAAAAGGATAAAAACATAATGGACCTCACCAGCGAACACAGTGATTGCATTTTGATTCTACAGTTTTATGTGCGCAGGCCCATCGATGAAATCTTGCCCTGTGGTCATTAGACCAGCATCAGAAGCGTAGCATATAAACAATCCTTTTAAAAGCTTAAAAAAAAATAGTATGAAATGCAAAGGACAGCCTCTTTCCTTTCCGTCTTCTCATCTCTGCACTTTGCAAGTCCTTCCTTATGTTGAACTCTGCTCAAAACCAGGAACCATGATTTGTGAAACCGTTCTGAAGTGCTCAAGGGCTCCTGAAGGACAGAGTCACTTCACACAAGCCATCTTCCTTCAGATGTGCTTGACCAGAAGAGTAAAATCCCCTTTTATTTTTAGCAGAAGCTCAGCGTTCGAGGGGGGCCATTGGTTTGCAGAATGCTGACTCAGGCCAGCTGCAAATCGATACCTCTTCTTCATGCGTGCCCTGAAGCTATTGTGTTTGAGTCCCAGTCTTAACGTGTGAATCTATATCTAGAAATTATGGGTTAGCAATCCTGAGAAGTCCCTGAGGACTTGTAAACAGTGCCTGAGTTTTATAGGCACGAATCGAGCAAAAGAGGATTTTATTCCACAAGCTGTGTTTCAAAAAGACGGCGATGCAACTGGATGCAAGAACTTCTCTGCCCGGATGATTGGCATTGAGGCCAGGTCCAGTGATCTGAAGCCCAGCATAAACATAGTGCAGGGCTGTGAGAATTGAAGTCTAACCTATCTGCAGTTGGGACAGATCAATATGCAAGCTAGGCAACTGCGGCAGCTTAATGCAAATCATTGTATTTCTGAAACTGTTTTAACTCATCTTATGGCCGTCTTTTGAAAAACGTCCTTGTAAACCATGACTATTGCAGCCAGAGACAAATCCATAATCAGTGCTCAATCAGCAAAGCAGGAAATCCTAAGAGCAGCCACAAAATGAAATAACTGAAAATCACCACTCCATAAACGAAAGAGCCTTCACTCCAATCTCAGTTTTTCCCACCACCCCCCGTCATGGTTCTTCAGAAATACCTTTCAGAAACAGTATCCTAGCAAAGAACGCAAGATGTTTTTCAGGTTCTGAGGTCCTCATAGACAGTTTCAGATGATTTATTCCATTTGAGTTGAGCTGTTATGCACAATTCTTCTCTCCTCTTCAAAGAACTTCCCCGTTTCTCAAGAAAAAGAAAAAAGAAAAGAAAGACATCTACCAGAGAGCAAAAAAAACCAGAAAGACCAGAATGATAATTAGAAGGTTTGCCAACACTAGTCCAAATGCAGCAATAACTGTTTTAAGGATCAAATTTGCATGGGAGGAAGTCTTTGAAATACAAGACTCCATACCTACATGACCTGGCTTTAAAGATTGCCCTTATCACCTGAAATTAGGCTAACAAACAGCCTTTTGCAGCGGACAGTCTCTTGTGTCGCATCTCCTGTTCTAACTAGCTTCCAACTGAATCAACCAAGCAGGTCAAAAGCCACTTAAGAAATTATTCTTTTCCTTGCTAGCATCCTTCGCCTTCATCTTGAAGTTCTTACATGTTCTCACTTGTCTTCCAAGCTAGTTCGCTCTCTGCAGAAGACCTTCTCCATTGGTGCCAAAGATAGATAGATAGATTAGATGGACGGACAGACAGACAGATAGATTAGAGTTGGAAGGGACCTTGTAGATCATCTTGTCCACCCAAGCAGAAGACCCTGCACCATTTCTGACCAATGGGCAGTCCAATCTCTTCTTGAAAGCCTCCAGTGATGAAGCTTCAAAAACTTCCAAAGGCAACTTCTGTTCCATTGGTTGGTAGTTCTCACAGTCAGGAAATTTCTCCTTATTTCTAGGTTGAATCCAGTTGGTCCCATCACCCATAAAGACCCCCAGAATTGCTCAGCCAGAGGGATCTCCCCTTCCAGTTCACATGCCTCCATCTGCAGCGACCTTTCTCTTTCCTAGCAGAGGGCATCTTATGGGCAAGCATTCAGCGCCAAGTCCTAAGCTCTGGGTGGCTTTGGGTTCATTTGTTCCACGGTTCTTCCTGATCTGACAGCTTGTCTTCCCCTCTTTTTTCCTCCCCCTCCCTGCCCACTCACAGCCCATCTTCTTGTGAAAATCCAGTGAGCACCAAGCTGTCTTCATTCCTTCACACAAACACTCAGGGTAATGTTCTTTGAGAACAAAAGTGAGCCAGCTGACAGGAGTTGTCACAAGCTTCCAAATCTGTTGACTGTCGGATTTTATTATTATTTTTATTTTTTTAGTATTGCCTGGAGCCCAAGACGGAAGCTGACTGCCTTGGCAATATCCAACAGTTTTTAAATGGGTGCACAGCAGCACTGAAAGTGGAGGTAAGTGGCAACAGACCACAGCACCAGGGAAGGGTCTGGATGGACCGGCGGTGGGTGCCAGGGAGGGGGGAAGGAAGAACGGCTGACACCGGATGCCCTGCCTGACCGCTTGAGGGGGTCTTCCTTGGGTTGAAGGAAGACTGAGGGTTGCGGGCATGGATGCTGGGGAAGGCCAGCAGCGCTTTGTCCTCCCTCCAGCTTCAAAAATAATGTACGTCCATTTTGGTTCAAGAGAGGGGTTGACTCCCTCCTGGCCTTGGCCTTTCACTGGAAACAACCAGCAACTGAACCCAATGCATTTTGGAAAGACAGACAGACATGGGTGGATAGATGGAGATGGATGAGTGGATGGATGGATAGATACCTTGGATAGATAGATGGATGGATAAATATAGATGAGAGAGAGAGAGAGATGGTAGATGATAGATACAGAGAGATAGATGAGAGAGAGAGATGATTGATAGATGAGAGTGAGAGAGAGAGAGATGGTAGATGATACAGAGAGAGAGATGAGAGAGAAATGATTGATAGATGAGAGTGAGAGAGAGATGGTAGATGATAGATATGGAGAGAGAGATGAGAGAGAGATGATTGATAGATGAGAGAGAGAGAGAGAGAGAGAGAGAGGTAGGTAGGTAGGCAGGCAGACAGATTAGAGAGATTAGATAAGATGGGTGTATGGATGGGTGTGGATGGATACACAGATAAATATTGAGAGATGATAGGTAGATGGATGGATGGATGGATGGATGGATGTGGATGGATACCTAGATAAATATTGAGAGATGATAGATGAGATGATAGATAGATAGATAGATAGATAGATAGATAGATAGATAGATAGATCGATGGATCGATATGGATGGATACATAAATAAATATAGATAGATGAGAGATGAGAGATAGGTACATAGATAGGGGTGGATGGATGGATGGACAGCCGGATAAGAGAGAGATGGGCCTGGGGAAGATTTCCAAAGGGGCTTTCTCTGACCCCAGACCATCTCCAGCCCTGGAAACAGTTCCTCAGTGCCGTGACTCTCTTGTAGTCAGGCCAGTTCCATGTTCAGACCTTCTGAGAGGTGCTTCCTTTCCTTTGCACCCATTCAGCCCTTCTCTGGAGTCCAGCTAACGCAAGAACCAGAATGGCCAGTTTTAGGCACCCCAAGCCGCCTTGTCCCAGTCTTGCCTGCTTATTTTTAGGAAGCCTGGTGCTTTGTTTGGTTTTTTTTCCCCTCCCTGTCTCCACTCTGCTTCCTGGGCTTACAGACACATCTGGAGGGGGGGGGAAGAGATGGAGGGTTGGGTGGGTGGGATGGGAGGGCAGGGAAGAGAAGAGAAGAACAAGAGCCCCATTCCGTGGTTGCAGCTCAGCGCAGACAACTCCCACCCCCAGGTGCCATATGTGATTGGGGGGATTCCCCCCTCCCTCCTTTGCAGCCCACTCCCATTGTTTCTGGGTAAAAATTCAGTTCCTGAACCCCCAGAACAAGAAGGGCGGGGGAGAAGCCGAAGCAGATGTCTGGATTCAATCTGGTTGTCATTGAGGCAGGTCTTTGGATAGATAATTTGGGGGGGGGGAAGAAATGTGAAAAATATCCAGCTTTTAAGGGGCACCGCCTCTACCCTACCCACTCACCCACCCAGTTGCTTTCCCAGTTGCTCTCCCGCCAATAAGGCTGTAAATAAATTATTAAACCTCCGCCCCCTCCCCCCCTGCAGAAATCTGGCCCCACTGGCTGCCAGGCTGGGCAACCGGCAGGCGAGTCCAGTGGCAGGGAGTTCCAACGGGGGGGGGAACCTCTCCCAAAGAGAAGGTCGCTTCTGCCGGACCGAGCACCGCCTGGGATAAGCTCAAAAGGAGATTTTTGCAGCTCAGCGCCCGCTTCCCTTTCTCGCTCTTCTCCCTACCGCGCGAAACCGCGGGCGAAACTACCGCGTTTCGGGCGAAACCAGCTGCGCCTGGTTCGTCGGCCGGCCGCCTGATCAACCTTCCCCTCCGTCCCCGCTGCTGTCCGTGTTTGCAGATCCGGGGCAACGACCGGTTGCAAGGCTGGTTGGAGCGAGGGGGGGGGGCTCGTGGGGGCTTGTCCTACCTAGCGAGGTTGTTGTGTACAGCGCATCTTTCCCATCCCCTGCACACACACCCCAGTGCCCGGAGCTGAGCGGGACCCCGCGGAGACCCCTGCCCAAGTCCCGGGGCCGCCTCGACGCAGAAGGGAGGCGGGGGGGGGGGGGCGTCCGGCTGGCTCCGGAGAAGGCGAGGGCGCTGCGCCAGCGACCGAAGCGGTGGCGGCGGCGTGGAGGGGGCGCTCCGGAGCATCGCCCCTGCCTGCCTGCCTGCCTGCCTCCCGCTCCCGCCGCCTGTCACTTCCCCTGCTTTGCGCCGCCCGCCCGCGATCCAGCTCCGGGTCAGGCCGTCCCTGCCCAACGGCGCTTCTTCAGGCAGCCAGCAGCAGCGGCCGGGCACACGGAGCGCAGCGCTTGAGCCACCGGTCGGGCGGGCGAGCCAGCTGCGGAGTCTTCCTCCTCTTCTTCTTCCTCCTCCAGCTGCGCCGTCCGCTCCGCATCCCCTCCGCGCCTCTCTCGACCCGCGCAGGGGCTCCCCCGGTGCGCCCACCGACCCATCCCGGCCCTGCTCCCTCCCTCCCTTCCTTCCTTCCCGGGGCCTTCCGCAGGTAAAGCTTCCCACCGCAGGTAAGACGCTTCCTCCTTCCTCGTCAAGTTTCTCTCTTTGAGCTTCCTTCGGCTCCGGTTTTTCGGGCCGGCCCGAAGGGTTCCCAGGGGGAATTAGTTGGCTGCGGCGGACCCTCTCCATCTTCCCTTTCTTCCCTCTCGGGCCCCGTCCGGCCCTGGCTCTTCTCTTCCTGCGACGCCCTCCAGATGTTGCAAGGGCATCTGCACCCCCTTCCACATGGGGGCGGGAGCGTCCTCTTGCCGGATTGCAGCTGTGCAAAAGATCCAATTTGCCGGGTGGCTGGACCTCCAGGCCCATCATCCACTTATAGCCTTTGCTCTCCATCCATCAAGGGGGCAGAGAAGAGGGGAGAGACCTTCAGCATCCTGTCAGTTGCACTCTTAGAGGTCAAGTTGGGAATTCTGCTGTCCGTTCAGAAACAACTTAATAATTGATTTCTCACCCTTGACCGAATTGCTTTTCCTGAGTAAAGAGGCAGAAGAAGCAAGAGGGAGAACAGAGGGAAGGTGGGGGATGAGGGGGACAGGGCTAGATTTCTGGGTAAGATCAGGCCAGGTGACTTTTAAGACTTGTGGACTTCAACTCCCAGAATTCCCCGGCCAGCCAAGTCTTCGAATTGCCACGTTTTGGGGATCCCCTGCTCTAGACTCTAAGCTGGGGGTGGGTGGGATTTGTTTCGTAGTGAAAGGGGAAGGGGACCCACACCTTCAGTGGGGAAGATCCATCATGGTTTCAGTTCTGCTTACCTGCGCTTGATTGACTTCTGGAGAACATCAAAATATCTTCTTTCTCCCAGGTGGGACTGAGGGAGGCTGAGCAGCTTCCTTCCATGAGGTGCTTCCTTCTGTGGCCCTCCGGGTCCCAATCGGTCCCTCCCTTTCCTCCCCACGAGATCTGTTTTCTACCCATGTTGCTTTCCATTCAAGAAGGCCGTTTTTTTCCCTTCCTTCCCACTGTCTAATCCAGAGGTCTCCAAACTTGGCAACTTTAAGACTTGTGGACTTGAACTCCCAGAATTCTCCAGCCAGCTATTCTGGGAGTTGAAGTCAACAAGTCTTAAAGTTGCCAAGTTTGGAGACCTCTGGATTCTAATCTTTCTTTTTCACTTCTGGAAAACCCAAATGCAAAACGTGGGATTTAAAAATAAAAAATGATCAGGCGACTGCTTTTTGTTCGCTTTTGGAAGCATATCCGTTGAACGGAGAACTTGGTTTTAAGGGAATTTGGCTGACAGGTAAAATCAGCGAAACGTCTTTCAGATCCATAGCAAGGACCTTTCTGACTATAAAAAGGGAAGATAAATCAATTAAGGCATTCTGGGTTGGTTTGGATGGGATGGATCTGTGTAGGATGTGATGGAATTTATACCCTGAGTGTGATTAATCTCCTGTAGGGGCGATGAGTCTTCCGTAAATGTAGGATACAAGTAATATGTTTTGAAAAAAGGAAAGGTAATTTTCCAGTTGTGCACACGGTGTAATGCCTCTGATGAAATGATGCATGCCATGCTGGCTGCCACAGATGGTATCCCTTCCTTTCCCCCTTTTTCAAAGAAGGCTCAATGTTTTTGTTTTTTTTCCCCCCCATTAATCATTTCTACTGCTTTTGCGCATTCTATCCTGGTCTGTCATAATGGGAGAAATCGTAGAGTAGGATAGAATGGGAAGGGTCCTTGGAGGTCTTCTAGTCCAACCCCCTGCTCCAGCAGGAGACCCTACACCATTTCAGACAAATTGTTGTCCAGTCTTTTCTTAAAAACTTCCAGTGTGGGAGCACCCACAATTTTTGAAGGCAACCTCTTCGACTGGTTAATTGTCCTCACTGTTAGAAAGTTTCTCCTTAATTCCAAGTTGTTTCTCTTCTTGATTAGTTTCCATCCATTGTTTCTTGTCTTGCCTTCTGGTGCTTTGGAAAATAAGTTGACCCCCTCTTCTTTGGGTCCGACCCTCAAATACTATAATAGTCCTATGTCAATACTGCTATGTGATTATTTCAAATACTGCTATGTGATTTTGTTGCTGGTTGCATTGGTATCTCAGTGGCTATTTTATCCTGTGCTGTCTTGAGTAGATAATAATCTTGGAAAAATGGACTCTACTTGTTTGCAAGAATAAAATGCATTCCGAAACATAGTTCCCTCCCAGAGCATTCATTGATCCTGCCATAAATTGGACCTTGTGAGCACAACACCCCGATGCTGTGGCCTCTAAAATAAAGCCCCAGATCCCTCGGGTACTCAAACTGCCAGAGAAGATAGGAACCACAATCCAGAATTATAGCGTGGCACAGATGATAGTTTGGCCTTGCAAACAGTTGTTCAAATAAACAAACTCATGTTCCCTTCTTTAGAACTTTAAATTATAGTCTTCAGGCCACAGAATAGCCCTGGGTTGGCCGATAATGTAAAGAAAGCCACAGAAGCATAGCGTTTTGGGAGTTCAGCTGCAGAACAGCTGACGTAAAAGGGAAAAATTGCTTTTAAAATTTAACTTGCTTTAGCAGCCCATGTTGTTAGCCAAATATCTCTAGGAAGCTCACCAAGAGGGCTCTTCCTGTAGCCTCCAGCCTCATCCAGGGGCACTGCAAGGTAGACTGCCCCTAAACGTAGAGCTTTGCATACTCACAGCAACTGAAACAATTCTAAACATTTGGATGGCGTTTCCTAAATTAAATTAGCACATTCTATCTACTAAGACTGGGTTGCTATTCTTCTTCTCATCTTTCCTATTACCTATCTTTCCTTCTACTTATGACTATATAACCTTGTTGCTTTTGTATCTTTATGATTTGTATTGATTTATTTAGTTTCCTAGTAGGATTTTGATTGCTTATTTAGTATCCTAAGACTATCCCTAAGTGTTGTATTTTAGGATTCTTGATGAATGTGTTTTTTATGTACACTGGGAGTTATGCACCGAAGACAAATTCCTTGTGTAACTTGGCTAATAAAGAATTCTATTCTGTTCTGCTCTGCTCTGCTCTATTGTATTCTATTCTATTCTGTTCTATTCTACTTCTAGTCTACTGTTCTATTCTATTCTATTATTTTATTATATTATTCTATTCGATTGTTCTATTCTATTATTCTATGCTATTATTCTATTCTATGTTCTATTCTATTCTATTCTATTCTTATATTCTATTCTATTCTATTCTATTCTTAAGGCTGCAAAGATTGGCATGACATTTCTTCTTCTTTTTTCATCTTTTTCCCAGCTGTTTGATGCCCACGATCTCTACTCAGGAGAAAACTTCTCCAAGGTATTGACTGTCCTTTTGTCTCTCAACAAAGCAACGGAAGGTAAGGCAGAAAAAAAAGGGAATCTCACAATATTTTCCTGCGAACGTCTCTTGCCTTCATTTCCCAGCTTTGTTCTGAACTCCAGAGATGTTCTCTAGACGGGCAGCTTACTAAAGCCAACCGTGGCTAGTTTTAAAAAGCCAAGCCGGGTTTACAAGCGACCGCAATATTTCAGGGATGTAGGCCAGCTCTGGGAGGCAGGGGGAACATGGAGAGAAGGCAGCAGCAAACTTTCCCTGTTGTTGTTAAATAAAAGCCAAGGACGTGTCCACAGAGGACTCATGACTCAAGCTAGCCTCTTGAAAGAGACTTTATTTTGACAATGTGGGGCATCTACACACACACACACACACACACACACCCAGCCCCATCTATTTGCAGAAGAACAATAGAAGAAAAATTTGGCTGTTCCTATAGAAACTGGTGCTTATTCCTTTTCAAAGATGAAAGTATGTTCCAGTTTTGTTCTTTTCCCATAACCTATTTATTATTTTCTTTTCTTTCCCCTTCCTTCTTTCCTTCATCAAAATTAATGTTTCTTTTTTCTTTCCCTCCTTTGTTTCATGTCTATCTTTTCCTTCCTTCCTTCCTTCCTCAAAATGAATCTCTCTCTCTCCTTCTTTCCTTCCTTCCTCAAAAAGAATCTTCTTCCTTCTTTCCTTCCTCAAAATGAATCTTCTTCTTTCTTTCCTTCTTTCTTCAAAATGAATCTCCTTCTTTCCTTCCTTCCTTCCTCAAAATAAATCTTCTTTCTTTCTTTCTTTCTTTCTTTCTTTCTTTCTTTCTTTCTTTCTTTCTTTCTTTCTTTCTTTCTTTCTTTCTTTCTTTCTTTCTTAACATTGGACTGCAGTAGAATAAAATCCACACGTCAATACTGTAGTTCCTTTACTGTTTTCTCTACTATTTAGATCATTCTTGGAGGATTTGGCAAGGATCTGCTTAACATGATATGGTCAGGCTGGTAATGCACAATTAAATCTTTATTTAAAGCTAAAAGCTTTAGGAGATGCAAACGGTGGAATCCTGCTGAACAGATGCTAGATTTTAACAAGATTTAGAGCAAGCTGAAGAATATAGAAAAGGATTGAGGCTTCCTGAGCGTATCTGAATAGATTTTATGTTGCCCTGCTTGGTGTGAAACAGGTGGCAAACCTTCCAGAGGGTCCCATCCTGTCCCACCAGTGGAGGTTTATATATTTATATCTGTGGGGGTGGCAAGAACATCTGTGATGCTGAATGAAAAATGTTGAAGAGTATAATTTGACACCTTTATGGACAGACATATAACATGGATGGGTGGAAGGAAGACAGACAGACATAGTATTTTATGGTTGGATAGATGGTTCAATGGATGGGTGGATGGATGGGTAGGTAGGTAGGTAGATACGTAAGTAGATAGGTAAATAGACAGACAGTCTTATAGGTAGATAGACAGATAGATAATATCGATGAATGAATTGATGGCTGGATGGATGGACAGTCATATATCATGGATGGGTGGAAGGGAGGGAGGGAGACACAGCATGGATGGGTAGATGAATGGATGGCTGGGTGGGTGTGTAGGTAGGTACAGCAGGTAGGTAAATAGTCATATAGGTAGATAGACAGATAACATGGATGAATGAATTGATGGATCAATGGACAGACATATAACAAGGATGGGTAGAATATAACAAGGGAGGGAGACACAGATAGGATGGATGGTTGGAAGGCCCACCCATCTTAAAATGGTTAAAATTAAGAAATGCTGCTTTAGTGAATTCCTGCCCGGAACAGGGCTGGACTAGATATCTCTCCAACTCACGCAATCTGTGATACCAGCTGGTTGACGGAGAGGACGACGCATGGATGCCACACTTATAAACCACCCACACTTCCCTCCTCCTGAAACGGCCTGCCATATGATGCTGAAAGCTGTTCTCCTTAGCAACACACTTTTTTCTTCCAAAGGCTGGGTAGGGAAAGGCTTTTTTTTAAAGTCCCAATGTTGTGACCCAGGTCATCTCTAGGCAGAGGCTGGCAGAGGCTGCAAGGCTCCACCACGCGCTCCCCTGAAGGGCTGCACACTCCCAGCCCCACAAACAAAAGCCAGGAAGCCACAAAACCAAAGCAAACCCGCAAAGGCAGAGAGGAAGTTCAAAGAGAAGGTCCGAGCTCACGGGGCAAGGTCCAGATTCAAGGTCCATAAGGCAGAAACATGAGCCAAGGCTGAGTTTTTCCAAAGCTGAGGGAGTATGTGCCAAAGCAAACAATTTGTTAGAGTTTGCAGCAGAAATTCAAATCCAGAAAACACAGAGATGCTTGATTAAGCAGGATCATTAACTTCTTTATGAACGTAGTAACACGAGTAAAGTTCAAAATACTATTTGTAGATTCTTTCAGTATTAACAAGAGCAAAAACACAAGCAGCAGCAGCAGCAGCTCAAAGCAGATATCAGTTTCAGTTTTTAGGCAAGTTAGTTTCTCTTTCAGTTTAGAGCTGAGCACAGAACAGAGAAGTTTCAGGCCCCAATTCAGCTCTCATGGGCTGACCTTGTTCCTCAGCTCCGTTCCAGTTCATGAATATACTCTGACACAATTGTTCCCAACCAGGACAATTTCCCCAGCTTCTGCTTAAGTCAACCCACACCACATGTTCCTTGTGAGGAGAGGTGGGGTGGCCTTCTCCCAAGCAGCCTTGCAGACCTCCTTGCCTCTAGTCTACTCTCCGTGTCCTCAGATCAGTGGGGGGAGGCACCTGTTCCTCATCAAAGGGGATCTGCTGCCGTCTCAACATCCCTGCAGGTCTGCAGCCAATCCTCTCCTGTGTCTGTGAGGGCAGGCAGCTCTCTGTCCGGTCCACCACCTCCCCTCAATTGTCTGAAGGTCCTGGGACAGTATCGTCCTCAGCCCAGGATTGTCTAAACATGCCAAGGGAGACGTGCCAGCCCCATTGGATGGTCCTAGTTCCAACTCATCCTCCTCCTCCGAACCAGGATCTGATAGGACCATGATACTCGGTTCTGAACATCATTCCCCCTTTAGGAAGACCCCAGTGGGAGATTGTGGCCCAGAGGTTGTATTCAGCAGGCTCTTGTGATGACCCAGGGTGGGATACAAAATGTACACAGTCACAAAAAACAGGTGAAGCCCCTTTTATTCCTTCACTTTGCTTCCAAGTTCCAAATATCCTTGACTGGAGACAAAAAACTCCCACACAAGCAGTTACAAGAAGGAGGAAATGCTGTTTAAATTATAAAGAGTAAAAAACAACACAAGCCAGGCAAGATAAGGGCTTGAAGACGTCCACAGATATCAGAACACACACTGGAAAGGACACCAAATTCAGAGAGGAACAATAAACTTGAAATATGTCCATGCTTTGTTTCCAGCACTTGCCCGTACGCATGTCCGTCCTCTTATCCAGTTGTCACAGGTGCAGCCCATGAAGAGGATCAAGGCCCTCTCCTCCCCAGTAGACCACATCTCTCCCTTATCCCCTCCTCCCTGTATCCCTTAGGATGGAAAGGGGATGGGCCTGGGTCCTCCTCTGACTGCCCAGCCAGCCTCTGCCCTTCCCCAGCCTCCTCCACAACCTCCGGAGCCAAACTTCCACTCCCTGTCGGTTGTTCCTCCTCTCCCTCAGAGTCAGTCTCCATCAGGGGCATGACAAAATGTCTTCAAAGAAAAAAACCCCCAGAAAGTCCAGTTGCCTCTTGAAAAAGCCCCTTTGGGACATCCAAGTCACGGTTGACCCAAAGGTGTTTTTTTCAAAAGGCAACAGGACTTCGTTTTTTCCTTTAAGACATTTCGCTTCTCATCCAAGAAACTTTTTTCCAGAACTGAAGTGAAGGCAATGAACAAATTGCACAACCTGAAGTTGCTTATTGAAGTAAGTAGTAGGGAAGATTCAAAACAAATAGGAAAGCCCTCTTCTCCCCAGTAGACCATGTCTCTCCCTTATCCTTTCCTCCCTGCATACCCCAGGATGCCGGGGTCCTCCTCTGACTGCCCAGCCAGTCTGTGCCCTTCCCCAGCCTCCTCCACAACCTCTGGAGCCACACTTCCACTCCTTGTCAGCTGTTCCTCCTCTCCCTCAGAGTCAGACTCCACCAGGGGAATGACAGTTCTGGCCAGTTCTAGAAAACCAGTAGTGGAAATTTTGAGTAGTTTGGAGAACCAGCAAATGCCACCTCTGATTGGCTCCGTCCCTGTCTATTCTCCGCCTCCCAAGTCCCAGCTGATTGGCTGGGTCTCCTTTGGTTGCCCTGCACAGGAGAGCAGAGCTGGAAAGCAGGCTAGTGGGGTGGGGATGGAAGGGGGATTTTGCAGTATCCTTCCCCTGCCATGCCCACCAAACCACGCCCACCAAGCCACACCCACAGAACCAATAATAAATTTCTTTGAATCCCAGCACTGAATCTAGCCCCGTTTAACAAGAAACTGTGATCTGCTGCCTGGGGAATTCTGGGAGTTGGACGTCCACCCTTCTTAAAATAGTTAAAGTTGAGAAACATTCCTCAAGGAGCTTTTAGTTGGGGTGCAAAAAGATGGAGGCTTCCATTTGACTCCTTGTAGCTCTTTTTCTAACCTCAGCTCAGCTCAGCTCAAAAACCTCCTTCCGTTTTTGACCTCTTCTCCTTTTTAACAGATCCAGGAAGTTCTACCAGGAAGCCATGTTCTCAGCCGCTTTCTCCGGCCCCCGGTGACTGCCAGCCCCTGACCCAAGCAGCCTCCACTCGGCCATCGAGAGTGTTGCAGAGACAGTCGAGAGTTGGGGTACGTTTCAGCGCGATTCCTACCCAGAGCAGGAACAACCCATTGTAAACTTCCTTCACCACTGTGGCCTTCTCAAGTCCATTCTGCCCATCTCAGATTGTGAGGACATACGGGGGGGAAAAGAGAGCTTAGGGACTGGATTTAATTAATGCAGTGCTGTTTTCATTGAAATTCATGATCGTCTAGGTTTGAGCTGGCTTTGTTTATTCCCTAGTTGTTTATTTATCCCTCTTCTCCTGGCCTATCCCTTCTTAGAGGCTGGCCCTGCCATGGCAGGCCAAGTCAAGAATAATACGCCATCCTAAAAATGTGTTGGATCGGCACAGGAAATAGTAGGCGGGCAGTCCAAGGCCTGGTGTTAACCTGGTGCAGCAGAATAGTTGTACAGTTGAACAGTGAAGCAGGAATTTCCTCGTTCCAACCCATCTCTCTTTTTTTTGGAAGAAGCTGTCAACTTCATAGCTTCAGCCCTTCCTGACCTCGGTGAGCCAACCAAAGCATCTCTCTTCTGCTTCTTCCTATTTCATACTTGCTATTCAGACAGAGTTGGAAGGGACCTTGGAGGTCCTCTAGTTGAATCCCCTGCTTAGGCAGGAAACCCTCCACCACTTCAGACAAATGGTGTCCAGTCCCTTCTTAAAAACTTCCAGTGTTGGAGCCTTTGCAACTTCTGGAGGCAAGGAGTTCCACTGGTTAATTGTTCTCACTGTGAGGAAATTTCTCCTTAGCTCTAGGTTACTTCTCTCCTTGATCAGTTTCTACCCATTGCTTCTTATCCTGTCCTCAGGTATTTTGGAGAATAGCTTGACTGCCTCTTCTTTGGGGCAGCCCCTGAGATATTGGAAGACTGCTGTCACGTCACCCCTGGTCCTTTTTAAAAAAAAATAAATTAAACTCCATAAATTTCTCTTTAGTTCTAGGTTGCTTCTCTCCCTGATGAGTTTCCATCCTTATTGCTTCTTGTCCTGCCTTCGGGTGCTTTGGGGAATAGCTTGACTGCCTCTTCTTTGGGGCAGCCCCTCAGATACCGGAAGACTGGTCCTTCTTTTACTAAACATGAATTCATGAAGTTTGATTCCCTTTCTCGCTTCTTCCCAGCCTCCTCCTTTCGTCTTTCTCTTCCGGAACCAACCCTCCTCCTAATCTTCTTTGCTCTGTCCTTAGGAGATGACCGAGAACGGCAGCCACCAACTTGTGGTCAAGGCCCGTTTCCAGTTCAAGCAGACCAACGAAGATGAGCTGACCATCAACAAGGGGGACATCATTTACGTCACCCGCACTGAGGAAGGGGGCTGGTGGGAAGGGACTCTGAATGGGAAGACCGGCTGGTTCCCCAGCAACTACGTCCGGGAAATTAAATCCACCGGTAAGAGACACCTGCTGGGATCGGTCCTGCCCTTGTGGAGGTTGACATGCCTGGCGGTGTGGTGGTCGTGAGGGCGCCTGCTTGCATTTTTTGGGTTTGCATGCCCAGAGAGATGGGTGGGGTCCGTTAGAAGTGCAGAGCAGCCTCGATGGGGGTCGCTTATGTGCCTAACGTAGTGTGGTTTCCATAGGTAGCTTGATGCGCTCTAGATTCTGTCTGCGTTTGTGAAGAAAACCCTTCTGCTTCTCCACTTTAGCCTCCTCCCCTTACTCCTTCTCCTTTTGTTTCTCCTCCTCCTCCTCTTCCTCCTTTTCTTTCACTTTTTCTTTCTCTCCTTCCTATCTTCTCATTTTCCTTCTCCTCCTCCTCTTCTTTCCCCCTTTCTGTCTCTTTCCTATCTTCTCCTCTTCTTTCTCCTCCTCCTTTTCTTTCTCCTTTTCTTTCTCTTTCCTATCTTCTCCTTTTCTTTCCCCTTTTCTTTCATTTTTTCTTTCTCCTTCCTATCTTCTCATTTTCCTTCTCCTCCTCCTCTTCTTTCCCCCTTTCTGTCTCTTTCCTATCTTCTCCTCTTCTTTCTCCTCCTCCTTTTCTTTCTCCTTTTCTTTCTCTTTCCTATCTTCTCCTTTTCTTTCCCCTTTTCTTTCATTTTTTCTTTCTCCTTCCTATTTTCTTATTTTCCTTCTCCTCCTCTTCTTTCTCCTCCTTCTCCTTTTCTTTAGCTTTTTCTTTCTCCTTCCTGTCTTTTCCTTTTCCTCCTCCTCCTCCTCCCTTAATTGCTTCAATCCCCCTCCCCACCTGTCTCCACATCAATGTTTTTGTGTTTTCAATTTCTCCTGGTAAGGAGTGGAAAGGCTGCTTTTTCCTCTTCCTCTGAAGGAAGAAAAAGTCAGTTTGGGTTTTACAGATGACAATGACAGAGTAAGATTGCATGGACATTCCTTAGATCCTCTGAGTCATGCACCAGGGTGGAACTCCGGGTCCTTTCTCTGAAACTGAGCTCCAGGAAGGGGCTCATTGGTTCCACGGTCATTTCTCCTGGGGTTGAGACATGAAGATTTCTTGGTCCTCCTCACCTGTGTGAATCATGTCTTCAGAGCCTGCTAGAAATGTTGGCTTGTGTTGTGCCCTCTACTCCCTCTTCCGGAAATATCACTTCTCTATAACCCTTCCTCCTGTTTCTCCTCCAGATAAACTGCTCTCTCCTAAGGCTTTGAAAGCGGGTGAAGGCCCTCAACTTACCAAAAATTACTATGCTGTGGTAAGCCTGTGGAGTCTCTACTATTCCTGAATTTTATTCTCCGGAAAGATGCCCGTAAATCTATCCTATTAAAGAAAAACTGCAACATCACACAAGGTCATAAAAAATCAAGCCAAGTTTAGGCTAAACACATGTTGAGCAATGGAACTATAAGATATGGTTATGCTAATTGTCTGGATCCTATCCTGTTTCTCCAACCATACGGCCTCCCCAAGAGGAAGTCCCAGCATGTTTTATAGGCATAAAATGAAATTAAGCCCCTCCCCCCAAATTAAGGCCCACATTAAAACATGCGAAATTGGGGGGAATGGTGGGGGGGGCTTGCCGTTAGGAAGTACTTTTGTTGCACACCTGGATATGGTGCTGCCTGCGTTGACCCCGATACGAAGTGCCCCACCAACGCCAAGGTCAACATCCAGGCCATCGCTGCCCGCCCACCCAAAGATGCAAGGGGGGGGGAATTAAGTCACCCCTGAAAAGACGGCCTAGCCATTTTTTCGGGGCTCAAAAAAAATAAATAAGACCCGGCCTTATTATATGAGAAACCTGACAGGCATCTCTTCTCCATTTCAGTTTTCTAAGCTAAGGAAGAAGCTACCTTTTTTCACCATCATAGCTGAGTCTCCTGCAACATGACTTCCATAAACTAAACAAAAAAGCTTTTTAGTTTATTGAAGCCATGTTGCAGTTGAGAGCCAGAACATGGACAAGCATTGGCCTTTCCAAGAAGTGTGTCTTCTAGGGTTGATTCCAGTGGTGGGATTCAAAACTTTTGACTACTGGTTCTGCGGGCGTGGCTAGGTGGGTTTTGCCATGTGACCGGGTGAGCTTGGCTTTTGGGGGGGGGACTTCTGCGCCTCAGGGGAGCTTCTGGGGGGAGCTTTTTGCTCTCAGATGGCTCCCCTGGGGCTCAGGAAGACAAACAATGGAGAGGGAGAGCTGTGCCCCTCCCTCCATGTTTTGCCTTCCTGGGTCTCAGGGAATTCTCCTGGGCAAAGCAGTAAGACAAGCTAGGGGAATCCCAGCCCAGCTGATCGTATGAACAGCTGATTGTCGGAAGGAGGGAAAAATAAATAAATACCTTAAGAGGTGAGCATCAAGCGGGTCAGCAGGACAAGTGAGTCAATGGCGACCGGGTGACCAGGTTGGGGGCATGACCAGCTAGAACTTACAACCAAATCACACCAAATCCTTGCTATCAGTTCTTGTGAACAGGTGTGAACCAACTGAATACCACCACTGGTTGAATCCCATTGGGAGGGTAGATAGTCTACTTTCGAGAGAAAATGGAGAAGAGATTCCTGTTTTATCCCCAGGACTTCCTTCTTTGAAGTTAGATCCCTGGCATGTGGATGTTTGTGCCGGCCGTGATGTCAGAGGTTGAATACCTTCCTGCAGGGTGTTGTTAGGAAAGGACTTATTATTAGCAAGGAGGAAAAAAAATATTCTCAAGAAAAGTTCCCTCTTGTGATCTTAACATTCGAGATTTTTTGGTCTTTTTTGTGTGGGGGGGGAGAAGAAAATTCAACTCTTCTGCCATTTTTAATCATGATAGGCCAAATAATTTTCCTGCCTTTTTTTTGTTTTTGGCTAGGTCTTATTTGCTTTGGTAGAAGAGATAAGTAGCTTTCAAATTTTCTTCCAAAGGAAAAGAGAATTGCAATGGCATTCTTCTGGGGTACATAACATTCTTGAAGGACAGGGTTATGGGGAAATCTGTATTTCTCTGACTGATTCCAGTGATTAAACCTGGAACACAGAAAGCCCTCAGAGCTATCAAACATGAGGCCTGGGGAGTCAGTCCTTATCAGTATTTTCCAACCACCAACATTTTAATATTTCTCCTGTCCATAAATATCCTGGAAAGCAACAATATATTTGCCCAGAAAACAACATAAACAGCAAAAGTTGATCTCAACTCAACTTTTTCTTCAAAGCGCTAAGCCCAACCAAAGTTGGGTATGGTCCATGCTTGAATAGGAGAGGCAAGACGGCAAAACTGAGAGTTGTTGAAAACCATATCTTGGAAGCATGAGATAATAAACTACTTCTAACTGTTGCCAAGAAACTGTACAGATATTTATATGAAGTCACCAGCAGCTGAGCTGACTCGAGGGAGGCTTTATTTTTGGCACCATGTCTGTAGACACGTGATGAGAAGAATTTCATACTTGTGAGCCTAGCCATGTTGATAAACTACAGTGTGTTTACGGATGCCATCATTCATAGACAAGATGTATTTGGATCATTCCCAACATCCTTTATATCTCCTGCTTATCTTCACCTGCTTCAGGTACTTCAAAATATTTTGGAAACGGAGCGAGAGTATGCCAAGGAGCTACAGTCCCTTCTAGGAACGTACTTGAAGTCTCTCCAGTCTTATGACAAGTAAGTAAGATTGTTTGAGATGATCTCCACTGATGGGGAGGAGGACAGATCCAACTTCTCAAATCATCATTGATGACTTCTAACTCTACAGTCCAGTCTTTGGATATTGGCAGTTTTGAATGCTTTTTTAATTGATGGGATTGGTCTTTTGCTTTGCTCCTCTAAGGAAAAAGCCACACTCAAGGGCATAAGAGTAGTTGGGACAACTAAGGAATAGATTGTTTGTGATGAGAACATAAGAGTGGTCATTACAATGGGATGACGACCATGTTCAACCTTCAACGTGACCCAAAGGTGGTTTTTCAAGAGGCAACTGGACTTTCTGTTTTTTCTTTGAAGGCATTTCACTTCTTATCCAAGAAGCTTCCTCAGCTTCCCTCAGAAGCTTCTTCACCTTCTCTCAGAGCTGAAGAAGCTTCCTGGATGAGAAGCGAAAGGTCTTCAAAGTATAACCAGAAAGCCCAGTTGCCTCTTGAAAAAGCATCTTTGGGACAACCATGACCTGGATGACTGGGAATCTCTGTAGACATTCAACCTTCCACAAGGTTTCTTAAGCCAAGATTCCTTTCCCCATGGAGGGGTATCTATCTTTCTATGATATGTTTATTTCTAGGCTGAGCACTACAGACATTGCCTCTCTACTTGGAAATGTGGAGGAGATCTGCAACTTTCAACAGATGCTCAACCAGACGCTGGAAGAATGTGCTAGGTAAGTCGTGAATGTGTTTCTCCATGGAAAGTTTTCTTACTTAAGATCTTCTGCTTGGAGGGTACAGCAGAAGGAGGCTCCAGGTAGCAGCCTGAGACCTTTAAGTTATTTCATGGATGTTCTCCAGACTCTGCTTTGGATAAAACGTTCTGTGTTGTTTTGGTGTTGTTGCATTTTGTAAGCTGTCCAGATAGTCCCCAATTTACGACCACAACCGAGGCTAAAATTTCTGTTGCTAAAACTCTTAAGGGTGTTTTGCCCTATTTTATGGCCTTCTTTACCAGCTGTTAAGCGAATCACTGCATTTGCTTTGTCAGAAGGTCACAAAAGGTGACCTTCTGGGCAGAGGTGGTATTCAGCCGGTTCTGACCAGTTCTGGAGAACCAGTAGTGGAGATTTTGAGTAGTTCGGAGAACCGGCAAATCCCGCCTCTGACTGGACCAGCCCCCATCTCTTCTCCGCCTCCCAAATCCCAATTGATCGGCTGGGTCTCCTTTGGTTGCCCTGCACAGGAGAACGGAGCTGGAAAGCAGGTTAGTGGGGTGGGGAGGGAATGGGGATTTTGCAGTATCTTTCCCCTGGAGTGGGGAGGGAATCAGAGGTGGTATTCAACTGGTTCTGACTGGGTCTAGAGAACTGGTAGCGGAAATTTTGAGTAGTTTGGAGAACTGGCAAATGCCACCTCTGACTGGCCCCACCCCTGTCTATTCTCTACCTCCCATCGAGTCCCAGCTGATTGGCTGAGTCTTCTTTGGTTGCCTTGCATAGGAGAACGGAGCTGGAAAGCAGGTTAGTGGGGTGGCCGAGGGAATGGGGATTTTGCAATAACCTTCCCCTGCCACACCACCAAGCCATGCTGGGCCCACCAAGCCACGTCCACAAGAACCAGTAGTAAAAAAATTTCAATCCCACCCCTGCTTCTGGGACATTGCAACCATCCTAACTATGAGTCAGTAGTCAACGGTTTGAATTTTGATCATGTGACCATGGAGATGTAGCAACGGTTGTAAGTGCCTTTTTTCCAGTGCCGTGGTAACTTCAAACAGTCAGTAAAGGAACTCTCGTAAGTCAAATACAGATTGGGACAGACTATACACCTCTATAAATAAACATTGCCAGGAAAGTTATTTTCCCTCGGTCTCTGCTCTTCTTGGCTCAGATAAAGCTAACAATTGGAAATGCCAACCAACGGCTTCAATTTCTTCCATCTTTGACCGGCGTGTGTCTCTTGCAGACTTCCCGAACACCAGCAAAGAGTGGGAGGCTGCTTCCTAAGCCTGATGCCCCAGTTTGCGTCTCTGTACCTCACTTACTGCACTAACCACCCATCTGCGGTCAATGTCTTGACCCACCACAGGTAAAAATAAGGATGCACCAAACCCTGCCCTGGGGAAAGATCAGGTGTGCCCAGTGGGCTGGTCTGCTTCTCTATCATCATGGATGCTTCTCTTCCAGCGATGAACTGGAGAAGTTCATGGAGAACCAAGGAATGGATACTGGGATACTGACCTTGACCACGAGTCTCAGCAAACCGTTCACACGGCTGGACAAGTACATTGCCCTTCTGCAGGAACTTGAGAGGCACATGGAGGTGAGCTTTGATGAAAGACCAGTCATCCCTATCGGTTGGTTCCGTCATTGTTCAATGACGGACTTTTCTTCTCATGGAGGTGAGCTTTGATGAAAGACCAGTCATCCCTATCGGTTGGTTCCGTCATTGTTCAATGATGGACTCTTCTTCTCATGGAGATGAACTTTGATGAAAGACCAGTCATCCCTATCGGTTGGTTCCGTCATTGTTCAATGACGGACTCTTCTTCTCATGGAGATGAACTTTGATGAAAGACCAGTCATCCCTATCGGTTGGTTCCGTCATTGTTCAATGACGGACTTTTCTTCTCATGGAGATGAACTTTGATGAAAGACCAGTCATCCCTATCGGTTGGTTCCGTCATTGTTCAATGACGGACTCTTCTTCTCATGGAGATGAACTTTGATGAAAGACCAGTCATCCCTATCGGTTGGTTCCGTCATTGTTCAATGACGGACTTTTCTTCTCATGGAGATGAACTTTGATGAAAGACCAGTCATCCCTATCGGTTGGTTCCGTCATTGTTCAGTGACAGTCTCTTCTTGTCAGGGTTGTGTTTGGCTTTTCCCAGGGGTGGGATTCTACCGGTTCTGTCCACCTCTGTAGAACTGGTAGCTCTGAAGAGCAGCAGACATAGAACCGGCTCTATGTCTGCTGATGTTTTTGCCCACCCGCCCACCCGGGCTCTTACCTGACCTTTATTTCTTGATTTTTTTTTTTCAACTTCAGCTGCCTTGCGAGGCACAGCTGCAGTTTAAAAAGCAGGAAAAAAGGGCTTTTTGAAAAGCTGCTTCTCTGCACGCAGCAGGCTGATGACGATTTACAGGTGCGTGCCGGCAGCATGCAGGGA
The DNA here is from genome assembly GCA_033807585.1 of Hydrophis major. NCBI lineage: Eukaryota > Metazoa > Chordata > Lepidosauria > Squamata > Elapidae > Hydrophis > Hydrophis major. Next base: position 25,953,200 of record CM066335.1, read on the forward strand.
AAGCACATCGTAAATCACCAAACCTCGTAAATGACCGAACTGGTAGTTAACCCTGTTGGATCCCACCTCTGGCTTTTCCCCATGATTCTCTGGGTCTTCCTGGGTTGACATCCTAATAGGTGAGCTCCTGGAAGGACCCTCTTTCTCTAGACCCCTCTTGGACCCCTTGCAATCGATGGTTTGCCCAACTCTTGTGATGGTCCAAAGGGAGCAAGAACCAAGCTCCAAAGGTGGAGCCTAATCCAGATGGTTCCCCACTTTAATAAAAGAGAGAAAAATGTATTTCCTTCAGTTCATGCTACCTATACAAACAGAGGAACCATCCTTGATCACAATAGGCAAAGTTCTTGGAGAACATCTTGTTCTGCAGTTCTTCCTTCTCACCGTTTCCTAAAACTGATGAGCCATTTTTTATCTCTGTATCTCACGTCTTTCTAACCACCCTTCCCTCTGGTTGTAGTATTTTGGGAAGAGGAAAAACAGTTTCTCTTTGTCTAATTTATCCACTTTTCCTCCCTTAGGAGGCACATCCTGATCATGAAGACATTTTGAAAGCCATAGGATCCTTCAAGTCTCTGGTGGTAGGTTTCTGAGCAGCTGTTGAATAGCCCTCAAGGGGGCGCTGTTGTCCAAAGCAAGGTTCCAAATGTGATTTATTTTTATTTTTTTATTTGGAGAAAGTGGTTTTATTTTATTTCCTGTTGTTTTCCTTGTAAAGCCGAAGGTACAACAATCAGCAATTTTTTTTCTCCTCAGAAAAGGAGCAACATTTTTGGATGGGAGAGGAATAGCTGAGGCCAAGGAAGGAGGGAGGGAAAAAAACATTTGTGAAAGCAGGATTAAGAATTGAGGAAGCTGTAGCTCTTGACTTGAAAGCATCTGGGATCTGATGATCTGAAATGGAAATTATAGCAGAGATTTGAAATAAGATTCGAATGCATATCCAGGTAGTCCTTGACCACAGTTGGAACCAGCATTTTCGTTCGTAAGCAAGGCGCTTGTTAAGTGAGTCTAGCCCAATTGAATTACCATTTTGCCATAGTTGTTAACAACAACTATGCTATTCAACAAATCCGGCAACTTCCATTGACTTTGCTTATTGGAAGCATTGTAGGAAGGTTGCAAATGGCAATGATTTGACCCCTGGACTGTCACAAATATCTACACTATTTGCCAAGCATCCAAATTTTGATCAGGTGGACCTTGGGGATTTTGTGGTGTTCATACATGTGAGGAGCAGTGGGTTGTAAGTAAGTACAATATACAGATTGATGCATGTAGAGGCAGATATTTCTCTCTCTGGGCACAATGAGAATCGATCTGCTGAATGAAACTCCACATTGGCCACAGGAAGGGCATCCGGCCACTAAACACTCAGCTCCATTCAGTTTCCCAGACTCCGCCCCACAAGGGATGACGGGGTCATTAAAAGAAGATGATGATTCATCGCCTTATATGCCACAACACAGCAGTCCTTTCTCCAGTACGCAAACCACTTGGTCTTATCTATGATCCTCCTTGTAACCCAGTCCCAGTGCCAAGAGATGAGGAAGAGGAAGCAACTGGAACTGCAGATCCTTTCAGAAACCATCCAAGGTTGGGAAGGAGAAGACATCCGGTCCATGGGCAGCGTCCTTTATATGTCCCAAGCCATGGTCCAATATGGAGGGAATGAGGTGAGAGCAGTGTGAGCCACGATGTTTTTTTCACCGTATTCCATTGTCCTCTTCTTGGTTCAACCAATGTGGGGCCTACAGAAGCTCTATCTGAAGAGGTTTCCAGTCATGGCTATCACACATATTGTGATGTAACAAGCATCATCTTCTGATCAAGGCTTCCTAGACTGTAATTACGCACACGCTTATTTTAAAAACAAGTCTTATTTTATTGCAACACTGGGAATTATGTTCATTTCCAGCCAGTAAAACAGTCCCTCAAAATAAGCACCCACCTTTCTTTCCTGTGAAGTGCTGCCAATAACAGAAGTATCAAATGAACTAGAAAAAAAAAAAAAACTAACCGAAGTACAAAGAGCTTCGAGAATGAATCTGAACCGAACAAACGATTTTGCTTCCTGCAAAGGTTTCTTCACCTTTGCCTGTCCTTTATCCCTTATGGGAGGGGCAGCCTTACTCCCGAGTGGCCCCTTTTGTCTTAGCTGCTCTCAGCTTCTAGCAGCTCTGTGCACACGTGCACTAAGACCAGGCTCCCTTCGTTCCTCTGCCTTGCTGCTGCCACACTCCGGAGGCTCCAGAGGCAACACCCCACTCCCAGATGGTCCCGGCCCCATCTCTGCATCAGACCCAGGACCCCCATCTGAATCCTCTGCAGACTCCCTGGCTGGTCCCCGTTCTTCCCCACTGTCTGATTCCACTACCGTCTGCCCAGGCTGCCAGCGAACCACAACACATCAAGCTATGGGGAGGGATTGCAGAAACGCTGCTTTTCACAATTGTTCATTCATGGTGCCTCTCTCTTTTTTTACCCCAGGAGAAAGAAGAAAGATACCTCATGCTGTTTCCAAGCGCTCTGCTGGTGCTCTCAGCCAGTCCTTGTATGAGTGGATTCATGTACAAGGTGAGTGGGTTGCACGTAGAACGGCAAGAATTAAGGTGGTGGGTTTTGGGTGGTTTTTTTTGGGAGAAGCAGAGATGATTCTCCCCCCAACCATGAAAATATCCCCATCTGAAATCAAGAAAGGGAGACTTTTTCCATTGCAATTTCTAGTCTGGGGTATGGGGCAGGTTGAAGCGACAAAACATGATTTGATTTGATTTTTAATAGGCTGATCGGTCTGTCATTTTCACATCGATCAAGATTGCTCTGAATAATTTTCATATCATATTTTTCCCCCTTCCTTCTGGGGGAACAGGGGAGACTGTCTTTAATAGGAATGCTGGTGGCCAAATCAGATCTGGAAGGAAATGAACATGCTTTTGAAATCTCAGGTCAGTGCTCTTAGGTTCTCCTTCTTGTATCATACCTGTCGTTGGATGCTGGCAATCTTCTTAGATTAACTTTTTTTATATATTTATTTTTTTATATATAAAAAAAATCAATTCGACTTCAGTAATGCATCGATTAGGTACATATTTCAAATTACTTATCCATTATTAATAATATTCTTATTCATCTTAACAACATAACAATAATCACATTCCCATATATATGATATAAATGTAATCTAATCTATCTATTGTATTAATTCCTCTTTATATGTATGTCTAATCCCTTTTAGTTTATTCTGTTTTCTATCCATTGGTAAAATAAATCCCATACGAATTAAATAAAATCTAAACCATCTGGAACGTTCGAAGATTGGTGATGTGTAATCTCATTCAGGGGCAGGCTTCAAAAATTCTAGCAAGGGGTTCTCTTCCTGGTTGCTGGGTGGGCGTGGCCTAGTTGGCCTCCTGCGTTTTTGCCCTCCCCGGACTCCTGAGGCTTTCCTTGACCCTCTGGGAGGGGGGGGAAACAGCTTCCCCGCACTCCGGAGGCTCTCTGGAAGCTGGAAACGGGCCCATTTCTGGCCTTGCCAAACTTCCAGGAGGCCCATTTTTCACCCTCTTTGAGCTTCCACGGGCACCGCGCACTTATCTGCTTCCAAAACGGGCCACGAGGGGACTCTTGGGAGAGGTGAGGTCAGGGGTAGGATTCAAATTTTTAACAACCAGTTCTGTGGGTATGGCTTAGGTGGTGGGCGTGGCTTGGTGGTCATGTGACTGGGTGGACATGGCTTGGTGGTCATGTTATTGGCTGGGTGTGGCCAACTCAACATCACTCACATCGAGGCACCATCTCCTCACCTGGCCTCTCGTGACTGTGGGGATGCTGCAACAGTCATAAGTGTGAAAAATGGTCATAAGTTACTTTTTTGAGTGCCATTGTAACTTTGGTGATGCCACACAAGCAAAGTACCAGCAAGTACAGTAAAGGAGGTGGAAAAAGCTCCAGAGACGTTCCTGAGGCAGGAAGTCTAGTCCTGCCAAGAATGTAATCAGGGTTAACGGAGAGGCAGTTTCTGTAAGCAACACCAGAATGTTTCCTTCCTGCCTTCCTTACAGGATTAGCCCAGGAATTTCTTCTAAGAACCAGTTCTCCAAACTGCTTAGAATGTTACCAACCAGTTCTAGAGAATAGGTGTGAACTGGTAGCATCCCACCCCTGAGTGGGGTGAGCAGAGCCAGCCACAAGTAGGATTTGGGGGTTCCCCAAACTGCACAGAATCTCCTGAACCCCCAGCAGCCCAGCCCTGACCTCATTCCAGGAAGCCCACCAGTATCTGCATTAATTCCATTTGGCCCTTCTTTGGGCCCCACGTTCTGAGCCAGTCTTCGATCGAGTGAGGGTTTGGGTTTGTCTTCGTCTCGTAGGGAGCATGGGAGACCGGCTCACGGTTCACTGCAGTAGCAGCCAAGATTTGCACGAATGGCTTGACCACCTCCAACGGCTGACCAGAGGAACCACTTTCAGCGGTACCCTTTCGAAAACCCAGTCTTGGGGCTCCCATTCAGTGAGTAGCTCCCCAACTAAATCAAGCTGAGATTCCAAGGAAATGGGGAAACTTTTTTCTTGCAGGCCATGCCCAAATCTACCTTGATCCTAATCTTAGGGAACCATAAAAGAAGAAAAAAAAATGTCCCGTTTCCCTTTTTTTCCCCTTTCTTTCAAGGCAGCCCAACCAGTAGTGGGATTCAAATTTTTTTACTACCGGGTGTGTGGGTGTGGCATGTCTTGGTGGGCATGGCAAGGGAAGGTTACTGTAAAATCCCCATTCCCTCCCCACCCACTAACCTGCTTTCCAGCTCCGTTCTCCTATGCAGAGCAACCAAAGAAGACCCAGCCAATCAGCTGGGACTCAATGGGAGGAAGAGAATAGATGGGGTTGGCAGGGCCAGTCAGAGGTGGGATTGGCCGGTTCTTCAAACGGCTCAAAGTTTCCTCTACCAGTTCTCCAGAACTGATCAGAACCACCTGAATACCACCTCTGGACCCAACCATCTGTCTAGGGTTAGGGCCACACAATTCACTCCTTTCCAGCTGGAACACTCCCAGGTCCTCCTCCTCCTCCCATTCCAAACCATCATTTGAGAGGGGGAAAAATTAGAATGTTTTGCTGTCATTTTGCTGTGGTTTGATCCAAAGGTGATGGGAGGCCACCAGTGGGTTTCTAATGGCTACCTGAAAACCACAAGCTGAATGTTGCTCACCTGTTCTAAGGAATGAGGTCCTTGTTGGGGAGCTTTGAGGTGATCAGATAGGTTGAAAGCAAGGACTCAGTAAACTGTTCTTTTTTAAAAAAAATAATCAGACTTTTAGCTCTACTGGACAATGCCGTGGCCCACTGGAACCCCCCCAGATCCTCAAACCTTGGACCTTGAGTTGCCTTCGCCCAGCACCTCCTCTCAAGCCATCAGTGGCCCTCAGCTATAAAGAGGTAATGTTGCGTGATCTTTGCATGAGTGTCTTTCCTGGGTTTCCTCATGGCAATTTGATGTCATGGTCCTTAATTTTGTGACAACACATTCTAGGTTGAGCAGCCGGAAACGTAGTCATAGAGAGCCACAAATTCCCACACAGTTGGGTGGAATTTAGGAAGTTGGACTTAGAATACAATGGAATGGAATGGAATGGAATGGAATAGAATAGAATAGAATAGAATAGAATAGAATAGAATAGAATAGAATAGAATAGAATAGAATAGAATAGAATAGAATAACAGAGTTGGAAGGGACTTTGGAGGTCTTCCAGTCTTCTAGGAAACCCTACACCACCTCAGACAAATGATTGTCCAATCTCTTCTTCAAAACTCCCAGTGTTGGAGCATCCACAGCTTCTGGAGACAAGGAGTTCCCCTGATTGATTGTTCTAACTATCAGGAAATTTCTCCTTCGTTCTAGGTTGCTTCTCTCCTTGTTCAGTTTCCACCCATTGCTTTTTGTCCTGCCCTCATTTGCTTTGGAGAATAGCTTGGCTGCCTCTTCTTTGGGGCAGCCCCTGAGATATTGGAAGACTCTGCTATCATGTCCCCCCTGGTCCTTCTTTTCATCAGACTAGACATATCCAACTCCCGCAACTGTTCCTCCTATGTTGTAGCCTTCACTTAGCTCGCAAGCTTTGGTGTTCCCTGCCAGAAGAAACCTAGTTCATTCCATCATTGTGATCTTTCTCTCCTTCCAACCAAACACATGCTCATTTAGAAATAAATTCGGCAGAGTGGTTGGCAAATGAATTGTCCTGTTTAATTGAAAGACTTAAGAATTAATTCTGGATTGAATTAGGAATTAACAGAATTAATTCTGCTGAGTTTGGAGAATTTATTTCCTCGTGTTTTATTTTCTGGGGGAAAAAGAAGTCAGAAGTTAAATAAAGATTCGTTTCTCTTCCAGAGTTGTAGGGGAGAAAGATTTTTCAAACACGCTGCTAATTCCCAACTCCATCCAAGCTTCCTTTTTCAGTCCCTCAACGCTGCAATTTTGCTCATTTGAACCTCCAGTTTCCAATCTTTCATCACCATCTTTTGACCTGTTTTTTTTTTTCCCTTAAATCCCACAGAAACTGGGACCCCTATCAGTAAAATTGCTTTTAAAATTTGTGCTCTGGGAAGCTAGATTTATTACGGAGCCAGCCCATTCTTCTCTTCTTCCATTGAATTGTCATCAATCCCTGCCTTGTCAAAACATAACACTATGCAAATTTTAGGCCCACAGGAAACGGGGGTGAACAGTTACTTGCATCAGTGAGGAAACTTGTATCGCACACACCCCGAACTCCGTAATTTTAAACAAAACCACCCATTTTATTTTTACATTTTGCTTTTGTGACTCATTTTTCTGCACAAATCAAATCAAGATGAGATTTACTTCTCTGGTATCACAGATTTGGCCTCTTCTTTTCACCTGATGCTTATCATAGGAAATACCTTGATTCCACGCCCTAAGGGGCATTTCTCGTACTCAACTCAAACTATTTTAGTTCTGGTTCTCCGCGGATTTCTGAAGATGATCTTCTCCAGAAGGTCGTCTCTGAAGGAAGTCAACGTGAAGAATGTTGGAACTCAATCTCTGAAAGTCGCTTCCATGTTAGGTTAGGCAGGATTGTTATAAGAAATGAGAACTTCCTAGAAAGATACAGTTTACATACAGTACAGATACAGTACAGTTTACAAATCTGATATTTTGGGGGAGGGATCCCAGACCCCCTGCTCCCCACAAAGACCCATGTGGGTAAGAGGCAGATTCTGATCATCAAGATGACAAAACTTAAATTAGTTATCTTACCTTTCCTCTTCTCCTGTTACGATGAGGAAGCGGGAAGAAGGGGTTCTTCGAATAGGAGAGCCCCATTCTAGGGGTGAGATTCCATCGGTATAACAACCGTGGTAATGCACGAGTGCGCCAAACACACACTCCGCACACACGCTCCACATTTAGAAAAACTCTAATACTTACCTTCTACAGCAGTCCCAATGTGATGACCCAAAGGGTCGTGGCACAAAGGCAGCACAGTCAGATAATCCGTAGGAGTCCCTTTATTAGCTCCAACTTTGCCCCCAATGTCCTGGTTACCTTCTGGGCTGGAATAAAAACTCTCCCAGAACAGCCTTTGGCTGCAGAGAATCAAGTCCAAAACGTGGTCAGCAAAAACTATAAGTCCAATCAATGCAAAATGAGGTAAAAAGACGCCAGCAACGCAGATAAGCAAAGTCAACATAAAATAAACTCATGTTTGTTCCCAGTAGCTGCTGCACTCAGCATACATCTCTTTTAAACTGTCTTCCCAGCTGCAGCTAATGAAGGGAATCAGGGCCCTTTCCTCCCCTGTAAGTCACGCAACCTCCGTTCCGGTCCGAACCGATAGAATCCCATCCCTGCCCCAACCCACTGCCTCACACAGAACAATACCGGCACTCTTCAACTTACAATAATTTGCTTAGTGACCGTTCAAAGTTAAGGTACAATGACATTGAAAAAAAGTGATGTGACTGTTATCACATCCCTATGGTCACACGGTCACACGGTCAAAAATTCAGATGCTCGGCAACTGGTTCTGATTTATGACAGTTGCAGTATTCCAGGGCCATGCAATTCCTCTTTTGCAACCATCTGACCAGCAAAGTCGATGGAGGAATCCAGATTCACTAAAACAACTGGGTTACTAATTGAACAACTGCAGTGATTTGCTTAACCCCTGCAGGAAAAATGGTCATAAAACAGGGCAAAACTCACTTAACAACAGAAATTTTGGGCTCGATTGTGGTCGTAAGTTGAGGACTACCTGTATAGTTATAAGATTCGTTTTTGGGTTCAAAAGCTAGAGGAGACTAAACCCTAAGTAGCTTGTGATTTTATTGGGAACATCATAAGTTTGAAAGTGCATTCTTTATGGTGGTAGTTTGATGGCCATGTGCATCTTTTCATGCTAGTCTTTTCTTTCTTTCATGCTCCTTCCCAGCGGATGTCCTACATCTTAAAGGTAAGGCGAGAAACCTCTCCACGACATGTTCTCTTGCAGCGTACCAAGTGTTTTAATGCACAAGCAGGGTTTTTCCCCCAGTGACAAGTTTCTGTGCAGGGTTTGAGGTCATATTTTTCCAAAGCTCATCTCACGGCTGTTTGTTTGTGCAATCTGGTTGCCTGCACATTTCCTCAGTAGTGAAGCAGAGATGTGCTTTAAGGCAGCCTCTGACTCAGGGTTTATTTATTTGTGCAACAACAGCACTGAAGCTGGAACAATTCACCATGGCTTATGGGATGGGGTGAGGTGTAGGCATTCTAGAAAGGTAAATAGGTTTGAAGGAGGTAGGAGGAAGCCATTGGAGAAGAGATTACGAAGTCTAGAAGTGGAAGGAAGTTTGAGAAACTCAAAACAAGCCCCCTTGATACATATTTTTTTAAACCGGAGGAGGAGGAGAAGAAGAAGAAGAGGAGAAGGGGCAGGAGGAGGAGAAGGAGGAGAAGGAGGGGAGGAGGAGGAGGAGGAGGAGAAGGGGAGGAGGAGGAGGAGGAGTGGAAGTCAGGGTCAACATGAAGACAACCTGAGAACTCCGAGAGGAAAGAGGGAATGAGCTGGCAGAGAGAGAGAGAGAGAGAGAGAGAGGTAGAGCCTGGGCCATCCATCAGCCCTTAGATGGGGAATCAAAAGCCCCTGGATCTAGAGGTGGCTGATGAGGAAGAGGAGGAACAGCTGGGTCCAGGGCCTGACGTGTGGATGTGCAGAAAGCAGAGGAGAGGAGAGCAGTGGAAATCTATGGGCTGGTCCTTGGGATGGGAGAGCCTCTGCTGCTAGCGAAGCCCCACTCTAGTTCTGGGGATAAAAGGCAAGATGAATAGATGTGGCAGATAACTATTCATGTCCCTGCCATACAGACTTGTTAGCCTGCATTGAGAGAGAAACTTTATGCCAGCCGCTGGCATTCCTAATAAAGGAATCATTGATTTAAATTAGAGGGTTTGTTGCGTTTGGGGAGCTGGGTGGGAACACTCTCATCTAAATCTCTCCTCAATGGCTCTAAATCCTTTCACAGATATTTCCTTGCTAGAACTTCCATGCTGGACTTCAAGGCATGGCATTTATGGGACGGTCAATTGCCCATTGCCTCACATGAAAAAGGTGCAACATCGCTGTTGTTGGTAGATGGGCCAATGGCTCAGAAGAAGAAGGACATTGAGGACATTTATGGCTCCCAGATTAGCCCAAACGTTGCCTTTGTGTCATGTGCTCAAACAGGCCACCTATCAATACAATTGCTCGACCCTCGGGTATTTACTCTGCAAACTCACAAATATTTGAGTTCAGTCCTTGGTTAATCAATGGAAACTTAGATGCATCATGAGTGGAGATTATTTTTTTCCACCCAGGATATAATCCTAATCAATTGTTCTACCTTGACAGGATGCCAGTAAGAGCCCAAAGACGATGAAAAAGTTCCTGCCCAAAAGAAAAACAGAGAGGAAGGCATCGGATGAGGAGTTTGTTATTAGAAAAAGTACGTTGGCTGCGTAATTGCTGTCTAGGATAGATTTTCTGGAGTATGCTGTAAGCTAGAACTCTCTGATCTTTATTCATTGGTTAAAAATGACATTCTCTTTCCAGACTGTTTTATGAAGTTGCACATCTTTACTAAAGGAAGAGAGGCAAGATTGTCTCTCAGGAAAGGCATGCATCCCCAAAATGCAACTTGGGTGTGCACCTGTGCATGGACCCTGCAGCCACACATGCATGAGTGACCTCTCCCCTATGTGCACTCCATCCCGCGCATTCATGACAGAGACCCAAAGACCAGCTGACCAGTGGGAGGAGTCTGCGTGACACCTCTGACATGCGTGCCGTAGGCTTGCCATCGTGGCTCGAGAGTCAATCCAGAGCCTCTCCCCAACATGCACTTGCTTTTCAGGTACAGTTGCCTTAGAGGAAGACGCTCAGATCCTGAAGGTGATTGAGGCGTACTGCGCAGGAGCAAGTCTACAGCAGAACGTCACTTCAGGTAAGCTGTTGGAAGCCCAACCAGGTTTCTCATGGGTTTGGGTTTTTTCTCTCACTGTGTCTTGGATCAAACGTTAATTAATCCCCCCCCCCAAAAAAAAATTAACATCCCAGGGGGAAAAAAAGAGGTTTTTTGTAGGTTGAATATAAATCCACCTCCCACGTGATCATTTCTAATTCTGGTAGTCCTCGATTTACAACAGCTCATTTAGGGACTGTTTGTACCGCCCTCGAAAAAAGGGACTTTTGACCCCTGTTTCACACTTATGACCCTTGGAAAATCCCTGCGGTCGCCTAACCAAAATTCAGACGCTTGGCAACCGACTCATACTTACAACACTTCCCAGGAGCCAACCGATTCTCCTTTTGTGACCAAGTCTAATGGGGAAGGTGGATCCCTTAAGCGAGGCCTGTCACTCCTTTCATGACTGCGAGAGATTCGCTTAGCAAATGGGCCGAGACGAGAGCCGTTAAAAACGGGCCAAAATGTGCTGAGCAAATGTTTCCCTTGGCAACCTCCACGTTGGGCTCCGACAGCAGCCATAAGTCGAGGACCGGCTGGTTTTTTTTGCTTTCAAAAAGGAATAGATGCATCTAGCCCAACGCGTAGGAGTCGAACCTTTGAAATAAAGCTGACTTGGGAGATAGCGAGATGAAGGTGAAGGAAACGGCGAGAAGTTGCAATGAGATGCTGTTGACTTTGGTTTCTTCTGGCCCTCCCAGCCTCCCGAGATGCTAATCTCCCAAGACACTTGTCGCTTCTGGGGATTTTATCGTTCAATCTGCTGCGCATTTCAGAAAAGAAACGAAGCTACTTGGTGGTTTTCTATATGTAGAATCTATGTATCTTTCTTTTTTCTTCTCGCTTCTTCTGAAGCCATGAATGGAAACACGTCTCGTGTCGGTGGCACTGAGGTGGCACTAGCCATCAGTGCGTCTTGGGGATGGGAGGTGGCTGTTCTCCTGCGTTGATTCGGGCTTAGCTTCAGCCTGGGGGAGTTTAACAGATTGTTAAACAGAGTTGGAAGGGGCCTTGTAGGTCATCATTTCTGACCAATGGCAGTCCAGTCTCTTCTTGAAAGCCTCCAGGGATGAAGCTCCTACAACTTCTGAAGGAAACATTGGTTGATTGTTCTCCCTGTCAGAAAATTCCTCCTTATTTCCAGATTGAATCTCTCCTAGGTCAGTTTCCATCCGTTATTCCTTGTCTGGCCTTTGGGTGCCTTGGAAAATAACTTGATCCCTTCCTCCTCTCTGTGGCAGCCCCTCAAATATTGGAAGACTGCTATCCTGTCTCCCCTGATCCTTTTGTTCATTAAAATCAGATTAAAGTCAAATTAACAGAGTTGGAAGGGATCTTGTAGGTCATCTAGTCCAACCCCCTGCCCTCAAATATTGGAAGGCTGCTCTCCTGTCTCCCCTGGTCCTTCTCTTCTCTAGACTAGCCAGGCCCAGTTCCTGCAACTGTTCATCGTATGTTTTAGCCTCTGGTGTACTCATCATCCTGGTTGCTCTTCTGTGCACTCTTTCCAACGTTTCAACCTCTTTTTTATAATGTGGTGACCAAAACTGGATTAAGTATTCTAGAATTGTAGATTATCTGTGACATTTAATTTTTATTTTTTAACTTAGCTCTATCCTGGTTTTTATTATTTTTACAATAACTCAAGGCCAGGAACGTATCCTACGTGCTTTCCTCCACCTGTTTCCCCCACAAGAACAGTCCTATGAAGTGGATTTGGGCTGAGGGAGAAGAGCTAAGCCAAAGTCATTCAGCTGTCCTAAGGCAGGACTAGAATTCACCGTCTCCTGGTAATTGGCCCAAGGTCAGTCAGCCCTCTATGAGGCCTTAAGGTGAGACTTATGGAGTTCTAGAACTCCCGAAGTCACCTAATTGGTTCTCATGCTAAGGCAGGATTAGAACTCGTCATCTCCTGGTGAATGGCCCAAAGTCACCCAGCCATCTTTTGTGCCTAAGGTGGGACTAGAACTCACTGTCTCCTGGTGATTGGCCCAAGGTCAGTCAGCCCTCTATGATGCCTGAGGTGGGACTAGAACTCCCAAAGTCAGTCCCAGTCGGCTTTCATGCTATTGCAAGACTAGAACTCACAGTCTCCTGGTTATTGGCCCAAAGATATTCAACAGTCTTTTGTGCCTAAAGTGGGACTAGAACTCACCATCTTCTGTTGATTGGCCCAGAGTCAACCAGCCACCTTTCATACTATAACTAGACTAGAACTCACCATCTCCCAGTCTGGTGCCTTCACCACTCAACCAAAGTGGCCTCAGCCTCATGGAGGCAAAATTGCACCCCAACCTCTCGGTGCCCCAAATGAAACCCTTCCCTGAATCATCCTCTCTCGTCCTCAGGGTCCCGCAAAGATTCAGTCCCCCAGGTTCTACTTCCGGAAGAGGAGAAACTAATCATCGAGGAAGTGCGGAGTAACGGGCAGACTGTGGCTGAGGAGAAGTGAGTGAGACCATGAGCTGAACCTATGGAAAAAGCTGCAGCAAAACCTCATGGGGGAACTTCTCCCATCTCTATTTCTTTGAGGGCTTCCTTCCCTTGTGTTGAGTCTTCTGCTGATGACCCAACCACGACCCCCAACGTTTCGATTCTTAGGAAGAAGTCTTCCATGGGCGAGGTGACCCATCTCAACGTCTTGTCAAGAGACACAACGGGAGCTCATGTAGGCAAGATGGTGTCATCCTCGTAGACAGGGGTAGGATTCAAAAATCCCAACCACCGGTTCTCTGCCCAGTTGCTGGGTGGGCGTGGCCTACCAGAACTTCCAGGAGGGCCATTTTTTGCCTTCCACAGAGTCCGGAGGCTTCCCTCGGGCCTCTGGGAGGGAGAAAACAGCCTCCCCAGGCTCCTGAGGCCCTCTGGAAGCTGGAGAACAGGCCCATTTCCAGAACTCCTAGAAGGGCCATTTTCCCCCCTCCCAGAGCCTCCGTGTGGACTCTGCACTTCCGTGGAGACTCCTGGGAGGGGAGGGGCAGGATGGGCAGGGCCAGCTGGTCAATTCAACTACCGGCTTGGTGAACCAGTTGTAAATTTAACATCCGGTTCAACTGAACCAGCCCAAACCGGCTGAATCCCAGCCCTGTTGTAGGTGCCAATGGGGTGTCCTTCACAACCCACCTCTGATTTCTCTTTGCTGGTTGAAACGGTGCATGTTTTCCTGGGGGCAGAAAATTGTGTGGCCCAGTTTTGCCCAGTTTTGTGTATGTGTGTGTGGTTGTCCCCAAATCCAGAGCCAAGTCAGATGGGGAAGGCTTAGAAGCCCTTAATTGTTGTGGGGGGGGAATTGTCCCTCAGGGCCGCAACCCCTGAAAGGAAGAGAAAAAGTTTTGTGACCATGAACAAGTTGGAGGTCAGGAAAACGTGAGTCTCCTTCATGATTAGAATAGAATAGAGCTGGAAGGGACCTTGGAGGTCTTCTAGTCCAGCCCCCCCCAGCTCAAGCAGGATGACCTATGCCATCTTGGACAAGTGACTTTCCAGTCTCTTCTCAAAAGCCTCCAGTGATGGAGATTATCTTTTTATTTGTTGGCTGGTCAAACCATATTTTTCTTTTTGCATTTATTGCAGTATTTTTCTTTTGCCCACAAGCCAAGGTTCTTAGTTAGGATAATCCAGGATAATCTCTGGAACACTGACACTCGACTTACAACAGTTCATTTAATGACTGTTAGAAATTACAGCCCAATTGAAAAATGTGACTTATGACCGTTGTGTGACCGAACTTACGACCGTTGTAACATCCCCTTGGTCATGTGATCAAAATTCAAACGCTTGGCTACTGATTCATATGTCAGGATTCCAGCAGTTACTCCCAATTAAATCATGAGTCTTGAGCCAAACTTCCAAAACTTCAAAAGGATTTATTGGGAGTTAACATACCGGCACTGCCTGGGTGTAGCTGACTCTGAGACACATCATTCATTGTCACCCTTGACCCTGGTCTTCCCCCATCCCCTGGGTGTATTGTAATTCATATTCTCCAATGAGACACATCCATAGCCCAGAGTCATCCATCATGTTCTTCAGTTTGAATTTTGCACGGTAGAAATTTCAGTCACCTAGTTACTATCTTTGAAAACATTTATGGAATGCACTTTCAGTTTTGCAAGCTGCTGCACTGCTCCTTCCTCCTTTTCTGTTGGCAACTCGAAAAAGACCAGAGAAATATTTTATGAGTTGACATCATATTTATGACAGTTGCATGTCCCAGGAGCATGTGATCTGCTTTTGCAACCTTTTGACAAGCCAGATTCATTTAACATCCATGTTCCTAACTTAACAACTGCAGTGATTTACTTACTGGTGGCAAGAAAGGTTATAAAATGAGGCAAAACTCACTTAACAAATGTTTTACTTAGCAACACAAGCTGTCAGGTCTCCGACAAATCCACCCCTATTCAAATCTAGTTGCATCTCTCAGAGTAAAAAAAAAAACGATTTATTAGGAGTGACCATGTCGACATTAGCTGGGTGTAGCCAACACAAAAATACATCGTTCATTTCCCCCTTGACCCTGGTCTTCCTCCCACCCCCTGAAAATATATTCTCTAATGGGACACATCCATAGCCAAGAGTCATCAATCATACTCTCCAGTAATTTTCTTTGGGCTGCCAAGGTGATTATCTGAGGCATTTAAGGAATGCGCTACTTTTCCCCACTCCCTTTCTGCTGGCAACTAAAAAGACCAAGGGAGTATTTTTTAGTTGACAGCCATAAGTCAAGGACCACCTGTAGTTTAATGGAAAAGCTCTAAAATGAAACATAAACCTAATATGAAAATCATTAAAAGAATA
Organism: Hydrophis major; assembly: GCA_033807585.1. NCBI lineage: Eukaryota > Metazoa > Chordata > Lepidosauria > Squamata > Elapidae > Hydrophis > Hydrophis major. Next base: position 25,968,507 of record CM066335.1, read on the forward strand.
AATCACCACGGTATGAAGCTCTAAATATGAAAAAAGCAAAAAATGAAGGAAATATTTTGTGTCTCAGGATGGTGGATATTATTATTATTATTATTATTATTATTATTATTATTATTATTATTATTAATATTATTATTATTATTAATATTATTATTATTATTATTATTATTATTATTATTATTATTATTATTATTATTATTGCCTTTTTCTGCTGTTTCCTAGGAGTCTTGTGGATACTGTCTATGCGCTAAAAGACGAAGTCAAAGAACTGAAGCAGGTAATCCAGAATAATTGCATCAGGCTGGGCAGCCTTTATAAACAGTTTTGCAAAAAAAAAAAAGATTGCTGATTTCAATTGGGGGCTCCATAATCCTACTGACTTTCCGGCGGGTTTTGTTGTTGTTTCTTTGCAAAGAAGATTGGTTTTAGAATAACTCAATTGTCACTTTGAATGTAGATGAATCAGCATACATTAAAATGAAATTTCATTGCGTCCAAATAGGGCAAAACACCCCTAACAACTCAGTGGTGGTATTCTACCAGTTTGGCCCAGTTTGGACAAACCGGTAGTAAAAAATGCTAATGTTCTGCCAAACTGGTAGTAAAAAAAAACAGCTACTCGTTCGGCCGAGCCAATATTTCTTTCCTTTTTTTTTTCCTCCTGACGATCAGCTGTTCCAATGATCAGCTGTGTTGTGATCCCCTTCGCTGTCTTACTGCTTCACCCAAGAGGCATCCCTGAGACCCAGGAGGCAAAAAGGGGCGCAGTGGGGGGGCTGCCAAAAAAGAAGAAGCCACACCCACCCAGTCACATGGCCACGCCCACAGAACCAGTAGTAAAAATAATTGCATCCCACCCCTGTAACAACTGCCTTGCTTCGCCATGGAAATTTGGAGTCGTTAGGTCAGGACTGCGTGTACCCCAAATACAGTTTGCTGAAGGAAAACCGTTTTAATAATGTGCAAACACAGCTGTCCCTTTTTCCTCTCTTCCCCTCTGCAGGAGAACAAACGAATGAAGCAATGTCTGGAAGAAGAGCTGAAATCCAGGAAAGATTTGGAAAAATTGGTCCGAAGGTTACTGAAGCAAACGGATGACAGTATTCGAGAAGAAACCGGCCGCCGTTCCTCGATGCTAGCTTGAACCCCCCCAAACCCCACTCAGGAAAGTTTTCAGCCGCCTCTCGTACTCCCTCGCTCCTTCGTCAGGGAATCACGCCTCTTTTGCTTCTTCGTCGCAGAAAAGAAAAGATAAAAACAAATAGCCCAGCTGTTGTTGTTTTTTTAATTTTTATTCCTCCCTCCTCATTTTGCATGCTGCTCACGGCCGGCAAAGATTTGCTCCAAAATGGACATCACAAAAGTCGCAAAAAACTTTTCCAGGACTTCTGATATCGTTCCCCCTCGTCCTATGTGTCTCATCCCAAGAATATATTGCTCCTGAGAAGGGATGGGTCACCACTCAGCGTGAAGCAGGTTCCTGAGTGCAAAACCCAGTTGAGAGGAAACGAAAGGGAAGAAACAACGCCCCCCTCTGCAAAAAAAAAACCCTGCCCGTACCTCCTTCTGTTCTTGTTTTGCTTTTAAAGTGTGTTTGTGTGTTTTTGGTTTTTTTATTTATTGAGTGGGAGGGAAAAGCAAACTCGGTTTCCTGAATTGCAACCGAGGGAGAAGCCGAGGGAGAAGCCAAATGATCATTTGCACTTCTATTATTATCATTTTTTTTCCCCAGGGAATCAGGAAAACGAGCGTGAGATTCGACGTCCTCTCCTTGAGACAGCGAGAATCCCCCTCTGTGGCCTTTCTGGAGAGGATATTAATGCAAAGGATCTCAGATTTTCAGAGAAAGGATCCCTCTGGATTCCCCGCTTTCAGTTCCTTGCGCATTAGTACGGATCCCTCAGGAAGTGGGTTGAAACGAAGAGAGAGCAGCCAATGGCAGGTTCACCTCTTCCCATTGTCATTGTCTCTCCGGTTTGAGCTGGGGGAGAGTTGGACTAGAAAGATCTCCAAGGTCCCTTCCATCTCTGTGATTCTGGTTTTAGCAGTAACCAGGGCAGCCTGATTACAGGTGTGTCCTCGCCTTACAACGGTTCCATTTTGTGACCCTTCAAAGTTACAAAAGGAAGGGGGTGGGGAAGTGACTTACGAACATTTTTCAAGTTGCCAAGCGCCTGAAATTTTTTTTATCGCCTGGCCATGGGAGATGTTGCAACTGCCGCGCATGGGAGGGATGGTTGTACGTTAATCGTTTTTCAATGCTGTTGTAGCTTTGCATGGCCACTAAACAAAGAGTCATAAGTCGAGTTACCTGTGCTCTGAGATTGGAGAGGAGCTGCCTTGGGCTTTCTATACCGGCAGAATTATTTTTTGATAGCCGCCCTGTAGCAAAAGTGAGGCTGACTCCGAAAAAGTCCGGTGGGAGATAGTCTTTGCGTTCCAGCTGTTGGCGGCTGGAAGGGAAAATTGCAACTTCACTTTGACAGGCAAAAGCCCTTTGGCTGCAGCAGGGGAATGCATTTGGGGACAGTCAGGAAGGGCCAAGACAATCCGATCGCAGGGGAAAGCTGAAAAATATGAAGAGGCAAAACGCGCACAAACTGAGCAAGGGACGCATTCTTGGGTTGGCCAACTTTGTGTGGAAGCGTGTCGCAAAGAAACAGAATGGAGATGTTACCCCCTAGAAGATCTCCCTCAAGTCTGCATGTGAGCAATGGACTTTTCCCTCTTCAACCCAAAAAAGAATGAACTTCTGCAAGGTAGGCACTTCAAAAGGAATTCTTTATTGAAAGGAAATGATTCCAATACTAGTCAAAGCAGAATCTGCTTCCAGGCATACAGGAACAGATAAAGGGAGTTAGTACACCTCCCCTTATTTAGATGTGGATTTTGTCAAACAAAGAACCAGTATGTTAATTTCCCCCTCTCCTTTTCTGGGAAGAGTTTGCCAGGGAGTATCTTCCAGAGCTGGAATTTTTATGGTCCCTTCTCCTCTTGCTATCTCTCCAAGAGGTGACAAGTTTCTAGCCATCTGGCTCCAGTCCTCCAGTTGTATATCATGTGTGAGTTATACAGATTCAATATAAGATTTAATATATTCAGGTTACATCAAAAAGGATGACTTATACCAACTTCCCCCCACCCTTCTTCTTCCATTGAAGAATGGCAGATACACAGCATCTGACACTGCAGTTCCTCAGTGTCCTTCTTGGTGAATGATCTCCTGGGAATTGGGTGGGTTTTTTCCCCCTGGCCACAGAAGGTCTACAGTTTTCCCTTTTCCTCACAGGGATTCACCTGGCCAGAAATTAGAATCCGACAGAATAGAGGAGGAGGAGGAGGAGGAGGAGGAGGAGGAGGAGGAGGAGGAGGAGGAGGAGGAGGAGGAGGAGGAGGAGGAGGAGGAGGAAGAAGAAGAAGAAGAAGGAGAAGGAGAAGGAGAAGGAGAAGGAGAAGGAGAAGAAGAAGAAGAAGAAGAAGAAGAAGAAGAAGAAGAAGAAGAAGAAGAAGAAGAAGAAGAAGAAGAAGAAGAAGATAATGACCCTACCTTGTAGACCTTTTTTAAAAAAAAGAAAAAGTGTGATAGGTTTCCAAGTTCAGCTGTTATCTTATAAAGGAGCTTCTTGAAAGGGTTCAAACCATCTAGACCAGGGAGGTCAACTTTAAGACCTGTGGACTTCCAACTCCCAGCTATTCTGACTGGGGAATTCTGGGAGTTGAAGTCCACAGGTCTTACAATGGTCAAAGTTGGATCGCTTCTCTATTTGGGGGAGCGATGAAGGTTGTTTGGGTGGTGATATAGCCACACAGCACCGAGCATTGCCAACTTCTGAGAACATACCCGGAGGCACCTCTCCTCAAACCTTCCTGGAAGAACACCTGCCTGAGCTGAATGCTGAGATGATCTTCGGAGGCCTCCCGCATGATCTTTGGTGTCTTCACTTGTTTCTGTGCTTCCTTACTACTCCCAGCCAGGTGCTTCCCAAAACTTGGATCCATAGGTGTCCTAAGCAATTCCAAAACTGTATCTGGAGCATGTCGGGGGTGGGTTGAAATCAATATCCACAAACCCACCTCTCTTCAAGCTTGAGGTGGCCCCTCAGGAACGAGCAGCAACTTCAACATAGGAAGAAGAATATTATGCTGATCTGTTCTTGGCAATCAAGGAAACCATGAAATCTCTGGGCACAAGAGATTATATAATACATAATCTTGATTTCTCAAGGATTGCTAATTTTTTCAGAAAACTACAACACAAACTTTTGGACTTCCTTGCTAAGCATAAATTCCATGTCTGCTCGGTCAGCCAAGGAAATTACTGTGTCCAAGACTCCAAAATTTAGGAAATACTGGCCTGTTTCCACTATATGCATCAGATGTTATAATATGTTTGTGTGTGTTGTTGTTCTAAGGAAAATTAAGGCTGCAAAAATTCCACATTTTTCAGAGAAATCCAAGGAACTCAGAGAGAGTTTCCGCAAAAATGCATAGGATTGTGATGTTAAAAAAAAAAAGGAAGAATATACAATTGTACTAAAGGAATAGAAGCCATTTGAACCTGATTGGATAATATGCATATATATATATATATAAATACATATAAATATATATTTACAGTTTTATGTAAATAGGTTTCTGTTAGGACTTTATCTTATTTGTTCCTTTCGTTGCTTTTCGATTTTTCTCTTGTTCTGTTTTTATTTCTGGCCCACCAAAACTGATGCAATCAAACCCCTTTTTTTCTAAAAAATATTTTTATTTTGAGAAATTTTTAAAATTTTGGTTTTCAAGGAAATAAAAGAGGATTTTTAAAAGAAAACAGGCTGTGCCTTTACAAGCGTACGTGTCATCTTTCATGATATTAGGTCTGTCTGGTTATTTCTCCTCGGAGTGGTTTAGTTTTGGCTAAAAACAAAAGGAGGTCGTTGCAAAAATCTCCCTTAAAAAAACAACAACCCGGAAGTTTAAGCAGAAAACATCAGCAAAAGAAAATGTTTTGGTTCAACCATTTTGGCAGGTTGTTTAAGAACAGCATGAGATGGAATTGTTTTGTCTTTTCATCATGCACACAACCACTTCCATCGACACTGCTAAACCAACATATTTATAATTCATTAGAGCTGGTTGCCTAAAGCAGGGGTCTCCAACCTTGGCAACTTTAAGACTTGTGGATTTTAATTCCGAGAAGAATGTTGAAGTCCACAAATCTTAAAGTTGCCAAGGTTGGAGATCCCTGGCCTAAACCCTAGGAGCCTACTTAACACATAAGACTAAGGAGTTGTCATCTTTGATCCTACACAACATCACTTCGAGCTGTGAGTTTGGGAACCATCTGAGCCAAGATTTCATCATCTCATGGCTACTTCAGCAAGAAGTTCATCTTAGGGAACCTAATTTTTTTTCCTTGGGTCCAAAATACGAAAAGCGGTTGCAGGAATTGGGTATGTCTGGTTTCATGAAAAGAAGGACGAGAGGGGTGACATGATAGCAGTGTTCCAATAGCTAAGGCAAGAGTCTTCAAACTTGGCAAGTTTAAGACTTGTGGACTTCAAACTCCCAGACTTCCTGAGCTAACATGACTGGAGGAAGAACTCTGGGAGTTGAAGTTCACAAGTCTTAAACTTGTCAAGTTTGAAGCCCCTGTTCTAAGGGGTTGCCAGAGTGGGGAGAGTATTCTCCAAAGCAGCAGAAGGCAGGACAAGAAGCAATGGGTGGAAACTCATCAAGGAGAGAAGCAACCTGGAATTAAGGAGAAACTTCCAGACAGCGAGGACAATTAATCAGTGGAACAACTTGACTCCAGAAGTTATGGGTGTTCCATCACTGGAGGTTTTTAAGAAGAGCCTGGACAGCTACTTGTTTGGAATGGTATTAAATTCTCTTGCCTGAGCAGGGGTTGGGCTAGAAGACCTCCAAAGTCCCTTCCAACTGTGTTAATCAGTCTTGTATAAAATATACTCATATATAATCATAGGAGGGTTTACACGTTATGCAAAGCTGGCCATGTTGAGTAGACATGTTTGCAGTTGGCATTCTCAGCACCTCTGAAGAACATCAGATTGGGGAGCATTGGTTGATCTTAAGGAACAAGCAGTTAGGGTCTTTCTTAGCCCACCTTGGAGGTAACTGTGACCTGGGGTGGGCTTCCAGGATGCAGCAGATGCTTCCCCACTGAGATATGGGTCCATCAGTGAGTTCCACTAGCAAAGCACGCATGAGAACGAGAGGCACCCAGATTTCTCCTTCAGCAACAGTCCTGGAAGCCACATGAGATGCTGTCTTGAAATCGGCAGCGCTCAGCCTTCCAACATGGAACAAACCACTGCTCTCATATTCAGGGTCACCTATATTTGATAACCTTCAGATTTGAACAATTTCCCCCCCCCCCCCGCTTAATAAATTAAATAAAATACGTCTATAAAAGAAATAGAACCAGAGAGTTCATAAATACGGTTGGAGGACAGGAGAAGGGATGGCGGGGCCCAGAATGAAGCATCTTTTTCTAGGAGAGCTGAATAAGGCCAAAGTAGGTGTACCCATAGTTGAAATCTACTCTGGAGATGTCCGTTACGTTGACAAAGATGGTGTGACCAGACTGGAGCTCCACAGCCCTACTCAGGTGGATGGACTGCAAATCACACAGGTCCACTGCAGTGTTGTAAGTCCCAACACCCTTCATTAGCAGTTGATGTGTCTCCAACGGCAGGTCAAGATAGACGTGGACCTTGAATATGAGTGGGGCATGCAACTCTGGCTTGCTGCAAAAGGTGACTTGGGCATAGATGTAATACCGTCCGCCTTTGCTAATTGTGATTTTTCCATCCCGATTGGAGAACACGTCGTCCTTTGGGGCATAGGTCGTATTCTTCCAATGTAGAACTGTAGGGAGGAAGGCGATAGATTTCATTTATTCCATGTCAGCTCAATAAGGTAAAACTAGATTAAGAAACCAATGGCCTAGAAGTCCACTTTTATTTTGGGGTAAGGGACAACTACATGCTGGCTTGGGAATTCTGGGAGTTGAAGTCCATACATCGTAAAGTTGTCCAGTTTGAAAAGCTTTTGAGGGTTGAGGGTTTCTTCAGTCGACTGGGGGGGGCAGCCTGTCAACCCTGAAGCTGACCTGGCTGTGCCTGCTTTCTTTTCTGTAGCTTTTTCTACAGGGATTTTCTTTCATGTGGCTTCAGGCTTGACACAGCCTGGAGCTGAGGGTGAGGGGTGTAGTGATAGCTGAGGTCCTGCAAATAGAGACCCTGGGAAAATCCCTCAAAAAGTCTGCAGGAAAATCCCTCATCCCGTTTTCCTACCAATCAATTGTTCTTTATTTGGGATCACAGGATCCTCTCTCTCTCTCTCTCCCCCACACCCTGAGAACAGAGCTCAAAAGCAGGTTAGTGAAGGAATGTGGCTGCCTTGGAGGGGATGGGAGTGTGTGAGGGACGTTCTGTGTGTGTGTGTGTGTGTGAGAGAGAGAGAGAGAGAGAGAGAGAGAGAAAATCATTGCTAGCCCTCTGAGGTTAGATTGGATCTCTCTCTCTCTCTCTCCCCCATCAATGTCAGCAAGCCACCATCAATCAAAATTCATATTAGTGGTCCACGGGATTTAAAATTATGAGTTTGGTGGTCCCCGAGGTCCAAAAAGTTGGTGACTCCTGTTTGTCTGAGCTATTTTTCAAGTTAATCTCTCTTGGCCTGGGCTCATCCCCGTCTTATCTGACTCTTGCCTTGAAAGCAACTCTTTCTCCAATTCTACGAGACCAGAAAATAATGCCCATTCTCACCTTTGCTCTGGCTGCTCTTGCCTGCCAGGTGAACGCTTGCACCTGGCTTTGGATTACCTGAAATAAAAAAAAAAACAGAACAGCGGTCATTGAAAGTTTCTGCCTCTTGATCAAAATTTGTTAGCCAGATATAATGCTAACTGACTCTTTAATTCACAATTTATGAAAAAGCTTCTCCCTTTTAATAAAATTTGTGAGCCAGACAAGGTGCTATCCAACTCTTAATTTTCAATTTATTGGCTAGAATAGGGTTCCTCGCTCCGTGAACCCTTCATTGACTGGAGGATGGTCCGGAAAGGGAAAAGGCATTGGAAAAAACCAGAAAGAAGGCCTGAAAAAGTCAGAAATATGGCACAGAACGATCCAAATGAACTAATTTCCAAGTGAGGTTTGTACAGCTAGGGAGTTGCCAGCATTTGTGGAAAATTTTTCTCCACTGTTTTAGGGCCAAAATGCCTCCAGTAATGTAATTGCATTCATAACCAATTTTCTGGTGCTAGTATTATGACTTCATAGCCTCTTAAAAACCATTTTTGGCAATGGTGTTAATGTGCCTTGAACCAACTGTGTGTGTGTGAGAGAGAAGTGGGGAAGAGAGAGAGAAAGAGAGAAAGGGGGGAGGGAGAGAGAGAGAGAGAAAGAGGGAGGGGGAGAGAGAGAGAGAAAGAGGGAGGGAGGGAGAGAAAGAGAGGGGGAGAGAGAGAAAAAGAGAAAGAGGGAGGGAGAGAGAGAAAGAGGGAGGGAGAGGGAGGGAGAGAGAGAGAGAAAAAGAGAAAGGGGGAGAGAGAGAGAGAAAGAGAAAGGGGAGGGAGAGAAAGAGAGAAAGAGGGAGGGAGAGAGAGGGAGAGAGAAAGAGGGAGGGAGAGAGAGGGAGGGAGAGAGAGAAAAAGAGAAAGGGGGGAGGGAGAGAGAGAGAGAGAAAGGGGGAGAGAGAGAAAGTGAGAAAGGGGGAGGGAGAGAGGGAGAGGGAGGGAGGGAGGGAGAGAGAAGGAAAGAAAGCGTTTTCAACTTACCTGTTTGCATAGCTGGTACAATTTGATCTGGAACCTGTAGAAGAAAAAGAAACTCTTTATGTATACGATTTATAGAGGGTTAAAAACATACATATTTCAAAAAAAACGACAACAACCCCACAATATTTATTGAGAAGTTTCCCCAGGTCATCCAATCTCTCCTAAACCTCAAAGCCTGAATTTGGCTTTCCTATCAGAAGGTCAAAAAGGGGGAAAGGAAGGAGCCCCCAGGGTAAGATTTTAAATAGCTCAACCAACGAACTGGACTTTTTATTTCAGATGACCGACTGTGCCGCATTGAATGGGGTGACTCCATATATTTCTATGCTGCTTCCATGATGCTGCATTTAGGAATTGCGAGCAGGGATCAAGGCAGAACAGTCCTGGTTGAAATCACAAAAGTCCCTCTTTTTCTTTTGTTTTTCTTTTTTTCTTTTTTACATTTTGGAGACCCCCAGTACCCCAGACAGAGGGAGCGATTGCTCAGTTCCATGTGAAATAAAATTATAACGTAATCTGAAATTTAAAAAAAAAACACATGTCTTGACCTGGAACAGAGGAGGTGAGTTAATCCATCTTCTTTTCCTGCCTGGGTCTTTGGGGTCACGACCTTTCATTTTTTAAAAAATTATCTGGGACAGCTCCTGCGGCTTAATCAGTTATTATTCTTAAATGACTTTGGGTTTTGCAAGATGAAACTGCCAGGACAGGAAAACCTGTACAACTTGCAGTCTCAGAATGAACCCTTGAGTGTGAATAGAAATAGGGTGTGAAAATACAAATGCTGCTTCCAAGAAGCCACTTTCTTTGCCTCTAAAAGTGCTTTTGTTTTGTCTGTCTGTCTGTTTGTTTTTCCCTTCTTCTCTTTTAATATAAGCATCAACTTCCTAGGTGTCCCACTTTTTCCAATGATTAACGGAATAACAGAAGTTGGAAGGGACCTTGGAAGTCATCTAGTCCAGTGGCCACCAACCAATGGGCTGGGGACCAGTGGTGGTCCATGAGAAAATATTGGTGGACTGCAGAGAAAACTCCCCCCCCCCAAGTAATTAATCCAGGCTGCAAGGGAACACAAGGCTGTGCCGCCCACATGGCCCATGGGAACACAAGGTTTGCATTGTGAACAGCATGAGGTAGTGAGGGGAGGGAGGAAGAGGCAGAGGGGGGAATTTGACCCATTTGACCCATGCACCTGGGCTGGCCACTGGGCTGCCTCTTTCCAATTCTTTCTTCTTCTGCTTTTGGCTGCATGCAAGGAAAGCAGCCAAAGTCTTTCTTTCTCTCCCCCAAACTCTGCCAGAAATGAGTCTTTGGGACCCTGCAAGGCCTCCTGCTCCAAGAGGCTGCACCGGTGCAACAAAGACTCATTTCTGGAGGAGTTTGGGGGAGAGGAAGAAAGACTTCTGCGGCTTCTGCTGCTTTCCTTGCATGAAGCCAAAAGTCTCTCTCCCCCCCCCCCCCAGCCACTGCCCTGAGAACAGAGCTGGAGACGGTATCCTGCAATCCCAAATAAAGAATGATCGATCGGTAGGAAAACGGGGTGGGGGATTTTTCTGCAGACTTTTTTTTGGGGGGGGATTTTCCCAGGGTCTCTGGTCCGCGGGATTTAAAATTATGAGTTTGGTGGTCCCTGAGGTCCAAAAGGTTGGTGACCCCTGGGCTAGGCCAACTCTCTGCTCAAGCAGGAGATCCTATAATACCATCCCAGTCCAATGGTCATCTAGTTTCTTCTTAAAAATCTTCAGTGATGAAGCCCCCACAAGTCCTGAAGTGAAGCCTCTGCCCCTGATTAATGGTTCTGGCTGTCAGAAATTATTTTCCTTACTTCTAGGTCGGATCTCTCTTTGACAATAACAGAGTTGGAAGGGACCTCAGAGGTCTTCGAGTCCAACCCTTGCTCAGGCAGGAGGCCTAGACCATTTCAGACCAAGAGTTGTCCGTTCACATTCAAAGCTTGGGAAGGACGAAAAGGACTCGGGTTGTTTGACCCAAGGATGCTTTGAGGTCAAACTCGGGCACAGACAAAATTCAGTCACCTTTTGGGAAGAAGAAGCATCCATCAGTTCTCGGAAGCTTTCTGAAATCTTCGCACAATCTAGAAAGGAGATATCCTCCCCCTGCGGTTTCCGACAGCTCTGCACTCGTTTCAGGAACACGTAATCTTCATGTAATATCAGCTCATTGCTCATCTATCAGGGAAAACCATCTCACATTAGAACCGTGGATTCAGCCTTGAATCGGCTCAACAAGTCAAGTGGAACATTTCGTTATCATGTCAAAATGCCAGTGAGAGACTGGTACGTGGAGTAAATGGCTTCCTGTTTGCTCACAGGGAATGCAACTGCAGTGTGCTTTTTAATTTAACATTCTTGCCATACAATAGATGGATGGATTGATAAATGGATAAATAGATAATAGATAGATAGATAGATAGATAGATAGATAGATAGATAGATAGATAGATAGATAGATCGATCATAGGGCTAAAGTAGGGCAGTTTACAACAAGAGAAAGGAAGAAATGAAAAGAGTATAAACAGAACAGAATATATCATGAGGATCCCACGCAAAGATATGCAAACCGAATTGATGGATTAATCTGTCTGCTACATTTTCTTTTAACTGAAGAGAGTTTTTTTATTAGTTTATCAGTCTAAAATACAAAGAGACATTTTTTAAAAAATGGAATAGAAAACAGAGGGGAGGGAAAAAGAAAAAAGATGGAGTAAAGAAAAAGGCACTGACTTCTAATTCTCTTTACACAATGGAAGATAACCTCTATTATTATTTTTTAATCTTTCTTATGTTTTACATGTTGATAAACTCATACAAATGAGGTTTTTTTTAACAGTTTTAAATCTGAGCAGTCATGGATGATATCACTCCCATTTTTTTAATTTTTAAAAAGCAAATGAAGTTCAAGACATAAAAAGATGTTCAATCACAGGCTGAGAAATATCCTGATATGTACTTCCTGGCCCCCTGGAGAAACACTTAGCAATATTTTTTCATCTTTTAGTCTTTCAAAAACAAATCAATCTTAATTTGCAAGGTTTCTTCAGAAACCTGGGGGCTGGCTATCACGCACAAATATATCACAGTAGGAAATGATGAAATCATGTTATATTAGATTCCCACATGATGTCAAAACTAAGGCTGAATTGCAGCTTTAGCTTGAGTTTTTAGCTCAACATGCTAGTCAAAAATCAGAAAGATGACACATAAAGAGTAGACTTCCAGTGAACAAGACAAAGTCACAATTGAATTGTCCACTCCTGGTCCTCCTAGCTGAACATGAGGTTGGAATCCAGACCTGCTAAAATCAATGTGAGGCATGGCCAACTCAATCCTTCTAAATAAGGTTCAAGCTGGACCCAGAACCAACAGGATGACGCCAACTCAATTCTGAGTAGACAAGTAACTTGCAAAGCTATGGAGGAAATAGTTGCTCGGTGTTGCAAAATAGTTGCTTGCGTTGCCAATTCTCAGAAACAAGGGGGGGGGGGAAATTACTGAAGTCAACTCATCCTACCCCAGTTCTACCCCCAAAACAATTGGGACAGCATCACAGCCCAACCCCTCCCTCTATCAAGGTTTGTTAAGTAGGTTAGCCGGAAGGACAATGACTCAACCGACTAGCATATCCTTTTCTGAAGCATTGATGTTACCCTAAACAGTTGTGGCCAGGATGACTGATACTACCTCTGAACCTTGATTGTTTTCCCTTGTTCCCACCCAATTTGTCATCCAGTAATCTTTAGCCTACTTATTTTATTTAGGTCACTGTTTGGTTTTCTTGGGTTTTTTTTTAATGTTTTAAACAATTAGTAAGTTGACCAGGGTCTCTGGGCGATATATAAATTTAATTGTTGGTTGCACAGTCAGACTGATGTTTAGACTGGAGATGGTATTTTTGTCCACCTCTTGAGTCCTTCTTTGGGATAGGCAGATGTTGCTTGATGGTGTTCAAAATGTTGCTGCAGGATGTAAGCTGTTCTGAGTCAGGTTGCCTTTTGCAATCGACTAATGGGAATTTTGTTAATGCCGAGTAAAGCTGCCTTTTGCAATTGACCGATGGTGATTTTTGTCAATGCTGATGGTGTTCAAGTAGGCTTATTATTACTTCCCAGTATTTTTATTCAGGATTAAACAGGTAAAACAAATAAACAAAAAGTTACTGTTATGTCTGTCCTTTGGAAAAATCACACCTGCCACTTAGTTCTAGATTTCGTTCTGTCTTGGACCCAGAACATAGCAAAATATGTAAATATTAATAAATTGGGAATTGTAAACATTGTGCAAACAAATTCAACATTTAAGGCTGCCCTTCCTAAACAAAAATCCTCCAGATAGATAGACAGACAGACAGACAGACAGACAGACTATCTGGAAGAGTTGCAACTTCAGAAACCTTACAGAATGCCACCATAAAAATACGGTAAAAAGAACAGAAGATAACTTAAAAAGAGAAACATCAACACACAATGAAAAGACCATATAATAAACTTGGGAAAACAAAACCCAATTTTGCTTTGTTTAGGAAGAAAGGCTCAGTTTATCAGATATTTTAGGTCTCTTGGCTAAATTGAGAAAATTCAGTCAACCTTTAGCTGTGTGTTCTGTCTCATCACACAACTAAGAAAGACTCAAGGACTCATCATGGCTGTTCAACCTACATGTTAGCATCACTTTCCAAAAGAAAGGAAGGGAGGGAGGAAGAAAGGAAGGAAGGAAGAAAGGAAGGAAGGAAGGAAGGAAGGAAGGAAGGAAGGAAGGAAGAAAGAAAGAAAGAAAGAAAGAAAGAAAGAAAGAAAGAAAGAAAGAAAGAAAGAAAGAAAGAAAGAAAGAAAGAAAGAAAGAAAATCTCCCATGCCCTTGGGATTGAATTCAAAGGTCTTCCCAATGTGATAGCTATGTTTTGCTACAATGCTACAATGGCGGATGCTGGTCTGAATTTCTCATAGGTGTTTTTTAGCAAAAGGAAACTGGATTGTTTTTTGAGGAAGATGTTTCTGGTCTGAATGCTTTTGTTAGCTGTGTTTTTACACAGCCTACAAATGATTGATGGAAACAAAAACAGAAGGGTTGATCAATGGGGAAAGGACACATTGCACAGGGTGGAACTCCAAGGCAGGGAAGGATGTATATTGAAGTAATGATAGGCTGCCTTTGTGATCAATTAAGTTTATCAGCCTAAAACTCTCTCCATGTCCAGCTTGCTCCAAATTGCATGGTCATATTTTGTTGCTGATTCTCGGTGTATTTTTTAAGGTATTTGAAAGACATTCTTGAGTTTCCTTGGCTGTCCAAGGTAGCAGAGGATGTGACTATGATTGTTTGTTCCTATCAGCCATGTTTCCATTACTCTGCAATTTCTCTGCCCTCCCTCTGGAAGGAAGGAACGAAGGAAGGAAAGAAAAAGGAAGGAAGGAAGGAAGGAAGGAAGGAAGGAAGGAAGGAAGGAAGGAAGGAAGGAAGGAAGGAAGGAAGGAAGGAAGGAAAGAAAGAAGAGAGATAGAGAAAGAAATAAGAAGAAAGAGAGAGAAAAAGAGAATAAGAGAAAGAGAAGGAAAGAAAGAAGGAAGGAAGGAAGGAAAGAAGGAAGAGAGGAAGAAAGACAGAGAAAGAGAGAAAGAAGGAAGGAAGAAAAGAAAGAAAGAAGAAGAAAGAGAGAGAAGGAAAGAAGAAAAGGAAGGAAGGAAGGAAAGGAAAGGAAAGGAAAGGAAAGGAAAGAAGGAAGGAAGGAAGAAGAAAAAGAGAAAGAAATAAGAAGAAAGAGAGAGAGAAAGAGAGAAGAAGAGAGAGAGAAGGAAAGAAAGAAAAAAGAAAGGAAGTTAGGAAGGAAGAGAAGAAAGAGAGAGAAAGAGAGAAAGAAAGAAAGAAAGAAGGAAGGAAGAAAAGAAAGAAGAAGAAAGAAAGAGAGAGAGAGAAAGAAGGAAGGAAAGAAAGAATGAAGGAAGGAAGGAAAAAAAGGAAAGAAAGAAAGAGAGAGAGAGAGAGAGAAAGAAAGAAAGAAAGAAAGAAAGAAAGAAAGAAAGAAAGAAAGAAAGAAAGAAAGAAAATCTCCCAGACCCTTGAGATTGAATGTAAGCAGGAGAAAACAACAAGGAGGCTGCAGATGCAGTGAAGGTCTCTGGGAGGAACAAATTCCCAAGGTCTTCTCTTAGGAATGAATAGATGTGTGGGAAGCCAGGGAGGCTGGAGATGGATGGAGAAAGGCAGCCCACTCAGATACACCTTCCTTGTAATTAAGAACCCCATGGCACAACCCTCATATGTTCTCCTTTGAAACTTCTTTGAAAGCACTTTCTCTTCCTTCCATTCTATGGAATTAGAATAATCAAGAGTGACCCATCCATTCATCCATCCATCCATCCATAGATTTACACCTATCTTTCCTCCAGGAGCTAAGACAACAGACACAGAATACTTTCTTCCAGTGTGTTCCCTCAAGAGATTGAGGTGGAGCCGAGAAGACTGGTCTAAAATCATTAAACATCCTTCCCTTGCCAGATGGGGCTGATATTTGATTTCCCCCAATCAACACGCTAACCCCCGCATTAGAAAGCAGAATAAGAGTTTGATACCACAGGCACTTTGGCCACCTGATGGAAGGACTCACAGGAGAAGAGCCTAACGCTGAGAAAGATGGAGGGCAAAAGGAGAAGAAGGGGACGGCAGAGAATGAGGTGGCTGGATGGAGTCACGGAAGCAATTGATATGACCTTAAAGGGACTCCAGAAGATGGCGAAGGACAGGAAGGCCTGGAGGAACGTTGCCCATGAGGTCACGATGGGTCGGACATGACTTCGCAACGAACAACAACAACAACAACCCAGGAACTCAACCTGTGGTCCCACTGTAGTTGCCTTGCCACCCATGGAAACCCAACCTTGACACCTTCTCTATAAAGAAACCGGGCTTACCTTGTCTAACTTGAGGTGAAGGTGCAAAATATAGAGGATAGTGACCACCATTTGAGCAATAACGAAGATAGTGATCACACCCAAGAAGGTCTTGATGGTGGCCCTTGACACTGGTTTAGCCGGTGGCATTTCTGATGGCGAATATGGCTGCTGCCTTGGTTCCTCCATGTGCTGAATCTGTACCTTCCAAAGCTCTCGTGCAACTACCATGAAATTTGGATCTGAGTCTGTACAGTGTATGCCAGCCCACAACTTCCTGAGGAACAAATTGCATATTCTACTCTGAGCGTGTGGAGCGTGTGTGTGTGTGTGTGTGTGTGTGTTAACCCTGGTCTTCCATAACAAGAACGAAACAAAATCATCCTTTGAACCCCATTTCTGGGGGGCCCTGTGATGAATTCTTTGCTCTCTTTTTCACTTCTCCTTCTTCTTTCCTTCTCCTCCTCCTCTCTTCTTCGAAGAGAGGAAGGACAAATCGCAGTATAGAGACCTCCTCAAATTTCATTTCTCTGAACGAAGGACAAGAAGAACATTTTTTAAAAAATCATCTGGGTTAAGCCCAAAAGTCAGCCTTATTTGATGTCCACTGCTGCTACATGCCAACTATATATTTCATTCAGAAAAACATATGGAGTCCAACATGATTTCTCTGGAAAGCTGGCACATGATGCGCTTATGTTAACATCATTCTCCCCCTTTGATTGCAATTCTGAAAAGAGGTTCTGTGTATTGTTCTTGAGTAATAGCCATTACCAGAGGTCTGATCTTTTTCTAGAAGAGGCCTCCTCAAACTCTTCAACTCAGTGACCCTTCCCTGAAGCTTCAGATGGTTCATCAACACCGAAAACATTTATGATGTGAAAAGAATTGAATACATTCTATTTTTAACTCACAGGACTAATAATAATAATAATAATAATAATAATAATAATAATAATAATAATAATAATAATAATAATAATAATAATAATAATAATAACAACAACAACAACAAGAACAGAAGCTTGTCCATCAACCCTTGGGAGTCATATTAACCATTTTGGAATTCTAAAGCACCAAGACTAACTTCAACCTGTGATAATTCTCTCCTGGTTTAAACCAGAATCAGAAATAATTACAGACAACATTCATCCTCAGAAAGAATGACCATGAAAAGCCCTCAAGTTGGGCATAGAAGCAACAGTATCACTCTCTATCAAAGAACTTTGGATTCTAGTATCTGGAAGGAGCAGGAGACATTTTGTTAAAAAAACAAAAAAATGTTATAAATACACAGGCAAATAGAATAGAGTAACAGAGTTGGAAGGGACCTTGGAGGTCTTCTAGTCCAACCCTCTGCTTAGGCAGGAAACGTCTTCTTAAAAACCTCCAGTGTTGGAGCATCCACAACTTAATTGTTCTGTCGGGAAATTTCTCCTTAGTTTTAAGTCGCTTCTCTCCTTGACAGAAATCTAAAGACAACATTTGTTCACGTGAGAAAATCTACGACATTCAAAGCATGAGTCCCAGATTTTTGTCATGAACCATTTTAATAACATAGATGATTTTTTTCATACTGTGTTCAGTTGTTGGTTGGTTGAAAGCTGCAGGATTACATGGTAAAACCTAAATCCTGAATTAAGCCTGGATTAAACTCTGAATTAACACTTCCCGGTCTCATAGGAAATGGGCCTAAAGACTTAAATAGTGATGGTGAGTTTGTATTTTATTTATTTATTTATGCATTTCCTGCCTCTCTCGTTGTTGTAAGTAAGGTAGCACTCATACCCAATACACATTAATCTTTTTGCTGCTGTGACAAAAGCAAGATTTAATAGGTTAAGGATATATTTACACTTGTTTGAAATATTACTTTTGGTTTGATATATCTTAACTAATAGCTTGTAAGGGATATATAAGTTTTTTTAACATGCTTTTTAATATTTTAGATTTATCACCTGGGTAACAACTGTGTTAATGCGATAACAAAGGAGTGAAGGTTATATTTTCTACTATGTGTTAATATATTATTGTATTTATTTGTTTCACTCTCGTTTTGATCTTTGTCTTTTCTGGTCATTGGCAGAGTAAATCAATCATTGATTGATTGATTGATTTGTTCGTTCATTCCTTCAATTATTCATTCCCTCTCCTATTTTCTCTGCAATTTTTATTTTTTACAGTTTGTTCCTCCAGAATTATATTAATTACAGAACTGTCCAGCTTTGGGAGCATTTGACAATGAGTTTCTTTTGCCCTCATTTCAAAGATCCTTTTTTTAAAAAAAAAAAGCAGGGTTATTTTTTTCTTGAAGAAGAAGAAAATGTTTCTCTTCTCAAGAAAAAACTTCTTTCTTAAGAAAAAAGTTCTTCAAGAAAAAAAACCTGGATAACGAAGAATCTTCATAGACATTTTTGGCCTCATGTTTTGGAAAACTCCCATTTCTACCCATTGATAACTTCCAAAAGCAGTTATTTCATTAGGATGTCATTTCATTACTGGACCAAAAAACAACAGCCAGCACATAATGCCAAATCAACTTTTCCATTCCAGATAAGCTTTCCAAGGCTCATGGCTGCCTCAATCTCAATTTTCATGACATTTTTTTTTTTAGTTCATGTATCAAAGCTGTCAAAGAGATCAATCTCCAACCATGTTCTGCCACACACAAATTCCTGACCTCTCATCCTTCCGTTGCAACAATTCCGTTGCAACAAACTCGAAGGCATTGAAAGTGCTGATTGTGTTGTTTTGTTGTTTCCAGGTGGCCAAAAATGTTTCCGTCGAGGTTGTATCATTTATCGAGAAGAAGCCTTCCTTGTTTTTATACTCAGTTTTTCTCTTCTCTGCTCCACAGCGACATACTATCGCTAAGATAACTCTCCGGATTTTAACGGAGAGAAAAATAATTGCTAGTCTAGAGAGTCCATAATTTAGTTCTGTTTTTTTGAGCTGGGGGACATGATTTTATCAATAACAGAATAACAGAGTTGGAAGGGACCTGGGAGGTCTTCTAGTCCAGCCCCCTGCTAAAGCAGGAAACCCAATACCATTTCAGTCTCTCTTTGAAAACCTCCAGTGTGGAAGGTTTTCTACTCTTGCCTTTGTCGTGGAGAGTGTAGAGTCTAAAAAACTAAAAATGAGTATTTTTTTTAATCAAGGGAAATCTTTGGTGCTTCATAATCAAGCAACTCAGAAGCCCTGAATTTGTGGGTTTGCCTGATGTTTTTAGTCATCTCTGCTTTTTAATCAAATGTGTTTAGATGAAGAATGCAAATGGGCTCTTAATTTTCAACAGACTAGAAAATCTAGAACTGTTTTCAATTAGTCCTTCTCTAAAACCCTGAATAAAACCCCAAAGAGGACCATCTAATCGTCGGAAGAGAATATTTATCAGTAGCTTTGGGCTGAACTGAGGGATCCTGGGTGCTCTCTGAGCTGGGTGGATTTCTTGCAGACATTTCATGACCCAGCTAGGGAACATCATCAGTACTAGAAGGGAGTGGAGAAGAATGGGAGGAGGAGGAGAAGAGGGAGGGAGGGGGGAGGAGGAGGAGGAGGACTGTGGGGTGCTTGGTGCTCTCTGAGCTTGGTGCTTTCCTTGCAGACATTTCATGACCCAGCTAGGGAACATCATCAATACTAGAAGGGAGTGGAGAAGAATGGGAGGAGGAGGAGAAGAGGGAGGGAGGGGGGAGGAGGAGGAGGAGGACTGTGGGGTGCTTGGTGCTCTCTGAGCTTGGTGCTTTCCTTGCAGACATTTCATGACCCAGCTAGGGAACATCATCAATACTAGAAGGGAGTGGAGTTTGTGGAGTAGAGAAGAAGAGGAGGAGGAGGAGGAGGAGAAGGAAGGAAGGAAAGAAGGAAGGAAGGAAGGAAGGAAGGAAGGAAGGAAGGAAGGAAGGAAGGAAGGAAGGAAGGAAGGAAGGAAGGAAGGAGGACTGTGGGATCCTTGATGCTCTCTGAGCTTGGTAGTTTTCTCACAGATTGTTCATTACTCAACTAATGCACTGATGTTACCTACTTTGGTAATGAAACACCTGCAAGGAAACCACCAAGCTCAGAGTGCACCCAGAACCCCCACAATGTTTTCTCAATTCATGGAACTCAATTCAAGTAGGGCCTTCTCATTTTAGGCCCCTTACTGACCCCAGGACAACTCAATTCGCTTCCACTGGGTTGAGATCTTGGTGTTTGCTAACCTACTTGATGATCTTTCCGTCAGCAGGGTATCCACAGGGCCTGGCCAAAAAATCAAGGGGATGGCGTCAGCAGTGGGGATGCAACTCTGCTTTTCTTAAGAAGTGGACACCCGATCCAGTTGCTCTGGGATTTGGCATCATGCTTAGAAGGCCCTCACACAGTCGGTTCACCCCGGTTCAGACGAGCCGGTAGCAACAACGAGCAGCAGAGACCCAACCGGTTCTCTCTGCCGCTGTGCTGTTGGGCCCATCTGCCCGCCTCGGCTCCCATACTCACCTTTATGTCCTGCTTTGGAAGCACAGCTGCGTTGCATGGCACGGCAGCTGCTGAAGTGACATCAGGGAGAGTGCAGGCTTGCAGGTGGTGAGTTGGAATGCCCCTGTGCCTGCGCAAAGTGTGTGTTTGGCACACTTATCTGCATAAAGTGTGTGCACGCATGCAAAGGGCACCCACCAAGCTGCACCCACCAAATCGGTGGTAAAAATCTTGGAATCCACCCTGCCCCCACACACGGGTGGGATGCTACCAGTTCGCACCTATTCGCTAGAACCAGTTGTTAACATTCTAAGCAGTTCGGAAAATCGGTTGTTAGAAGAAATTACAGGGCTAATCCTGTAAGGAAGGCAGGAAGGAAACATTCTGGTGTTGCTTACAGAAACTGCCTCTCCGTTATCCCTGATTACATTCTTGGCAGGACTAGACTTCCTGTCTCAGGAACGTCTCTGGAGTCTTTTTTCCCCTCCTTTGCTTGTGTGGAGTGACCATTCAAAGTTACAATGGCACTGAAAACAGTGACTTATGACCCTTTTTCACACTTACGACTGTTGCAGCATCCTCACAGTCACGAGAAGCCAGGCGAGGAGATGGTGCCTCGATGTCAGTGATATTCAGTTGGCCACACCCAGCCAATAACATGACCAACAAGCCATGTCCACCAGTCAAATGACCACCAAACCACGCCCACCACCTAAGCCATGCCCACAGAACCGGTTGTTAAAAATTCTGAATCCCACCCTGCCCACACACCTGTGTTTTGAAGAAAAGCCACATAAATGCTCAGCAGGAAACGTATCAGCTTTAATTGATAACCCATTCTGCAGGCTCACACAACACTCCAGACTGAGAAACGATCCCAGGTAAGGCTGGGTTTGCACCACCCAACCACCGAAGGGTTCCCTGATGAGTCATGGGAAATTTTTTCTTGAGAAGCTGTGGTGGACCAGTAGAAACAAGATTGGCCTCAAAGGAACATATCATAGTCTTCTTCCTCTAACGGCAACTGCCCTGTGATGAGAGGGAGAGGTTCTGGCTATGAGCAACACCCCCTTGGCTTTTGGTTGCCAAGAGCAGAAGCCACACAACTCTGTGTGTGTGTGTGTGTGTGTGTGTGTGTGTGTGTGAAAAACAATGAAGAAAGCCATAATCTCTTACGGACTTTAGGATGCCTCTTTCTCATTGAGTTGACCTTCTGAATGGCAGAATTGTAGGTCTTCTACAGAAGGCCCCTCATTTAGCAACTTGAGCATGGATCTTTCCACACCAGGTTCTGGTTAAGGGTGCGATCTTCAGCCTAGGATGTGGCCACACTCGGAGATTTGCTGCCATCATGTGGCAATTTGCCAGCCTGCAAACTATTTTTTAGATTGTTTCTAAACTGAGATTCGATTCGGAAACCAGCAACAGGCGACCGTGGATGGAACAACGTGGGCTGAAGAGTGGCTGAAGGTCCTGGTTGAATGGACTTGGAGACCTCCAAGATGAGGAGATCCCAGCTGGATTGAAAGCTAGAGACAGGGAGTTTTCAGTGGGACTAGATTTCTGCACGCCGTTGGGGAAAAGTCAAGACGGGTGTGAGAGCATTTCCTTCCACCCATTCCAAAAATGCAAAGCACATGGAAAAAAAAATCTGGTGAGAGAAGATGGCGGTTCAATTCTTAATTACAGCTCTGTTAAGTCCTTAGAAAGTCTTAAAATAGTATGCAAATGGGTCCATTTTTTTTAAAAAAAGTGCAAATTGGCCATTAGCAGGGATACCTAGGAAACACAAGAGGTTGACAGTTAGGGGATAATATTCATGTATAACATCAGGGATAGGAAGAGGAATGGCATGGTTATTAATAAATGTACTTATTTATTTGCATCCTGCCTTGAGCATTTTTACAAATCACTCAAGGCAGCAAACATATCCGACCCACACACCTTCCTCCTCCTATTTTCCCCACGACAACAACAACCCTGTAAGGCAGGCTGGGCTGAGAGAGAGGGACCAGTCCCTAGTCACCCATCGGGCTTTCATCTAATTTGTCAATTAATTAGAATAGAATAGAATCACAGAGTTGGAAGGGGCCTTGGAGGTCTTCTAGTCCAACCCCCTGCCTAGGCAGGAAACCCAACACCACTTCAGACAAATGGTTGTCCAACATCTTCTTAAAAACTTCCAATATTGTTGGAGCATTCACAGCTTCTGGAGGTGAGTTGTCAATTGTCTTCACTGTCAGGAAATATTTCCTTCGTTCTAGGTTGGCTTCTCTCCTTGATTAGCTTCCACCCGTTGCTTCTTGTCCTACCCTTCAGGGGCTCTGGAGAAGAGCTTGACTCCCTCTTCTTTGGGGCAGCCCCTGAGATATTACAAGACTGCTCTCATGTCACCCCCTAGTCCTTCTTTTCATCAAGCTAGACACACCCTTTGAAAATAGACATAATTAGCTAGATAGATCATTTCAAAACTTTTGATGCACTTCAAGCAGCCTTTCCACCATAGCTGTTCCTTTTAGGTTCATTGTCTAGAACTTCTTCACTATCCCCATTAATGTCCCTGGGGCCTCCAGAGGAGAGAGATCTGTTGAAAAAGTCAAAATGGCTGTTGCAACTTTTCAGACCTAACTGCCATCTTGATTATTTTTTTTCCCCTTCCCTCCATCCATTGTCCTACAACCTCCATCTTTCTGAGTTGGCTTATTGGTGACACCAACCGGTTAGCCTTTGACAGGAGATCTTCTGCATTGACCATCAACAAGCCCAAATCACTCGAGTAGATAGCATATTTGGAGCCCTTCATAAAAACGCAAGGTTTTGTACTTTTTTTTTCACCAAAAAAATCTGTTTCAACCACAGCAATCTTTATTACGGTCACAGACCAGTGCCACAAACCAAAGCAATACAAACAATAATAAAAGTAAAAAAATAAAAAGCAGACAGAATAAATTATTGTGGTTGGTGGCGGATTATCTGTGAGTAGTTAACATTTGCCTAATTTGACATACAACATAGCCAAATTTGGCTGCATTCAAAGAAGTTACTTTGTAGTGGTCTGATAGCAATAGGTGCACATAACAAAGTTCAGGGTATTTTATTAGGTGAGGTGTTAAAAACTGAGTCCAGGCTGTGAATTCAATAGCCCCCATTCTCTGGATTTTCTTCAGATCTTATAAATTGTCATGCCCCAGGTGGAAACTGACTCCGAGGGAGAGGAGGAACAGCCGACAGGCAGTGGGAGTGTGGCTCCGGAGGTTGTGGAGGAGGCTGGGGAAGGGCAGAGGGCAGCTGGGCAGTCAGAGGAGGACCCAGGCCCATCCCCTCTCCATCCTAGGGCACACAGGGAGGAGAGGATAAGGGAGAGACGTGGTCTACTCGGGAGGAGAGGGCCTTGATCCTCTTCATGGGCTGCAGCTGTGACAACTGAATAAGAATTTGGACCTGCATACTGGTAAACGCTGGAAACAAAGCGTGTAAATATCTCTAGTTTATAGTTCCGTTCTGAGTTAGGCATCCTTCCCAGTGTGTTTTATCTGTGGACGTCCTCCAGCCCTTATCTTGCCTGATTTGTGTTGCTTTTTTCCTTCTTCTTGTAACTGTGTGGGAGGGTGTTGGTTTTTTTTGTTTTTTGTTTGTCTTTCATCAAAGATATTCAAAGCTTGGAAGCCAAGTGAAGGAATAAAAGGGGCTTCACTGGGTTTTTGTGACTGTGTTTGTTTTGTATCCCACCCTGGGTCATCACATAAATCTACTTCAATTTCAGTTTGGTTCCATTAAAAAAAAGTAAAATCCCAGGAGATTTTTTAAAAAAATTAAAGCACACCTGATGACCCTTGGAAGAAACAAATCATATTTACCATTTCCCTCTTGAAAAACACTGTCTGCCTTCCTCCCACCTCTTATCTTGAAAGTACTAAAGTATCACAACATTAACCTGGACGGACTTACCTCTGGCTCATATTTTGCAACCCAGCCGAACCAGTAAGACAAGCCGATCGAGAATCAAGCAAATCTTGGATGGGTCGAGAACACCTCTCTTGCTCCAGGAGGCCCAACAAAGAACCATACTTCTCATCCAACATGCCGTCTTGCCCCATGTGCAGGTCAGAGGTTGGGTACCTCGAAACTGGGGTCAAACATGGACACCCCCCAGAAGATGAAGGCCAGAGCTCAGCGGTTGCTGGAGAAGCTTCCTGGAGGATGGAAGGCTGGTAGACATTCATCGCGGGAACAACTGGGTTTTCGTCTGAAGCGCACAGGTTCAAAGGGGAGGCTGCACCATAGGGCTTGGTCCAGTGGGGTGGAAGACCCCACCCGTGAGAAGGTTGGTGGTTTTCTGTAGAAAAAAAAATGCAAAACAGGTACATTCATGTTCCATGGTGAGGTGCATCACCTTTTTCCAATGATAGGTAATTTTTTATTTATTTATTTGCATCTCACCTTTATTACTTTTACAAATAACTCAAGAGGGCAAACATATCCAACACATCTTCCTCCTCTTAATTTTTCTACAACAACAATCTTGTGAGGTGGGTTGCAGAGGCAAAATGTAAAATCACCAAACCGGTAGTTACACTGGTCGGATCCCACCCGTGGTCTTCTGTATAAGGAATGACTGCCAACTTCATCTTTACCACAGATAGCAAAATAATGAATGAAAAACTGCTGGTGACCTTCTACCACTGCACCATAGAGAGTATCTTAACTTACTGCATCCGTGTCTGGTTTGCCAATTGCATAGTGGCAGATAGGACAGCGCTCCAGATGGTTAATGTCATTGCCCAGAGGATCATTGGCTGCCCTCTCCCCTCTTTGGAAGAGCTTTATAGCTCCCGCTGCCTTAAGAAAGTTCAAAACATCCTCAAAGATCCATCTCATCCCGGGCAAACCCCTTTTTTTTTTAATTATTACCATTTGGCAGACAGTACAGGATAACAATAAAAACAAGGACAAATAGGCTGAAGAACAGCTTCTATCCCAGGATAGTAGCTCTGTTGAATTCTGCTGTATCGTACAGTGTTGGTGCGGTGTCAGGGTTTTTTAATTCAATGTGTGAAGTGTGAAGGATGTGTGTTAGTGTTTATTTTCGTGGTCATGATGTGCACTGAAGATGGTGTTTGGTTTCATTGTATGAGATGCAATGACAATAAAGTAAATTAAACTAAACTAAACTAACCCAGGCCGGTTTGAGGAATGGTTTTGAAATTTCGTGACCTCCATTTTCCAGAGACATCATGTATTAAAGAACGTGTAGGAAAATTTTAAAACCCTCTTAGTCACAGCTCAGATTAAATCCCTGTCCTTCAAGCGACCAACCGGTTTTGTTAAACATCAATACAAAGATATCTGAGGAAATCTATTGTCAATAAGAAGTCACGAGCTCTTTGTTGAATGAGTTGCTATCTATGAAATAAGTAGCACAAGCCATGGGCGACAAACTCACCGTTGTTAATAAGCCCATCCTTGACACTGTTGTCGCTACTCAGGTCCGGTGAGTTTTTGGTGACACTCAAAGCTCTAGAGAAATGTTCATCCACCATGCTATTAGTGTCTCCTTGGAAGTAGGTCAATACCATGTAATGGGCTCCCCATTCTGTTTTCACTGGCTGTTTGGTTCTGCTCAGCTTTGCAGAATTATTCTTTGGCTCTTCCATACTTGGAAATAATCTGAAAATAAACAGGACACAAGAAAGGGGTACGTGGAATGGACGGTGGTGTGGAGTCCATGTCTCCTTGCCCCCCCCTCCCCAAAATCATGGCTTACTCAGCGATTATGCTTGGGGTGTTCTACCTGGATAAAATAAGAAAGCGAGAGGACATGAGAACAGTGTTCAGGTAGCCAAAAGGTTTCAGAGAGAAGATGAAGCTATTTTTCATTGGTAACAAGAAACAAGGATCCGAAAATAGCTGCTTTATTTGTGGCTATCACACTTACATAGAAGGAAACATTTCCTTACGGTAAAATATGTGTAACAGGGGAACACAGAATGGGATAATTGACGCTCCGGGTTGTCCATCTCCGATGGTTTTAAAAAGAGGTTGGATGGCCACCTTTCATTGAACTGGTTGTCCTACACAATGCTTTAGTAGCCCCTTCCAATTTCACAGTTCTACAACTTTGTAGTTGTAGAACTGTAATGTAATGAACTGTCTCTGTAATGTATGATTCATTAGGACACTTCAAAAATTGGAGATGTGGGGCTGCCTTCCTGAAGCCACATTCCTTTCTAGGAGAACGTTCTCTTAATGTTCTCAGGAACCATCAGGACTTATACAACATACAGAGACAACCAAACCAAGCTTGTGAGTACAATGGCCAACATATTGAGTCTTTGTGATAACTGGTGGTTTGGTCAAAGTGTAAAGCATAGTTTATGGTTTGGCATGTTGTGTAAACACAGCCAATGGGTAGGAACTGCACAGGAAGCTTAAATACTTTTTAAGTGGTATCTCACAGACTTGGTAACCCACCCTTCACCAACAATATTTAATGTGTCTTCTTGGTTACCGGTCTGTACACAAGAGAACCCACAGATGTGCAATCCAATTCCTCAAAAGGTACAAATCTGTCCATACCCCATGACTAAAGTCCTCATCTTGTAGGAAATGTAGCCTGATGCTAGAGACAGACATGTGACTTTGAGAAGATAGTTTCCTCCAAGTCATTATCTTTTTGATTTCCCAACCGGTATTTGAGAATGAAAATAGTTCTTCCACAGAAAGTGGCAGCAGAATTTAATTTTCTTTTTTTAAAGTACCAGAAGCTTTAAGTATAAAATCAGTTCCTTCAGGATTGAGGGTAAGAGTCCAGCATCTGTTGTCCACAATGACCAAGCAGATATTTTATTCCAGATGTCCACCGCCCTCTACTGTCTCCCTCTATGGTGTTAATATTCCTTCCAGGTAGGGAACAAAGATAGGTGGATTTCAACCCACTGAAAATCCTTGATTATAACCAAGATTCACACGATCAGATGAGAGTAGGATGCAGAAGAGATACACAAGAATTAGTTCAGAAGTAGTCAGCAATACACCCATTTTCAAAAGATCCACAATAGCATTCATTGGAAACCATAATTCAGAAAACCTTGTTAAACTACAACAACTCAGTCAACCAATTCAAGAAATTGTAGCTCTCCAGTGAATACGTTGCAACATCTCCCACAACTTCACTTAGACATCTCCATTAGATGCATCTATTCCCTTGCTTGGACTAAACTTTACCCCAGACCTCTGAGTAAGAGGAACTCAAGACTTATTTTCATACCTTTGGTTTAAAGAGAGAACCCACCTGAGTTCACATCATGCTGTGATTTCTCCGTGTCTCTGCTCCGGGTGGGAGCTCTGTAGCAACTCAACAACAAGGAGAAGAACAGCCCCAGACAGGACCAGCAGTTTTCTCTTCCTTTAGCAGTGAGGGAACTAGGCGTATCCTCGGGAACAGGAATGTGTGAAATGCACCCTGACAAGTCAGCCAGGTTTAGAGGTTTCAGGAAAGGAGACAATAAAAAATATTGTTCAGGGTGCTTGTAAAAGATAGCTGGCACCTGTGGCTTTGTGCCCAAGCCAAGAATAAGGTCTCCAGAGTGAAGATCAGTTCCTGGTACTACAAGATGGACATGATGTCTGAATTTTAAAGAATCCAGCTTTCCTCTTTTAGGGTGGATTGGTGTTATTATTTCAGTGACTGTATGCTTTGCTTTTTTCTTTTTTTTCTTCCATTTAATTGCCTTGTTGTTCCTTATTTAGACCAGGAAGTTATTTGCTACTAGTCTCTAATTCCAGAGCCCATGTGATTAAATTGTTGAATATAGACAGGTAGTCCTCGACTTACAGTAGTTCATTTAGTGACTGTTCAAAGCTACAACGTCACTGTCAGGTGAGGCTCCATGTATATGGGATTTTCATGCCTATAGCCTCAGATCTTGTATAATGTCAGTTGAAACTCCATTCAAAATTCATGATGATGATGAATCTTTGGTGAAATTCACAGCCTTTGGGGCTGGTTGGTAGCTCAACAACTCGAGTCCTAACCAAGAAGCTAGGAACTATTCAGGTAGCATTGGAGGATATAAGTTGTTAGAAGTAGGGTGGCTTTTTGTAGAATCAGGGTATTAAAGTCTGATAAATCAGGATTTCCAAATAGCGAGGTAGCCGTTTAGGTATTGCTCCAAGGGCTCCAATTACAATTGGGATAACACACAATTTCTTTTTCCAAAGTCGCTCAACTTCAATTTGTAAGTCCCGGTACTTTGTAATTTGAATTCTTCTGTAAAGTGCAATATTAATGCAATATCAGAGGTCTTCAATTCAATGTGTGGAGCGTGAAGGATGTGTGTTTGTGTTTATTTTCATGATCATGATGCGCACTGATTTCGTTGTATGAGGTGCAGTGACAATGAAATAAAGTAAACTTAGAAGAGAACGCGATCAGGAAAACATCAGAGTGTGCAGAAATGAATAGATTAACATGGGCAATTAAAGAAAAAGAACAAACTGAATATTATATGATATGAGAATTATTCTATCAATGGTTGGAAAAGAAAAATGAAAATTAGAAATTAAATATATGAACACAGAAGGAAAGATATATTATATATAGTAGTTCAAAATAAGAACGTAATGTAATTATTATTGCTATGGTAAGGAAATTGAATTAACCATAAATATTATGGCACAAGATATTTAAAAGCACACACTGTTTAAAGAAAAGATGGAATGTTTGTAAAAATAAAATAAAAAACCTTGTTTTAAAAAAGGTCAACTATTTCAGCTTAAGAGACCAAGAAGGGATTTTTGGCTTTTACTGTACTTGGTGGCAATATGGCTGGCTGGGGAATTCTGGGAATCGACATCCACACTACAAGCTGCTCAGAGTTAAGAAAGATGTGATTTTTTTTTTTAAAAGAGGCAGAGCGCTGAGTCCAAAAACTTACCTACGAGTGTTGTAACCAATACGGATTTTGCCAGTTAGCAATGAATAGTCTTAAGACGGTTACCAGAATATAGCACCAGATTGGGAAAGTTGTGGATAATGATTGCCAAAATATAAACATTGAGGATGGATGCATGATATCTTTCTATCATTCTGTATCAGCCTAGACAAGAGATCTTGCTTGACAGCGTGTCTCATAGGATGAAGAATTTTATGTGTAATTTGTAGAACAAATCACTTCAAGCTGGATTTAATTTAGATTTGGCCCTAGGTAACTGAAGTCATCATTTAAATAAGAAGCGCTATTCATCTCCAGTTTTAACTGTAAGAAATTCAAATTGATTCACTTATTCCTGAGTAAATCCTTATGCTGTAAGGAAACTAATTTGCAACAGCAGGATTAAACAATGCCAATGAAATGAAGAGTCTGTGTCCAGCAATGCATTCAATCTTCTCAAGTAGCTGTATTTGTAACGCAATTGTGTGACAACACACTAAAATATGGTAACACAAAACCTGGTTCTGCGTAAAAATTGCGAGGGTTCTCCTAGAAGATTAAACCCACAAATATTTTGTAGAATTAATATGTATCTGTGTAAAAACTAGAGTGGAATTTACAACAATTGCAAGTATTATTTGATCTCTGAAACATTAAGCCTAATAAATATTTTATCTCTTATTATGAACTGTACAAGTCTCAAAATCTGGAATTACGCTATTTGAAGATGACAACAGATTTGCAGACAGGAACCACGGTGGAATACCAGAGAAATTTATGTCAAAATAAATAGGAGACAGATGAGGAGCTGGAAGGAAGCAGGGAGATTATATGCTCCAAAAGAGCGACCAGCAGATTTTCCTAGGAAAGGAATGTGAAGTTTGGAAATGACAACCATTTATTTTAAGTTTTGATCCTTGTGTCCTCAAGGCCTATGAGTACGAATTAGGTCTGGCCTTGAGATTATTTTCCTCCACAAATAAGGCCACAGAGGTTTTTGTAATGTAACAATCATTTAAATTCCAGAAATATTTTAATTTGGAACTGTCACACTACTTCCTAAGTGTAGTTTTGCATAAGTTTCACTGATCTCATTCTCTGTCATCGTAGGTCGCAATATACAACAGCAAGAAGGAGAGGCATGTGCATTAAAAACATTGCCACATATTTCATTTGGACAGGTGGCCACCTTTTAAGAGGTTTTATTTCTAATCACTCATTTTCAGTGTACTCAACTTCTCAAATGTTTTAAAAGAAGCAGGTCAGGTTTTAGCAGTTAGTGCCTTTAAGACAAAACAGCTCAAAGGCAACACATTTTCAAGAGACGACTTGATCACAAATTCAAGGTTCAAAACTGGTCCATTAAGCACTTTGCTTTATTCTACAAAAGATTATTCAGCGAAGAAACAGTTTTTCATCAGTGTGGATTCCTAAAGAGTCCACGGAGATGCTCAACAGACAACAATGTTGTCAAAGCTCCAACAATTCCACCCCCATTCAAATCATAAGTCTCTAGCCGCATCTCTCAGGGTAAAAAAATAAATGATTTATTAGGAGTGGCCATGTTGGCATTAGCTGGGTGTAGCCAACACTAAAATACATTGTTCACTTCCCCCTTGACCCTGGTCTTCCCCCACCTCCTAGATGTATATTCTCCAGTGGGACACATCCATAGCCAAGAGTCATCAATCATGCTCTCTGATAATAATCTTGCGTGCCGACAGCTTTGGGCTGCCAAGGCGATTATCTGAGGCATTTAAGGAATGCACTGCTTCCCCCCACTCCCTTTCTGCTGGCAACTAAAAAGACAAAGGGAGTATTTTTTAGTTGACAAAGGTCCTTGGGAAATTCAACTTCCTTCTTTCTCCCAGCGAAGAGAGATAAAAGCTTGAAATTCTACTTCTAGGTTTGTTGCTATTTAGAGCCAACAGAAAATCATTTGCATAATCCTCCATCTTGAGCACTGAATGGGCCGAGATCCTGGTTTAATGTTTTCCGCAAGCTACTATATCATTTGGCTAAAACAGCAAACTCGACGTGAAGCATCTAGTTTCCTACACTCACATGCAAAACGGAGAGCACAGGTGCTGTGATTGTTGCAACAAAAGCCCAGGTATCCCCATTAAAGTGTACCTGAAATGGCTGAAACAACCATTCATTATTTGAACAGGTTAGTTTTTAGATGTCATGTCCTTGTTGGAATGATTCTGAGGGGGAGATTGAGCAGCTGACAGGGAGTGGGAGTGTGGCTCCAGTGGCTGTGGAAGAAATGGGGGAAGGGCACAGTCCGGCTGGGCCTTCAGAGGAAAGACCCAGGGCCACCCCCTCTTCATCCCAGGGCACACAGGGAGGAACGGAGAAAGGAGCAATGTGGCTTACAGGAGAGGAAAGGGCCCTGATCCCTTTCATGAGTTTCAGCTGGGAGAACAGGATATAAGTGGGGCGTTTTATACAGCTCTTTGCTGGAAGCAAAGCATGCAATATCTTATCTGGGTTTTGGTATCCTCCCAGCTGTGGGTGCTTCATTATCTTGTGGAAGTCTGCAATTTATCATCCTGGCCTGCCGGGTTGATTACTTCAGTGTGGTTTGTGTTAGTTTTTTTTATCTCTAATTATCTTTACTTGGCTGCATTTCTTTCTTTCATAGACTGTTTTTGGAAGAGTTTGGACATTGGGGCCCACATTGGAGGCATTAAAGGGAATTTATTCTACTTTTGTGACTGTGTTATTTTTGTGTGACGCCCTGGGTCATCACGGAAGACCACACAGCAAGTCAATTTGGGCAAAGCATTTGGAAAGTCTCAATTAAAAGGGGGGGAAAAAGAGCATTTTTGAGCATCTTTTATCTACTACCCAAAACATAAAAATTCGTTAAAAATCTGAGAAACAAATTTCGGGAATGAATCTCAAAACAATTTTATTAGTAGTTATCTCCTATAACCAATCCAGTATAAAAAAAATACAGGCTTCATACACTCTGGTCTCAACAAATGCTCGAAACACAACTATAGTTAAACAGTTAAACACCAGGAACATGGCAGGAATTGCACCTCCAAACGCACATGCAATCCGCTGCATGTTCCCAATGAGTTAATAATCCAAACGAAAATTTATAGAAAGATCAGAATTCAGCTCACTTACATTCTTTTGCCTGTTTATTATCTAGCTTCCCTCAGCGACGAACTTCTAGAACGAACAAAGGACGTGAATCACAAGGAACTTACACACACACACACACACACACACACACACAACCAAGAGGAGCATCTTCGGAGCATGATCTTTCGAACCTCCTCCTACTGTGGGGAGGGCGAATACAATCTGAAATGATCTGCTACTTTAAACAAAAAAACCAATTAGTATCAGGAAAACCAGCGTATTCCAAGCCCATGCTGGTACATCCAAGAATCCTTATCGTACGGAGAGCGGGGGGGGGGGAGTATTAGTAGGCTAGGAGGAGGCTGGCATTAGAGCAAAAACACCAAGAAGCATTAATTACCTGGAGAGTCTGTAAAGATTTACAGCCATGATGGCAAACCTGTGGCACGCAGAGCCATTTGTGCTGGCATGCGAGCCACAGGCAAACTTACCTCACAGCTGATTTGCGGCCTGTTTGAGGCCTCCCAGAGGCTTGAGGAAAGCCTTTGCAGGCCGAAAAATAGCCCATTTCCTCAGTTCCAGTATTTCCGGAAATAGCAGAAGTGACTAAATGGGCCCATTTTTCGGCCTGCAGAAGCTTTCCTCAAGCCTCTGGGAGGCCAAAAAAGGTCTCAAACAAGTCGAAAATCAGCTGGGAGGTGCAGTGCAGGTAAGGGGGTGGCGTGGGATTGCATGTGCATGCACAGGGGACATGGGTGTGTGTGAGCGCGCATTGCCTTCTGGGTGCTGGGAGCACAAGCGCACAATTTTTAGCACAGGAGCCCAAAAAAGTTAGCCACCATTGATTTATGGTGTCATTTGGGCGTTTGTACCTACTTTGCACATGGATGAGCTCTGCACTGGTCAGTTCAGCAGGATTCTTGGCAACTTATGACACATACGCAGCTTCAGTCGCAGCCAGACATGAATATATATGAATGAATTATATGTATGGTATTCAGCTTTGTTCAGGTATTTTCCCACGTCATTGTAGTTGTGCTTTTAAAGTTGTAGCAACGTTTCGGCAGAATCTCATCTGTCATCATCAGGCTTCTGTATTGTGTTCATCTGTGAGTCAGACTTTTATAGCTGTTTCAGTTTTAAATTGAATAGAAGAGATGATTCCATCAGACTGTCAATCATTTGGAAGCCTGCACTCACAAAAAAAAAAATCTCCACACCACAAGCCAGGCAAACACTTGGGCACAAACAGATCCCCCCTGATACCTCCAGCTCAAACACACCCCAACCAGGCACCCAGATGAAACCCAGCTTCCTAATAAATGATAGCCGTCCATTTACTCGGAGCCAAGCTGCACTAAAAGCCTCCAATACAGGAACATAATGTTGCCAGCCAATCAAGACACAAAAAAGCCACAAAACAGACAGGAGATATTAGAAACACCAATCAAGCAGAACACAGCAAACTCCAAGACCAATAAACACAGACCAAGACTCCCAACCAATCAGGATGAAGAAAAAACCATTCTGGCACAGCAATAGGCTGCCCCAAATTTAAATCTGAAACCACTGTAAAAGTCTGACTCACAGACGGACACTATACAGAAGCCTGATGATGGCAGATGAGATTCTGCCGAAATCTAAGTTGCTACAACTTTAAAAGCACAATTATAATGATGTGGGAAAATACCCGAACAAAGCTGAATACCATACATGTAAGTACCCGCGAAAACTTAAGAAAACGAATGAATGTGTGTATGTATATATATATATATACACACACACATACACATATATAGACACACACACACACACACAAACTAAATACTGCTTTTAAATGCAATACCTCAAAAGCACGTTGGTGATATCCTAACAAGGAAACGTGCGCGCATGTACATATATATATTTATATTTATTTATATTCATTGATTGGAGTGGAGCTTGCAAACAACTGCATCGGGGGGGGAGGAGAGGGGTTTTCGAGGGGAGCCTGCAATCATGCGCTCGGACCGGGCAGCGAGCGGTGTTAAGTCTCTGCCTCTTCATCACTGCCTGCCGCACTGCTGTCTGTGGAGACCGCAATGTCTTCGCCGGCTCCTTTGTGGCGATCCCCGCCTCCTCCTCCTCCTCCCTCGGTGGCTTCAGCGGCCCCGTTATCTTGAGTCGGCGGGTCTCTCTTGGCTGCTTGAGGGCCACTTTCTGAAGAATTGGCATCCGGTGGCTTTTTAGGCCGCTCTTGGTCGGGGTCGCCTAAAAATTCTTGCCACCCTTTCAATCTCTCTTCTCTTTCTCGGGAAGTTTCTTCAATCTGGGATGAGACATCAGTTGTCAATATTTGAGGAGGATATTTGGGGGGGGGGGAGAATGAGGGGGAGGGGGAGAAGAGGAGGAGGAAGAGGAGACAAGGAAGAAGAGGAGGGTGATGAGGAGGAAAAGGAGGAAGAGAAGAGGAGGAGCAGGAGGAGGAAAAGGAGCAGAAGAGGAAGAAGAGCAGGAAGAGGATGAGACAAGGAGGAAGAGGAGGGAGAGGAGGAAAAGGAGGAACAGAAGAGGAGGAAGAGAAGATGGGAAGACATATTCAAAGACATTTCAAGGCATTCCCTTAGTTTCATGGTCAACAGCTTAGATTTAAAATGGGATTTGGGGAAATCATTTTATGACAAGAAGCCGACTTCCACAGCATGTCATCAAATGAGTTTTCCCCCCTATGGATCAGAAATCCCTTTTAAGAGGGATTTCAGAAGCCAAATGCAAAGCATGAAATAACTTAAATAACGAAGTCATTCGTGTGTTTGGGTCGGTCAAAACACCCACCAGAGGCTGTTTGGACAACGTCCCCGCCATCGTCTTGGTAAGATTTCAGACCCGATTGGCCATGAAGGGTTTCTCCCTAGGGCTGGGAGGGAAGGAACGGCCCTAGTTCGCCCAGCTAACTCCGTCCCTAAGGCAGGACTAGAATGCATGCCCTGCCCCCCCCCCCGTTTGGACCTGCAGTCTTAATTGGCTCCCTTTGTTACTCATCCTTTTTTCCTTTTTTAAAAAAACCCACAACCTTCATTAAGCCAAATATACCTGATAATCGGTTACGCCATCCCACGTTTCCACGGAGAGCTGGCGCCCACCAAACCATCGTCCATTCAGGGCCTGCTTGCAAACGTCAGCCTCTTCGGATTCCTTAAAGGACACGGAGGCCACGCCATCTGGATGCCTCTGCAGAAATAGGGCCGGGGGGGGGGGGAAATCCATCAAATTAGACCTATGTCAAGGTTCCAAGTAACACATCCCCCCAACGAAGAGAACTCCGAGGTAGGCCTACTCCTCCAAGAACATTTTACTGGGACCTATCATATTGGCACCGAGTTGGTGGAAAACCGGCTCTACTTTCCTGCTAGTTTTATACCCAATTAAAAGTAAAAGAAGAAACTGCCCCTCTACCCCGCCAAGAGTCTGTTACGGTTCGCCAGCACCCTGTGCAGACGGCAGCGGAATCGAACAGTGGGGAAGAACAGGGACCAGTCCAGGAGTCTGGCAAGGACTCAGACGAGGGTTCTGCACCCAATGCAGAGATGGGACTAGGACCATCTGGGAGTGGGGTGCTGCCTCCGGTTCCCAGTGCACATATGTGCAGAGCTGCTAGAAGGCGAGAGCAGCTGAAACAAAAGGGGCGACTTGAGAATAAGGCTTGGAGGTGATTGCCCCTTTCCTAAGGCATAAAGGAAAGGCAAAGGTAGAGAAACCTTTGCAGGAAGCAAAGTCGTTTGCTCTGTTCAGATTAAACCTTGAAGCTCTGTGTGGACTTTATGCTTCGGTTGGTGTTTTTAATAATTCATTTGGCACTCTCGTTGTTGGCAGCAATTCAAAGGAGAAAGGTGGGTGCTTATCTTAAGGAACTGTTTGGGATTCATTACCGGCTGGGAATGAACATAATTCCCAGCAGTGAAATAAATCAAAAGTTGTTTGGACTAAGCAT
Source organism: Hydrophis major (assembly GCA_033807585.1). NCBI lineage: Eukaryota > Metazoa > Chordata > Lepidosauria > Squamata > Elapidae > Hydrophis > Hydrophis major. Next base: position 26,004,668 of record CM066335.1, read on the forward strand.
GTGCTTAATTATGGTCTGGGGAAGTCTGGTCAGAACAGTCACCAGCCACATGATCCAATAAGCACACAGTCTAATTGTTGGTTGTTTTTAGTCTCGATTTGCCAAACCCCTGTGGCAGCGTCCTTTGTTCCCAGGGAAACACCCCAATTATCTCCACACACCGCCCCCCCTCCCCTCCCTGCTCTGAAGCTCCAGGCTGTGTCAAGCCTGAAAATCCCTACAGAAAAAAAAATTACAGAAAATGGCCACAGCCAGGCTAGCTTCAGGGCTGTCAATCTAGGCATCACCTGCCGTATTTAAGAGATGACCTTATTTCAGAATCACAAATTCTGTCCTGGGGATTTACAAAACATGATAAAATGACTTCTCTCCTAAAACTGCTACTTTTAGAGAGAAAAACAAAACAAAACAGGCTTTGAAATAATTTTAAGTTGCTTTGAATACCACATTTCCTGAATATTCCCCTAACACCTGTCTGTGATGATAAGAATATCTCAGTTTTTCCAGAAGTCCAGTAATCTTTCCAGGTTATTAAACCCTTTCAAACTGCCAAATGCAGCATGTTTAAAACTTCTCTGATTTTTATTTTACAAATGCAGCGACTGTTTCCAAGGCTCACAATACAGAAATAACATTTTTGAAGGGCTCGGACGTATTCCAGGGATACGCTGAATAATGAACGTTTGACAATTTTTAAGAAATCATTTGGTTCTTTGCCAAACAAACTGACGGTTCTAAAGGGAGCCCAACCAGTGGGGGGAAATTTTGAGTGCTTTTGTAGAAGACGAGTTTCAAAAATACAATGCAAAATCTGGATGGAGTATTTCTGGTAACGTACATCAAATATAATGACTTTCTTTACTTGACCAAACTTTTCACATTCTGTCCGTAGATCTTCCCGGATCTCATTTAGCACTAAGGGATCCTCCTGGAAAGACATTTTAAAAGCATATTTTAAAAACGGATCCAATACTTTCAGAAAGCAAATGTCAGGATTCCCATTTAAATCATGAGTCTTGAGCCAAACTTCCAAAGCTTAAAAAGGATTTATTGGGAGTTAACAATGCCGGCACTGCCTGGGTGTAGCCAACTTTGAGACACATCATTCATTGTCACCCTTGACCCTGGTTTTCCTCCCACCCCCTGGGTGTATCCTAATTCATATTCTCCATTGAGACACATTCATAGCCAAGAGTCATCAATCATGCTCTCCAGTTAGAATTTTGTGCAGCAGAAACTTCAGTTATTTTGGGACTACGGGCTCCATGACTCCCAACCCTTGGGTAAATATAAAGAGATGAACAGATAAAGGAGCTCTGGTGGCGGGGTGGTTAAAATGCAGCGTTGCAGGCCAACTCTGCCCATACCTGGAGTTCAACCTGGCTCAAGGTTGACTTGGCCTTCCAATTTTCTGCAGTCTTAAAATGAGGACCCAGATTATTGGGGGCAATATGCAAATAATCATTGCAAACCACCCATAGAGTGCTGTAAAGGCACTATTAATCTTTCCATCAGTCCTTATCACCTATCCCCTCCCACTTGTGACTGCATGAGTGTAACTTTGTCGCTTGTATCCGACTGTTTCCTAGAATGATTTGATTGCTTATTGTACCCTATGACTATTACTAAGTATTGTACCTGATGATTCTTGACTCTTGATAAATGCCTCTTTTCTTTTATATACACTGAGAGCATTTGCACCAAGACAAATTCCTCGTGTGTCCAATCACACTTGGCCGAGAAAGAATTCTTAACTATTCTATTCCTATTTCTATTCCTATTCTATTCTATATAAGCCTAAATGCTATTGCTAAATATGTTTGGCGTATGTACAACTGGAGGTTAACGTTATGCCTTCCAATGCAGGAGCAGCAAATTAAATTGCTGGATATGATAGTCCCAACAGCCTCAGCCAGAAACAGCCTAAAAATGGAACAATCCTGTCTAACTTTAGCCGGCCCTATTATGCCACAGATGCTTCTCGGCTTGTGACGAGGCCAACTTCATTCGTCATCTCTGGGAGGCGACACGTTCCCAGGCCTTAGGGAGGAGGGATTGCAGTGTATGAACTCTTGCTGGATTATTATTATCATTTTAACCTACCTCAAAATCTTTGGGATGAAACATGTTTCTGATGATGATAACCCTCTCATGTCGCAATCTCACACTCCCCTCTTTCTTCTCCGGCCGCCAATCCAGCAGTCTAATGAAATGAAGCAACATTTAAGAGGTTGAGGGGGTGGTTTTCTTCAGTTTCTAAAAGCATTTTGTTGTTGGAAAAAAAGAAATTAACGGGATGCTTCTGAAATCAGAGTTGTCAGAATTTTTGTTCCCCAGTAAGGAAAGGCAGTTTCCCAGCAGCCTTGAAACTGATGTTATTTATAAACCACCTACGTGAAAGTTAATTTGACATCTAAATCCACATTTTATGAGGAGTTGGCCTCCTGAGTGATTTGAGCTACTTTTAAAGATCAAGGTCTCATGCATTTTAAAAAAACAAATACAACCTTTTAAAGCCCCAGGTTTCGTGAAAAGGCAAATCTAGCTACGTTTTCCATAGGCAAATGGAGCTGAACCTCAAAAGCGAAACATTCTTATAAAAGTTTCAAGGTATCCTGAAAACAGCCACCTACTTTTGCTGCTGGGACAGCTTCTTCTTGTAATCTTTGCATTTCTTTTTCTTCTTGCTGGCGTCGTATTCGCCTTTCAGCTGGAACTGGGCAACTTCCACATGCAGTTTGTAGCCTCGGATTTCTTTCTCATCCAGCAATTTCAGCGCAAGTTCAACCGATTCCCTCTGGGGAAAGGGAGGGAGAGAAAATAAAATAAAACCCTGCTGTAAAAAGACCCCTTTTTCCCCCACCTAACAAAAGGAACAGCATTGGTGACAGACATTGCCACACGCTTCTCATAAATCTTGTTGATGTCTGCAGGAATGCCCACAAGTTAAATTAAATTAAATTTCAATAAAAAAAGAGACTCTGTGTTTGCAATAACAACTGCAACCGTAGGATCACCATACAGGTATTATACTGTGACAGAATAAACAACTAACCTTTAAGTAACAACAGAGCCCGTCGCCTTTAAGGTTTCCTTCTTTGTCTTTGTAAAGTTTGATTTTTGGTTCCTCCGTTTGAAGATCGCGCATAACGATACCACATTTTGACATCACCTCCACAAACTCATCTTTTGTAATGTCGGGCGGTAAACCTGGAAAGGTTAAAATTTGAAGAGATACAAATGCCACAACAAAACCAAACTGAATTTTTAATGTTACCATGTTAACATTCATGTTGATGGGGATTTTTTTTGCCACAGTCTACATTTTCCCCCTGTGGAGTCTTTTGTCTATTTCCCCTCATTCCCACACGGTCTGACAGCTTTTGCAATTTGGCCACGTTAGTTCCCAAACTGTGAGGAAAACAACGGGCTACTAAAGGACAACCGTAGTTTACTTCAGGTTTTCTAGCTCCCAATCTGGATATAAAATCCTTAACGTGGTTTGACAAATCCTGCACTCTCAGTTCAAAATATAAGCTTTGGGACCCGTGGATTATGTTTGAGGTGAGCCCTGCAAGGTTATTCTATCGGTGACGGCGGATTTATCTGCTCCTTGAATTCAGTAAGGGTGAAGAGGCCTGCAGCAGCAGCCCCCACCCCCCAAAAAAACCTTTTGGGCCCCAGAGACCGGTTTCGTGAAGTTGGCCAGCATCTTGATTAGACAATGTGACTGTTTGGGGAAAAGGGGGGGTACTTTTAATTAGGTGAAAATCACGGGAACTTTCAGAGTCGGTTTTCACCAGTTTGTGCCAATATGATATTCTTCAATAAAACTGTTCTTGGAGGAATCTGCCTGCCTCGCAGTTCTGATTTCTATGAGGTTATTACTTGGGAATGCTGACACACAGGATCAAGCCTCAAAATCATGGATGTACAGCCAGGCAGGGAGCATTGCTCTTTTGATGTGCCTTGTGCATCAAAGCCAGGCCCAGTCAGGGCACCAGCAAGACTGAAGTGGAGGCTTCAGAAATATTGTACATTTCGCAAGCATTACGCAGCTACGAAATGGGAGTCTGTATCACGCATGCCAAAGGCCCTTCCAGATGCAGCGGGAAGTCATTTTCCCACTCAACTGCGAAGGTATTAAACCATGTACCCAAAGCGGGGCTGCCACAAGGTGACTATCTAATTAGGAAAGAACGTGACTGGAATTTGTTTAGAGACGCTGGCCTCACCTTTAAAGCACAGCAAAACATTATTCAAACGGAGACAAATTTCAGTTCAGGAAGAGAGCGGGAAACAAAGGGGAACAAACTGACCCCCAAGCCAGCCTTTGGCATTTTGAGGCACTTCACAAATAATTCGAATATACAGGACTAGAATGTTTAAATCAGAGGTCTCCAACCGTGGCAACTTTAAGACTTGTGGACTTCAACTCCCAGAATTCTCCAGCCAGCAGAGCTGGCTGGAGAATTCTGGAAGTTGAAGTCCACAAGTCTTAAAGCTGCCAAGGTTGGAGACCTCTGGTTTAAATGAATGCGTTACTTAGCACTCTTCCTACCCGCTTAAATTTTACTCCACAGCCCTCAGTCCCAAGGTGAAGATTTCGTGTGCCGTGAAATATTTGAAAAAGATATTCAGAGGCTTGAATCCATTTCCAAGGAGGACCACGGCCATTTCGCAACACACAGCACTCACAGCCAGCAAAGAGTCAAGGCTGCTCCTCACCTGTCACATAAACATTTGTATTTTTCTGTTCTTCCACATGAAACCATCCTAGAGGGGAAATGATGATAAGTTAGGATTGCACCTCTAAAGAAAACAGCTCTTCAGATTAACGTTCGCATCAGATTGCGGAGGGGAAGAAAGAAAGGAAAAAGAAAGGAAAGAAAAAAAAAAAAGACACTCCTGGGATATAAACCTGGCACCTTTCTATCTTCTTCACACCTATCAAAGCTTTAACAACATTCACAACTTCCTACAAGTTGGCTGCCATTGGATCCTTTGAACATTAAGGCTTTCTTTTTTTAGAGTCGGCTCTAAAGACGCTCTTGCACGACCGCCCCACACAAGCACAACTCCGCGGGAAGACACCGCATCTCTTCTTGAAGAGCAGACTACTTCTAAGCCATGCACAATGCGGAGACTCTCTTGCCTGCATCGGCTTTCCTTTTTTCTCCTTTCTGTTTAGGGTCTGTGGGCAACGGCTGCTGCGACGATTTGGCTTCTACCCTGGGCTGAGCCTTGGGGGCCTTGGAATCCGCAGCAGCTTTAGATTCAGTCTTTGCAGCGGAGGCCGAGGTATTGGAGCCTTCGGTGGGGAAGCCGTAGTTAGCATGGTAGGTTGCCAAGAAATCTTCAGTGACCTAAAAAAAGGACATTGTTCAGCACACCGATTAGAGACCAAATTTAAGCTTTTTAAGTTGTGAGTTATTGCAAGAATCAAGGGCCGAGGTGGCCTCCTGAAAGAAATAATGCCGGTCATGTTCCATTTTTAACTGTTCATAATGGCACTACAACTGATAGGCATCTTAGAGGGATAGGCAGGCCTGCAGAGAGAGTAAAAAGAATGCTACTCTAGGTTTACTACAGAAAACTACTCGGAGCACCAGCATATCTTTGAGATCAAGTCATTCAGAAGTTGCAGAATGTGTACCCTCCCTTAACACAAAATTGTCTCTCTCTGAACACCTAAAAATGCTGACAATTGTCCCCATTCTTACAAAAATTCTTCAGAATTTAGCAAAGAAAGTCAGAGAATTTTCAGAAGCAACTGCACTTCACCTGATTCAGCAGCAGAATTGCACAATGTAGATACAAGTCCACATTGGATGCAGCTCACAGGTTAATAACCCTGAGTCTAGATGCCAACTTAGAAAACAAAGTACTGTAAATAATTTCTGGAAGAGTGAGAAGTTGTTGGAATCCACACATCTGAAAAGTTGCCAAGGCTGAGAGAGAAAAAAAACCAACCCATTGAATTGTGGTACTCCCCATTTCAGAGTATCTGATGTATTCATGGCTTTTACTTATCTATTTTTAATCAGGCAGGCTGAAAAACTAGTAAAGGGATCCTGCTGGAGAGATAAGGCAGGTCAGTAGGACAGAAAGCCAAAGGAGCAAGTAAGGAAATCCAGCTGGGCAGGTTCATTGCTCCTCTCAAAAAATGCTATTTTGCCCCAGGAAATGAGGATTATTATTAACGAAGTCCATTGCTTAGTCAGCCTGAAGTTTGAGACTGGATTTGGCACCTTTATTTTATGTGTGTGTGTGTGTTTGTATGTGTGTGTGTGTACATATGATGGGTATGTATATAGATGATATAAAGATAAAGATACATGAGAGCATAGATAGATAGATAGATAGATAGATAGATAGATAGATAGATAGATAGATAGATAAGAGAGAGGTGACAGGGAGGGAGGTAGATATGATAGAGAGAGAGAGAGAGAGAGAGAGATGGAGATATTTTAGAATATAAATTTATGTGTCCCCTCTCGCTCTCCAGAGCAACTACCGTGCAGTCAATTTGTAGACAGACGATGCAGGGACTATTATGCTAAGAAAGAAAAATAATCTCCGCCTTTAATGAAATTATTATTTGGTTTCTATAAGAAAGGCTAAAAGGCTCCCCTGCAAAGGAAAGGCTCCCCACAAAAAAAAGGAAAGGAAAAAAAGCAAGACTTCTGCAGTCTGAAAACAGAAGACCGTCAAGCCCCCCCCTCCCAAGCGCAGCTTTAGGACTACAACTCCCATCAGGCAAAATCCCGACCAGTGCCTCCCCCCCCCACAGAACCTCAGGCGCGGGGGGGTTGGATTCCCCCCTGCGCTCGCCCCCCCACGCGCGGTGGAGGATGGGTCTTGTAGTCCGGCCCACCTTGGGGAACCAGGCCTTCTTCTCGCGGTCCCACTCGTACTGGGTGCCGTCGGCGGAGTCCGTGTAGGTGAAGGGCTCGTCGCCGCCCTCCTCCTCCTCCTCCTTCCGCTCGTAGAGCTCCTGCAGCCGCAGCTGCTGATGGAACTCCTCGTTGCGGTCCGAGCCGCCGACGCTCATGGTGCCGCTTGACTCGACGCCTCCTCCCGCGTCGCTTCTCCCCACCAGGGTGCCGCCCGGGCCCGGCCCGGCCTGGAAACGCCTCGCAGCAGGCCCGGCAATAGGGCGCATGCGCGGGGGCTCTGCGACGCACGCGCCACCCCGCCCCCTCGTGGCCCGGCTCGGCTCGGGCCTCTCCATCCCGAGCGGGTGGAACCGGGTACCGCCGCCGCTCGGAGGTGACGGAGTCCCCACCGGCTTTTCCAACCCGCTCCGCCGCGCTAAAAAGCCGTGGTTTCTGGCCTTAATGGGTGACCAGGCGACGGCGCAGACGCAAATAGGGCGCTTCCCCGCCGTTGCGTCGGTGGAAGTTATTGCGCAAGCGCAGAAGCGCTCCCCTCCCTCTGCCCCCCTCCTGTTATCAGCGTACAGCTGATAGGGGTGGGGGAAAAAAAAGACCTATGTTGCTCACTGCGCAAGAACGGAAGTCGCTTTTCGAAAAGAAGGCGGGACTAGGCCGAAAATGGCAATCAACAAAGGCCACCATAAGCTTCAGAGTTGAGCAAGCCCGTCAGAGAGCTGCGGAGAAGAGCAGGGCAGAAGGAGATCAGAGTGAGGGCACTACGCATGCCCAGAAAGAGTCTCTTATCCTAGTTCTATTGGGAAGAAATCTTGATTTTTTTTCTCCTTCCTAAACGTATAAATGAAATTTTCTTCCCAGTTCTCAGATTTCATCCATTTTCATTCTATGTCAACAGCAGGATCAGGGTGCCCATACAGTTCGTACAGAAGAAAGAGGTTGACTACAGCTTCCATCATCCCCAGCCTGAATGGCCCCCTATTTGGATGAAATTGGGGGGGGGTTATACTATAAAATTGTATAAATTGTACTCTTATGTCATCCCAACTTGATGTGATCTGGAGCTGCGGAACAATGAAGCCCATCCTCCACACCTTCCAACCTACAGCAGAGGCTGGGTGGGAACAATGAAGCCCATCATCCACAGCTTGCAACCTCCTGTACAGCCAATGGCCCCAGCAGACACTTGAGTGATTAGAAAAAAAACAGCTCCTCCAAATAGAGAAAATAAAGCAAGATATTCTACATTTTTTTACTATAAAGCAGAGTTTTTCAAACTTGGCAACTTTAAGAGTATGGATTTAAACTCCCAAATTCCCCAGCCAGCCATGAAAAACGCTGCTGTTAAAGAAAATCCTCAGACCTCAACATTCAGATCTTTTATTTGTTTTTCTTGTTAATAAAGCCTTAGAGGAATTGCACCCTTAAATTAAACTCCTTGCCTTTGTAGCTGTGAAGCATCAAGCCTTTGAAATCGATACTCCAGAGCAAAAAATATCTCGCTGTCATACCCAGCTGAACGATAATTCAAATGCAACAGGGAAATCCTTGTCCAGAAGGGGCATTAAATCACTACCCAACGAGCTGTCAGAAGGACTTGCTAGATGTAATTTTAGATTTGTCAATAACCTTTTGCCTTCATCTCTACTTTGGTACCACGGCTGCCTTATTATAGATACTTTCAGGATTCCAAAATAGAACTTTGAAAAGCAGCCTCACAATTTTGGCCCTGAGGTTGTTTTGCTCCTAATGCACCAGATCCGGGCTGAGTTACCATGGTTTCGAGATGACTGTGATTTTTATGATCTTAAACTAAATGCATCAGTTGCATATTCTTTAAAAAAAAATGAATAGCGTCAAAAGTTTATAGTATTTACTGAATTAGAATGGTTTCAAAATATTACAATAAGAGAAGCAGCTTAAATAATGCATTAGCATAGGAATTCGGAACGTATTGTGATACTGTAATAATAAGGCAGGAGAATGCCTGGCTTCCTTTGGGCAGTACAAGCTGGAGATATACCAGCTCAGTCCAGCTGGTTATTTTTTTACTTGGGTAAAACTCTTTAAGTGCATTCATTTAATATTGAACTCACTGGATTAAATGGCACTTCTGAGAAAATAATGATTTAGATTGCACCAAAATCAGCAGTATTCCAGCCCTGTTGGAAAGAGATTTTTTCCTGAAAATTCAATAAAATTAAGCGCAATATAATTTCAAATGAATGTGCAAATGATGACAGATAATGAGTGCAATTATTGAGTGCTTTATATTACAGGGTTTTTAAAAAGTTTAGTATGTGTAACTCAGCCACCATGGCGCATAAACAATGGTTAATGATGTGTGTTGAACCAACTTTGTCTTGGTCAACGAACCACACGACAGCAAATAATGACTTAGTGAGGGACAGGAATCAAATCTGTAGGGAAATGTGCAGTTTAACCTGGCCCCAGCTCAAAAATTGCACCATGGGGAGCATAGTAAAATCTAGTATTTCTCTTCCAGTGTCAGTAGAAACAGCCTAGCAGTTGGTTCCTAATTTAAGTGGGGATTTTTCCCGCAGCATACCCACAGGAGCAATGCTGTAACCAAAACCCTGGAAAATGTATTGGCTCCAGGCCTCCAACTCATCTGAACATTGGTAGAAATTGTGATCAAGAGAAGGAGGCTTCTAATGAGATTCGTTAAGATTGGGATAGCTAAAAAAACAACAACCAAAAGCTGCAACAGAGTTTTCAAACTCACAGAAAGTTCTAAAACATAAAAGAATTTCCCAAAATCATTGTGCCACGCTCATCTTGGGGAAAAAGTATTGAACGTTACCATATATGCCAAGCGATCAATATTGATGATAAGCCTAAACCCAGCTCTTTGAGTATTAAGGTGGTCTCACAACTGGGCATGGGTCGAACCTCATAAAATGAGAAATTGTCCTCTTTGGATTCTGTTCACTGCGGGGCTCTTAACACTGGAGGTTTTTCCCGAGGAGATTGGACAGCCATTTGTCTGGAATGGCTACAGCAGGGGTCTCCAACCTTGGCCCCTGGAAGCCTGGCGGACTTCAACTCCCAGAATTCCACAGCCAGCTTTGCTGGCTGTGGAACTCTGGGAGTTGAAGTCCGCCAGGCTTCCAGGAGCCAAGGTTGGAGACCCCTGGGCTACAGGGTTTCCTGCCTAGAAAAAGGGTCACCAATCTTTTGACCTCAGGGACCACCAAACTCATAATTTTAAATCCCGTGGACCAGAGACCCTGGGGAAAAAAAAAAAAAAAGTCTGCAGGAAAATTCCCCTCCCCGTTTTCCTACTGATCGATCGTTCTTTATTTGGGATCGCAGGATATCGTCTCCAGCTCCGTTCTCAGGGGGACAGAGAGAGGGAGAGACTTTTGGCTCCATGCAAGGAAAGCAGCAGAAGCAGCACAAGTCTTTCTTTCTCTCCCCCAAACTCTGCCAGAAATGAGTCTTTGCTGGCGCAGCCTCTTGGAGCAGGAGGCCTTGCAGGGTCCCAAAGACTCATTTCTGACAGAGTTTGTGGGAGAGAAAGAAAGACTTTTTCTACTTTCCTTGCATGCAGCCAAAAGCAGAAGAAGAAAGAATTGGAAAGAAGCGGCCCAGTGACCAGCCCCGGCGCATGGGGCGAGTGGGGCAAGTCCCCTCCCGCCCTTTTCCCCCTCCACTACCTCATGCTGTTCGTAATGCAAACCTTGTGTTCCTGCGGGCCATGTTGGCAGCACAGCCTTGTGTTCCCGTGCAGCCTGGATTAATTGCTTTGTGGGTGACCTTCCTCTGTGGACCACCACAATTTTCTGATGGACCACCAGTGGTTTCCGGCCCACTGGTTGGTGACCACTGAACGGAGGTCCCTCCCAAGTCTGTTTTCCAGTAACAACTCGCAATACAGAATCAGTTACCATTTGCTATACCGAAAGCAAGCTTTATTAGGGCTTAATCATTGAAATTTTACAACAAGGCTGTAGTACGATAGAGGAGAGAAAACCTGCTTTCAGATGATAGATGCAAAGCTCTCACTTCATTCAAGAAAGGGGCAAGGACTTGATAGGCAGTTCTCCACTTAACAGCTAGCAGAAAGTTTCGTCGCGAAGCAATGTGTTTGTGAAATGAGTTGTGCCCGACTTTAATGACTTTTTCAGCCAGAGTCATTAAGCAAATCATGCAGTCCTTAAACGAATCCGGCTTCCTCCTCTACCCCCGATTGACTTTGTGTGTTAGAAGCCTCCTGAGACAATCACAGATGACGATAATGCGGCAACCATCGTAAATCCACTGGCTTACAGTAGGACCACCCTTATTTTAAAGTCCTCATATCGCTCCATAATGGCCTTGAATGCAGAAGCCAATGTCTCTGGAAGCAGACTATGAAGGGAGGGGCTTATTGGCTATTATTTGCAACCAGCGAGTGGTGGGATTCAAAAGTTTTTACTACTGGTTCTGTGGATGTGGCTGGGGGGCCGGGGGCATGGCTTGGGGGGCATGGCAGCGGAAGGATATACTGCAAAATCCCCTTTCCCTCCCCACCCCACTAACCTGCTTTCCAGCTCCGTTCTCCTGTGCAGGGCAACCAAAGGAGACCCAGCCGATCAGCTGGGACTCAATGGGAGGCAGAGGAGAGATGGGGTTGGTGGGGCCAGTTGGAGGTGGGATTGACTGGTTCTCCGAACTATTCAAAATTTCCACTACTGGTTCTTCAGAACTGGTCAGAACCGGCTGAATCCCACCTCTGGTTCTGATGCTAGCCACTTTATGACTAATTTACACTAATCCTTCCCCCCCCCGCCCCACCCCCCAGTATCTCTGTACCTCTTTCTAGCAACCTGCGAGTAAGGAGAATGACAAACAGGCTTGCCTCCAGAAGGTTTTTAAGAAGAGGTTGGACAACCATTTGTCTGAAATTGAATCAGGTCAGGGGTCAGTCTTGAGCAGGGGTCAGTCGAGAAGACCTCCCAGGTCCCTTCCAATGCTGCGATTTGATGTTAATGCTATTTGAGCTGTTAGCCAGTCCTTTTCTCCTCCTGCAGTTGCAAGCTAACAGCTCATCCTTTCCTTCCTATGCAGCTGCCAATGTTTTCTACCCTGACCTAAAGCAAGTCAGGTTCTTGTTGCTCTTCCTTGCAAAGGGCCAAGGGAATAGGTGGGGTTTGGTTAAGTTGAAAATGCCTGGGAGGGCAGCTTGGGAGGAAAACCACGCAGGGATGTGAAGGTGTGAAACAGATGGCTGGGATTTGCAGGAAAGTTCCGTGATGCCCAGGTGTGAGATCTTAAGATGCATTGAGAAGATTTTTTCTGCCGAATACAAGAAACTCTCCTCTCCCTTCGGCAATTTTCTGAATCTTGCTGACAGATCTAGCAGGCATGACAGATCCCCAAGTGCAATTAAACACTCTCCTCTTCTTTGGTGATGCTATAATCCGTGAGCAAAGTGACACTGATTTCCGAGCCCGTGACTGACATGGCTCGGCTCGGGGGCTGCGTCTGAGTGAGGCTGGCCCTTCGGACGGGCATCTTGGGTTTGCAACATGAGATTTCCTTCTTGAAATGTTGGCGGAAGCTTTTACTCAGCCAGTAGAGAGCGAAGGGGTTGACGCAGGAATTGCTGAATGCCAGTGCTCGGGAGAAGATGGTGGCCACCAGATGGAAAGTGGACGTATCTATGGAAGTGTGGTAGGTGAAGGAACGGTACAGGTAGAGGATGTGGTTGGGTAGCCAGCAGAAGGCAAACAAACCCACTAAGACCAACACGGTTTTGGCCACTCGCTTGCGGGATTCAATCTAAGGGGGAAAATACAAATTATTGTTCCTGGTTTCTTCATAGGCTTCTTAAAATAGGCCAACATCAACATGGCAACAAGAGATAAATACTGCTAGACCTTTTTTGGCTTATTGATGACTCCAAAGAAAGGAACTTTTCTTCCTTCCTTCCTGCCTTCCTTTGCTTTAAACCAAGAGTCTTCAAACTTGGCTAGTTTAAGACTTGTGGCCTTCAACTCCCAGAATTCCTGAGCTAACATGACTGGAGGAGGAAGAATTCTGGGAGCTGAAGTCTACAAGTCTTAAAGCTGTCAAGTTTGAAGATCCCTGGCTTAAAGGATCACATATACACCTGCTCTCAAATTCAATCTCCATCAATGTGATGAATTAGTCAACATCATCATCCCCAGATAGCATGACCATTGATTGGCTGGTTGGTTGGTTGCTCTACCTCAGAGGTCTCCAAACTTGGCCACTTTAACACTTGTGGACTTCAAACTCCCAGAATTCCTGAGCTAACATGACTGGAGGAGGAAGAATTCTGGGAGCTGAAGTCTACAAGTCTTAAAGCTGTCAAGTTTGAAGATCCCTGGCTTAAAGGATCACATCTACACCTGCTCTCAAATTCAATCTCCATCAATGTGATGAATTAGTCAACATCATCATCCCCAGATAGCATGACCATTGATTGGCTGGTTGGTTGGTTGCTCTACCTCAGAGGTCTCCAAACTTGGCCACTTTAACACTTGTGGACTTCAAACTCCCAGAATTCCTTAGCTAACATGACTGGAGGAGGAATTCTGGGAGCTGAAGTCCACAAGTCTTAAAGCTGTCAAGTTTGGAGACCCCTGCTTTGAACCAATAATATAATGACAACATATAACAGTTCATCCAAATTATCTGGTCCTTGAGCAATACTCTGAATGTTGGACCGTAAAAAAACATGACCCATCAACAGTCTTCTTATGTTCTCCTATAAGCCAGCTAAATATTACCAACACTGCTTCCAATAATTGCAGTTCCTTCGTGGAATTTACAGAAAGAGGTATTTAATTTTAGTAATTAGACTTGGAAAATATGGAGGAGCAGCTCCCCATTTCAATAAAGATTTGGTGAGAGAATCAGATTGCCATAGCAGTTAAGGCACTGAACTAGGAAGAGTCCTGCCTTAGTGACGGAAGTCAACTGGAAGGGCAGGGAGGTCCAATCTTGGCAACTTTAAGACTTGAGGAGTTCAATTCCCAGAATTCCCCTGAGGAGTCAAGGACTGACTTAGATCAACCTAGGTTCAGCTTCTTGTTTTTTGTTTTTTATAAAAGTTAGGCTGCTTCTGCTTGTGCTGCTTGCCATGTTTTCCCCTGAGATACAAGCTGGGGAACATCTCCCCGGTTACTTTCTGCCACTTATCAGCAAAAAACCAGAGCTGGGTGAGGCCTGCCCTTGATAAAAACTGCAAAGTAAACATGGTCTTGTGTAACATAAGGAGTAGAAGGAAGAAGGGTGCCAAGGTTATGGGGTGGGGAAAAAAGGCTAAATTTGCTTTTTATGGAGTAAAGTTCCAGATTGGAGGCATGTTCTGTTCAGGTGGGGGCTTGATTGTGCTCAGGTTAGTCTTAGTTGCTGGAGGGTTTGAGCTGGTGAGCTGTGATCTTGCTGTTTGGCTTCGAGTTCGTGGTCGTGCTGCATCTTCAGCAAGATCACAGCTCACCAGCTCAAACCCTCCAGCAACTAAGACTAACCTGAGCACAATCAAGCCCCCACCTGAACAGAACACGCCTCCAGCCAATCAGAACACAGCCAACCCCCCAACCAATCAGAAGACAGCCAAACCCCCAACCAATGAGAACACACCCCCACCCAATCAGAACACAGCCAAGCCCCCACCCAATCAAGTCACACCCCCACTAGCAGTTAAAAGGAAGAAGCAGCTGCAAGCTCACATCACTCTGAGAAGCACAGAGCTGAAGACCAAGCCTGAAGATGATGAATGAGACTTCATTGAAACATTGCCTAGATACTTCCAATCTTATGCGGGAGAAAACCCGAATAACCAAAGATCCACATACAAATACCCGCGAGAACCTCAGAAAACAAATATATATATATATATATATATATATATATATATATATATATATATATATATATATATATATATATATATATATATGTGTGTGTGTGTGTGTGTGTGTGTGTGTGTGTGTGTGTTTTCTTAATATATATATATATCTGGCATTCAGCTTTGTTCGGGTATTTTCCCACGTCATAGTAGTGGTGCTTTTAAAGTTGTAGCAACATTTCAGCAGATGAGATTCTGCTGAAATGTTGCTACAACTTTAAAAGCACCACTACTATGACGTGGGAAAATACCCGAACAAAGCTGAATTTTATATATATATATATATATATATATATATATATATATATATATATATATATATATATATATGTTTTCTTATATATATAAAACTTTATTTTTATTTTATAAACTTTATACAGCTGGCCATCTCACAAATATGACTCGGTAGTGCACAATGAAACAATAATAATGCTTTCTCCCCACTTAATCTTCTTGTGGGCCACGTGTACTTCAAAGAGAACTTCTGGATCCCAAAACAGTGATGCCATTTGGGGACCAAATAGGTCCATTGGCTTAACCTTTCATAGCCCACACAGTCTATTTATGACACCCACTAGCCCACTTGTCTGCGAACATCCTGCAATTGAGTGATCTCATTGGGTTGACCTCCATGTCCCCAAAAGACCTCTGTCTAAGCAAAGGGGGGGGAAATCCTGTTTCTGTTTCAAAAGACCCATGTCAACCCTGAAGCTGACCTGGGGGAAGCCGTCTTGGAGCCTCAGTGTTGCCACACTGGAGTGAGGGAGAGGGAGGGGGTGATTCAACTGGTGTAACAACTGGTTCGGTGAGCACGCGCTTTGCGTGTACAAAACATTTGCTACAGACCTTCTCTAGCAATCCCTGTGTGTTAAACAGCTGATGTGTAGCAATGTGCTGTGCCCTGCGAATCAGCTGAGCTTGAAAAACAGGATATAAAGCACAGCCTAGAGCCCAGGCAAGTGAGTGGGCCCAACAGCTGATCGTCGTTCCCAGCTGATCCTCGGAGCTACCGGTTTGCCCAAACCAGGCTGAACCAGTAGAATCCCAACCCTGATGGGGAGGGGGGAATTAGAGATAGCTGGGCTCTGTAGTCAAAGCAAAATACTTTCTCTTGGGAACCAAGGACATTCTCACACCTGAGAACGGAGGAAAGAGGAGTGATGTCACCAGATCAAGACGCTGCACCATTTGGGCCATGTGACTGGTTGGTTGGGGTTGAGGGGGAACTTTTAATTAGGTGAAAACCAAGGGGCCCCTCAAAGTTGGTTTTCACCAGATATGCACCAATATATTTCCAATAAAGCTATTCTTTGAGGAATTCACCTGCCTCAGAGTTCTTACAATGGATTTATTACTTGGAACCAGTGGTGGTATGCTACCAGTTCGGCCCGGTTCGGCTGAACTACAGTAATAGTAAAAAATCACTACCAGTTCACCAAACAGCTGAGACAAGGGGGCAAAAAGCCTCCAACAATCAGCTGAGATTATAAAATATCGAAAAATGCATGGGGAAGGTTGCTTCTAGCTTTTTGTTTCTTGTTCTCAGCTAACTGGCTTGTTAGGGGCACAGGTACGCACACACATGCGATCCCCCATCAAACCGGTGGCAACTAAGGTAGGATCCCCCTACTGCTGGGAACCCTGACCACCCAACTATCTAAGACAAGGGTCTCCAACTCTGGGAGCTGAAGTCCACCAGGCTTAAAGTTGCCAATGTTGGAGACCCCGATCTAAGAAATGCAGGCTGGAAAACTTTGCTTACCTGCTTACGGGCGTGGGCCTGCTCTTCCGCGGGCATGCTGGATGTGCTTTTGTAGAGGGTCTTGGCAATGAGAAAGTAGTAGATCGATATGATCGCTAGGGGTAAGATGTAGAAGATCAAGAAGCAAACCAGTGAGTGGGCTTCCTGCAGGACACGTTCTGAGACAGGATACGGGGCGCAGGTTTCGAGGGTGGTGTTCTTCTCGAGCAGGTGGAAAGTATAGAGGTCTGAAGAGACGGCTTCCGGAGTAGCAAATAACATGGAGACGATCCAGATACAAGCAACTTTGCAGCAGGTTTTCAGAACGGCATCTGAGTGGAGCTCCAAGGGTTTTACAATCGCCTTGTACCTACCAAACACTGTATGTCAGCTCTTGGAAGGCTAAGGAAGGTTCTCCCCCTCTGTTTGGTGAAGGTATCTGGGTTCAGGTCCTTTATTTTTCATACTGTGTTGAGTCTTTCAGGATTATACTACAGTCTCTGTGTGTTTCTTACCCCCAAAATGTGCAGGGAAAGAAAAATACACCGTACAGTCGCAGTGACTTTATTCAGAGAGCCCCTGAACCCAACACAAAGGTCTTGTAATGATACTTCCACCCTCCAAGCTCTGGGTATATGTTATCTTCCCCTGGTCCAGTTGTTCAACAGCTGAACCTCTGGTGCTACTTATTTATTCATTTACTTATTGCAAATATACTTGTCCTCTGAACTGCTTAAGTTTAATAAAGGCCAGTTGATTTATTCCAGAAAATTAAAACTTGTGCGAATCTTAGGCAACGGGCCACAAGGATGTTCTTATCATCCTGGCATTTCATTTCATGTTTTTTTCTAAATTGCTTTCCCATACCACTAGGTAGCACCAAGATACAGCAGAGATTTTCTCTCTCTTTTTTTTTAAAGGCATTTTGTTTTTCAATCGTATCATTATCCTTTCTCATTCATTTGTTGGCTGCGCCGTAAATGATATCATTTTGTTAGATGTTAGCAGTGAATTTTAAAGAATTTGCTTCAGAATTTTCTGAATCTGTTCCTTTAAGGAAAAAAACCACATTGGCTTCCCATTACTTGGAAATGAAAAGGAACATTTTAAACACTGAAATAGCCTAAAGGATAAAGAGATACTCAACAGCAGTGATTTTGCTCCACTAAAAAATCAAATCTTCCAAACCCATAGCCTACACTCATACAAATATACTCTCCCATGCATCAGAATTTGCATCCCTTTCTGGTCAGAAGATTGTCCCAGCTACCAACTGTCTGAGGATCAGGAGTGGTCAGACAGAAACAAAAAATGCAGGGCTTAAGCTATGAAAATAGCTGGATCTGGCCATTTGACAGTCAAGTCTATGGACTGGCATAGTTCAATTTTGATTAGGAAGTTTCATTTCTTACAATACCTTCATGAACAGTTAAACGGTCGAAACTCACCTGTCAGCGCTGAGGACTGTGAGCGTGAACACGGATACCCCCACTGAGGTTCGTTGAATAAAAGACAGGAGTTTACAGCCAATTCGTCCAAACAACCACGTATCCACGATGTAACAGGCAGCGTCAACTGGCACGCAGGTCAACAGAAGGAGCAGGTCCCCAAAAGCCAGGCTAGTAATGAAAATATTGGGCACGGTTTGCATGGATTTGATCTTGAAGAAGACTTTGACAAGGATGACGTTCCCTAGGAGACCCATGGAAATTATGGTGGCGTAGGCTGCATAAATAATGCAGAGGGTCCCCAAACCAAGGGAGGCATCTCCAGACCAGCTTTCCTGGCTGGTTTGGTTGCTCATTAAGGGAAGCGGCTCTTCTGTTGAGTTGACATCTTCATAGAGATCAGCATTTCTCACCAGCAGTGATGACCTGGGCATTTTTGAAAGCTCCGGGTGGAATTAAACTAATGGGAAACCCTTAAAACTCACCCCATATCATCTCCTGTCCCTGAAAATGTGAAAAAGATGAAGAGAGGTCCAAGCAATTCACCAGAAAAATCAACTGCTCAGGAGATTCAACTCTTTTCCTCTTGCTGTAGAGTCACCAAGCATGATAAAGACAAATATGCATAGATTCCACTGCTGAATTGTGTGGGAGGTGGAGAAGATGGTTGGAGTTTCTTCGCCCCACCCTCTCTCTTTTTCCTTTTTTTGAATATGCTTCAGAGCTACTGTGGGTGAAAGTGGAGACGGAGAGATAGAGAAGCAAGTAAACTCAGATTGCAAAATATGAAAAGAGGCATCAGATGAGAATGTCTTTACATCCTGGCCCACTGTTCTGTCAGCCGGTTTTCAAGTACACCCAGCTTTCTTCATGACAGTTGGTTTCATTTTATTTTCAAACAGAATTGGCAAGAGTCAGAATTCTGCCTCTTGAATGACTGGTATGTAGCAGATTGAAAAGATGAACAGTCTGTCACAAACTAGAGATGACTTTTATGAGTTATCGACACTTTGTTTGACGCTGTCCAGGGTGTTTCCAACTTACCTGTGAGATCAGACAATCATCTACTGTAGTGGAATGTAATCTGGATTCCCCAGAGGAAGAGGTTGTATCACAGAGGAGCAAGAGACAGTTTGGTTGGGAGTAAATAAGTCAAGACAGTTTCTTCCTAGAAATTCTTAGAGCATCTCTTTAATGGGTCAAGTAATTTGCTTTAGTTTGCCAAGTTTTCCATCTCTATGTGAGGAACAATAAAGGAACTTGCTGAGGAGTAATTCTGAGCATCTTTCTTGGTTTTGGGGGGCTTGACATCAATCCCAAGTGGAACTGCCTACCTTTTAAAGTCATGGGGGTTCCACCACTGGAGGTTTACAAGCAAAGGATGGACATAAACTGAAACACTCTGAAAATGTGTGCCATGCCACACAGCATATTTTGTCTAAGAGCATCTTTGTTGACCAAAAGGCTTCTGAATTTTCAGGTACCCTGGTGACAATCTTGGAAGATAACAACATTATAGGATATTTGATCCCTGGATTATTGCTATAGATAGAAGATCATCACTGTTGCTCACAAAAGCATTTGTCCTGTTAGTGAAGGCAGATGGCCTCCAAGCCAAAGGGAAGCTATCCATCACAAACTATCTTATCTTCAAGTTCCCAAGAAAAAAAGTAGTTAAAAAGCTTTTTTTTTCCCTTCCCTTTTTGAGCTACAGAAAAATTATCCTAAGTGTATATAAGTGATGAATGATGACAGGCTAATTACCCTCCCTTCTCTACCCCAATACTCATCAGAATATCCCACATTATGTCTCTGCTCTCTTCAGATTTTAAGAGTGGGTGACTACAGGCTGCGGAAGTCTTTTGCAAAAAAAAAAGTGTTAGTTATTCAGATCTGTTTCCAAAGAGGTGGGCCATCTACCTCCAGTAGATATTAATATTCACAAAGCTTGAATCACTCTGATTTTTTTTTTAAATGAATGCAAATGGCATTTACATTTTGAAAAAGTGCATCAAATAATTCTTAAGTTTCTTCATTATCCTCCCTTTCTGGAGCTGTCAGGGAAGCGTTTCCAAGCAGAAAGAAAAAGGACAGTGTACGTTGACATTGTGTGTGTAAATGCACAAATCCCTACATCCCAGAATAAGCCTGAAGCATCATCAATAGAATCATTATGCTGCTGATATCTTTGGTACAAAACATCTTTTTCAATAAAACTTTTTTTTTCCTCCCAACAGTTATAACCCTGAACCTTCTTCCTCTCACCTTGGTAAAAGTGAGGCACATAAATAGATTGTACATCTTTGTCATAAAAAAGTAAAACCATTTCCAGATCCACCCACCCAGAATTAAAGATATATCCCTTTCGGGCCTATGGTTTGATGGTCTGTCTCTGAAGCTGCAAATTTAAAGCAATTATTCCATATTTTCTTCTACCTGCACCAATAACATCCCTGTAGCATCAGCTACCTTTCTGCGCTTGGCATGATTTACGCCTTCGAATAAAATTACAGGCCTTCAGTCCAAATGACAATGTGAACAATCCAGCGTTGGAAGGCGACACAATACAATCTTGAAATTGTGTGAAGATAGAACAAAGGCACTATCTGGCAGAGGAATATAGAACTAATGAGAGGAAATTCTCCTTTCTCAAATAATTGGCATGCTGCAATTGGCGTCAACAAACAAGACTTCTCTTGTTTTTGTTTTGTTGTTTTGTTGCTTCTAAATGAGTTGAAAACATCATTCTACATGCATCTTTTCCAATCTGGTGCTCCTATGATAAATGGCTGAGAAAAAACAGGCTCAACATCTGGCAGGACCATTTTTGCACACCTGGTGAACATTTTTTAAAAGGTAACTTCAAGAAGACCTCTGATAGCTTCCAAGGATTCTGAGCTTGAACCTACAACAATCTCTTTGCTGTTAGTCCCTCTGAACAGACCTAGATGGGGACCGTAGTTTAGAAACTCTGGCCAACACCTGACATTTCTTCACCTGAAGTCTCAGGCTGGGTTTTGTCCGCTTCTAATCTTGGGTTTTCATTTTATTCCAGACTTTTGATCCTTTGATGAAATAAGTCCTCTGGCTTCCAGTGTTTCATTTCCAGCCGTGTTCTTGCTCTCTACGTGCTATGTCAATGTTTGTTTAGCCATAAATACACTAGAGTTGGCTAGAATCTCGGAACATGCCATGCCACAAATAAACCAAACCACCTTATGGCTTATTGTATTTTATGAAAGCCCGATCTAAAGATAAGACAGTAATGTGTTCCTGCCCACCATTGTGTTGAAGATGATCTTACACCAGGGGTCAGCAACCTTAAACATTCAAAGAGACACAAAGGTCCTAACCAGAAGCCCCCATTCAATTCTGGAGCCAACTGGAAGTCCAGCTGCCCCACCATAGAGTCTTTCCTAGCGCAGCATCCTTTTTCCTCTGCTGACCAGAAGTCCAGTTGCCCCACCATAGAGTCTCCTCCCAGTGCAGCCTCCTTTTTCCTTTTACTGACTGGCAACAGGGAACTGTAGCAGAGGGATGAAAGGACCACATGCAGCTCTAGAGCCATGGTTGCCATCCCCTGTCGTACACAAATGTTTACAGTCAGAAATCTGCCAACTGGTCTCCTTTCCTGCTTATTCTCCAGCTTAAATTGACTTCCTACTTCAGTTGCCCACAACCGACATATGGGTGAGAAGGACTGACAGCATCTTCCTCCATGCAATTATTTGAAGACTGATCATTGAATTTTGAGTGAGAGCATTTTTGTTTTGAGCTGTGAGAGTAAGCATCAGAAAGCTGAGGAAGAGTAAGATTCCCCTTTAAGACAAATCTTTATTTTTCTCTGTGTGGTGCAGGTCAACATCTCCTGGCAATATACTCCTCATTCGGGGAAGTTTGACTGCCTGAGAAGCTGAGGACATATGGCTGTAACTGCAGCAAGCAATGTGATCTAAAATATAAATAGATGGGAATTTTTTTTTTAGCTCTTGCATACACTTGTCCCCAAAGCATAACAGATCGTCAATTCTCTGTGGAATATTTATTGACAGCCCCCTTATAATCTTAAGTGCTACTACCCCACAATGGCTGTCTTGTCTTTCTGACCTTACCGAACGGCTGCGTTCACTCAACACATCTGAATACTAAACTATTCTAGGAATTTCAAAAAATTTCTCCCTTTGCAGAAGACGTCAACCACTATCTTCTAAGACTGACATTGTATCGGTTTAGTATGTTGTATGAAGGCACCTGTTAAATCTTGCTGTGGTCTAGTTGAGTTTGGTTGACTGCTGTTGCTTACTCCTTCCATTTGGAAGGATCTTACGCTTGGACCACAATGTAGTCCATACAACTTCTGGTTCCACAGGAGATGCTTTGAATGCTCCTGTAAAAACTTCCTGCAATCTAAAAATAAAATTAACACCATTGTGCTCGTTTTCTGCTAACCAAGGGAGATCGTTCTTCTCAGAAGAGGAACAGCCAAAGAGACTTTTAGGATTCTGCTACATGGTCAAAGCCCATACTCCCCCAAATATCCATTTCTTCCTTCTCACCGGTTTCAGACCCAAAGTCTGGACTTGCTTCAGGTAAATTGTCAGAGCCATCGGAGATGGATCCTGTGGCACAAGACTTGAGGGACTTCAAAGAACAAGTCGCGTGTTTCCGCTCAATGATGCAATGGTTATTTCTCAGCACGGTGGCTGAGCTGATTGACTCTGAAATCAGATGGAAGAATTCAGGGGATAACAGAGGTATAAAATCTGGAATAAGAAGTAGAAAGTCTGCTATCTTCTACAGCATGTTCTACCAGAGCTCCTGGACAGTGGTGGGATTCAAAAAAATTTACATGTCGGTGTGGCTAGGGGTATAGCCATATGACTAGGTGGGCATGGATTTTTCTGCTTTTTGCAGCCCCTCCCCCCATTTTGGGGGACTTCTGGGCCACAGGCAAGGCTCCTGGGGGAGGTGTTTTTGCTCCCAGAAGGCTTCCCTAGGGCTTAGGAAGGCAGAAAATGGAGGTGGGGTTGTCTTCCTGGGCCTCAGGGAGGCCTCCTGGGTGAAGCAGTAAGTAAGTGAGGGGAATCCTGGCACAGCTGATTGTAGGAACAGCTGATTGTTGGGAGGGGAAAAAAAAGAAATATCTTAAGGAGCAACTGGGCGGGCTAGTGCCAGGCGGGCGGGATGAGCGAGCATCGGGTGGGCCGAGCAAGAGGCGACTGGGTGACCGGGTTACTATCAGGTCGACAACCCACGGCAAATCCTTGCTACTGGTTCACATGAACCGGTACGAACCGGCTGAATACCACCACTGCAGCAGGGCAGCAATCATACATTTGCAAGCGTTAAGACCAACTCTTGCAAGTTTGTGCGAACCCATCATGTCAAGGAAAGCAACACCACCTCAGAACAGAAAGAAACGATGGGTGCCTTACGGGAATTGCCGAGCTGAAATTTCCCACAACAGAAGTGTATCTGGCATTGCTTCCTGACGTTATCCTTCATGAGGCAGTAGAAGACAAAGATGAAGAACCCTAGAAAGGAAAGCACATAAAATGTTCCTTGGATTGTTCTACGCATTCTGGTCATCCAAGCTTTTCATAAATTATAAAGGGCGTAGGAGCAGATGAGTTGCAGAAAGCACAGAAGCATCCCACAGAAATTAACAAAGCATTGACAAAATCAGAAGTATTCTGGTTCTTCAACTGACATTACAAAATGTTCTACCACACTGTAAGGAATTGAAGACTCCAAACAAGAGTCTAATCTATCCCCCCACCCCTCAAATTTATAATTTCTGGAGGAGACAGTGAGAAATTTCATCAAGTGGTGGGACAGAGAAGAACAAGGAGATAAAGCAGAGCAGACATAAATCATACCTTGGTTACAATTGGAAATATATGATGGAAGCACCTGGAAATTCAATCTTCTACATCTAAAGCAGGTGCTCCACCATGTCATGGCTTGAGTATTGTATCCTTGGGCCTATCTCAACCTGGCACCTTGAAGATGTTTTGGAATTACTCTACCCTCATCCTACTGTGTTGTAGGTGGAACTTTGTCACAATTGAGCTGTAGGAACACCAGGACCTTGTAGTTGGAACTATCAAGGGCCACAACTTGGTCTTGTGTTCTTCTTATGCTATGGTCCTTCTCCTCCCTCCCCCCATGGCCAATGCACCTTATCATGAGACCTACCTTGCAACGAGTTGCAAATGGCAAAGACGTACATGAAAGCAGTCTTCAAGGGGCCCCATGCAAAGAAGGCAAAACCCCACGTCAAGCCCAGCAGGAATGTAAGGCTGATCACTCTCTTCAAGTCAAGGAGGAAGTCTTGGTTCCGGTCCTTCTTGACCCTGGGATTGTTGGTTTTCATGACACGGATTTGACAAAGGACAGTAACAAACATGCCAATGTTGATCAGGAATACCAGGATGAAGTAGCCAACTAGAGAGATGTAAAAAACCCAGTTGTCCTGAATCCAGCAACTGGAGAAAGATAAAGGAAGATGGGTTGGTCAACTCCATGTTGACTGATTGAAGTTTTGATCCAACCTACTTAGAAGATGCCAGGCTAAAGAAGACAGGTTTATAGATAAAAAGCAGCACCTTGGGTGGATGGATTTGATTTGATTTGATATATCCACCTTTCATAGACAAACTCATGCATGGTATATAAAGCTTCATCAGCCTCCTATTTTTCCCCACCACAAAAATATTTTAATATAGGTTGGACTGAGGAGGAAAAACTGACTCAAGGTCTCTCTGTGAGCTTTCATGATTCAAGATAGACTAGGATCTGAGCTTTCCTGCTCTTAGCTCTTTTTTTTTCTTTTTTTTTACCAATGCAACATGCTGAAGTAGGTATGCAAACCATTTAGGGTCTAAAGATGGAACAGTAGGAATTATAGCAGTGGGGTTCTTTGGTTGAATTTATTCTAGCTGTTCTTTCGGGTAAAAAAATAATCAAAACAAAAGACTTACAATTGCATGGATGGGCTGTCAGCACTTCTTCTCAAAGCATAGTCAGTCCCATAGAAGTCTCTGTTGATGCTGAGGACCACAATTACAATAAGTGCTGGAATTCCTAAAGATCCCCAAGAAAACAAAACTGCATTAACCAAAAAAAAAAAAAAAGGAGAAACGCCTGCAGAGTCCTAGCTGGAAAAAAAAGAAATGTAGGAGGAAAGCCCTAATTAACAGGAAAGACGAGCACAGGAAGAATTTGGATTAATATCTAACACCCACATTCAAAAAAAATTAAGAGCGATTCAGCCTTATGAAGCTTAAGAATTAACTTCAATGATTTTAGTCTGAAATTTCTTCCTCTGTCACGTTAAAATGGGACATTTTAACAATAACCGTGGTAGGGCATCATTCTGTGTTTGGGGGCCACATCTATCCCAGTTTTAAACTTAATACATCATATTTAGAATCAGAGATCTTTTAAGAGACCATTCTTCTTCTCCTCCTCCTTCTCCTTCCTTCTTCTTTCTTCTCTTCCTCCTCAACACTCAATCCCGCCCCTCAAGGAACTCTGGCCCTGCCCATTCTAGGGTATGTCTCCAATAAGTGACACAATGCCTGGCACAATTATGCCCTGCTGTTCCCTACCCAGGAAGCCAACCAGATGCCCTAATGGGAAGATTGCATGAAAAATGACCAGGAAGCCTCACCTCCATTCCCTCACTTTGCTTGATGGAGATTGTTACCCAAAGATAGGTTGCATCTCCATCTGGTGGTGCCATTGAAAATGAATTTGAAGGTGCCTTTTTCTGTGCCCACCAGTGGCACCACTGTTAAAAATGTAAACCACACGGCAAAATTCTGAAACCTGCATGATGTTTACAAACTGGGTACATTCATCTAGAAATCAAAACGCCATATCTCCCATACTTACCCCAGCCAGCTATGGAAAACTTGAGCATGTAATACGGAATGTAGACTTTGAAGACTTTCACCAGGGCAAAATACATGTTGATGGCTTCCAGGCACATCCAGGTAAAGGCAGACAGCAGGAAGTAATGCAAGGTCACAGCAGCCGCGATGCAAAGGCCAGGATTCTGAAACATGGCTAGCCAAGAGTTCACCAAGAAGGCAAGATTGAGCATCAACAAAGCAAAGCAGAGGTTGACAAGGATTTTGGAAGGGTAGTCCTCAAGGACTTTGCTGGAATGAAAAGGGGCAAAGATAATCACTTCCTACCCTGTCACACAGATATCACTTCTTCCAGGGACACTGTTATTTGATTTCCTTGATGCGTGCTATCTGGGGATGAATGAAGTTTCTACGACAGGACTACGAGGAGCTCCAAATTTTGTTGCGTTTAGAAAGAAAAAACAGATAGCCAACTCTACTCACTCAGTCGAGAGATAAATCAACAATGCCAAGCCCAGGAAAATGGAGGAAATGCCACACCCCACATAAGTCACCAGCGTTAAAGCCCACTCATCAGCATCATTGAGGGGTGTCCGAGATAAGTCCTAAAAAAAATAATTTGAGAAATACAATTGTCCCCATATGGATGGCTGGAGAATGCTGGAAGTCCACAGGTCCTAAAATTGCCAAGGTTGGACATTCCCAAAATATATGCGCTTCATTTTTCCCACTGTAACTGGGACAAAGATTGAAATGAACTTACCAGCAGAACTCCAAAATGGGTCAGATGGCTACAACTGCAGGCTGTGTAGATCCTATTTGTATGTTTTATTTCACACCCCGAGGTATTCCAGCCACCCAGGCCATCTACACAACAGAGAAATGAAATATTTCACCCATGGGTAGTAGCTCTCGACTGCTGTTTATAGCTGCTCCCAGACTTCAGGTGTGCACTGAAGGGTGGAGGGAGTGTGAATAGAGATTCATGCTGGCTTGTTGAGAACATCCATCTCTTAAACTTTCATCTTGGGAGTCCTCAGTACTTACCATTCTTATTGAAGTCCCAAAAGACGCAATGCACAGTAGCATTGTCCTAGTAGTAAAAAGAGAGAGAGAAAGAAAATGGCTTAAGAATAGAAGTCCTGCATTTTTCAGATTTGTTCTTAAACATTCTTGCTATTCTTGTCGGGGGAAAGTGCCACCTGTAAAGCATCTTATACAAGTTTTCTTTATATGCTGTTGACATTGTCATTTTATAATTTTGAGACCACAATTTTTGCCATTTCTCTAAATCAATCCCATATCCAAAATTCTTCCCCCAAACAACCATAGTTTCTTTAACTTGTTCTTCCTCTAATTTAATTCCCAGTAAATAACCATATAATTTTTTAATCACCTTCTCATCAGTACCCATCAAGATCTTATCTAAATCAGTCTGTTTATCATAGAATCCCTCCGTTTTAAAATCTTTATCATACCTTGAATGTATTTGCGCATATGAAAACCAATTCATCCTTATACCTTGTTCCTCTAAGTTTTGAATCGATTTAAGTCCACCCTTTTCATCCAACAGTTCCCCATATCTAACTGTTTGTTCCTTCTTATAGATTATAGGATAGGAAAATGCTTCAATAGTCGATAACCAAACTGGAATTTTCAAATAACATTGTTTTTTTATCTTCTTCCAATTTAACCACAAAGACTCCCCTAAATAATGTCTTCTAAAATAACCCTGTGTTTTAGTTCCCTCATACCATAAAAAAGCATGCCAGCCCAACAGCAAATCATGCCCTTCTAATGTCAACAACCTGTGTTTCCTTAATGTTATCCATTCTTTGACCCACATCAAACTTGCAGCTTGATAATACAATTCCCAATTAGGCAGGTCAAAACCTCCTCTAATTCTAGCGTCTTGCAAAAGCTTTAGCTTTATTCTCACTTTTTTACCTTGCCATATAAACTTCAACATGATTTTATTTAAATCTTCAAAATAGTCTTTTCCAAGCCTAATTGGTATTGTTTGAAACAGAAATAGAATTCTGGGTAAAATATTCATCTTAATTGTTGAAATTCTCCCTATTAATGACAATTGCAAGTTTTCCCATTTCTTCAAGTCTGTAGCTATCTGTTGTTTGAGTTTAATATAATTATTCTCTTTTAATGTGCTACATCTTGCTGTCAAATATATCCCCAGATACTTAACCTTATTTGTAACTTGGATTTTCAAAAGGTCTGCCAGTTCTTCTCTTTGTCTCAGTAACATGTTCTTTGTCAAAATCTTTGTTTTATCTTTATTTATTTTCAAACCAGCCATCTCACCATATGTCTCTTTCTTTTCCAATAACTTTAGAGCTGTTTCGCAGGTCTTCCAGAATAAAAGCTAAGACATCAGCAAAAGCTTGTAGTTTGAATTCTTCCTTTTTAATTTTCATTCCTTTTATACTTTTATCGTCCCTAATATTTCTATTCAACACTTCCAAAGTCAAAACAAATAGCAAGGAAGATAGGGGACACCCTTGTCTTGTGCCTTTTCTTATATTAATAAAATCTGTAAGTTCTCCCTCCATCATTACCTTTGCTGTCTGTTTATTGTATATGACTTCTATTGCTTGAATAAATTTTCTGGTGGACTTGTGAGGACGCCAGAAAATATTGGATTAAAATTCGCACGTGGTTGGAAAAAATGACAAAGAAACACATAGACTTGAAACCAGAGATCTTCTTATTGGGAATTTTACCTGATACATAGAGTAAAGATTTGAAATACCTGATTGTAAATGTATTAACAGCGGCTAGGATTGTATTTGCTAAAAATTGGAAGAATGAGAAAATACCATTACAGGAAGAAATTATTAAGAAAATATTGGAATGTGCTGAGATGAGTAGATTGACATTTGAAATTAGAGAGCAAGAGGATAAACAATTTTATGAAATTTGGGATCTTTTTTATCAATGGCTAGATGATAAAATACGATAATAGAATATTGATACTATATTTATAAAGGGTTTTTAGGATTGATTTGGTATGATTATATGATTTGTTACAGAATAAACTGTTTAAAGTATTGTTATCTCATAAAGATTGAATGATTAAACGTATAGTCAAAAATTTCTTTTTTTTTTTTAGTGATATTAGGATATACAAGTTTGAATTGACAATATGAGTTGTTATGTAACATAATTGTAATTGAGACTACAAAATGAATGCAGAAAACTGATGAACCAACCAACACACTGGATGTACATATGAGAGTTGATGTTTTAATGTTTTGTTTGTCTTGTTTGTTTGTAGAAAATTAATAAAATTCTTTTCAAAAAAAAAAAAAAAGAATAGAAGTCCTAAGTAGGAGATAACTCCCACCTATGCTGTACCTGTCACAAGACCTTCTATTCACTCAAGGCAAGAGTTCTCCTTGCATTATCACTAGTAGAAATGAGCAGGATTTTCTCCAATTTCCCAATTCCCCAGCTGGGCAACTCGATGCCCCAGCAATATTGTTGAATTTGCCTGTTACTAATATTCAGAACTTGGATAAAAATGTTAATATCTGCATGTATGAGGTAAGGTAGCTAAATATAGTTTATAAGCCACATAACTCATTGCCATGTTGACGTAAGTAATGACAGGATGATTGTTTTCCATTACTAGGAAAACACTGTTTGCTTTATAAGCTATTTTGGGCTCAGACTGTAATTAAAAATTATGTTATCTACATCTGAAATGTTATTTCTCTTTAGTGCATCCTGTTCATTGATGGGATGACAGGAAGTGTTATAATTTAACTCAATCAATCAATAACAATGATTACTGTGAGCTCTGCCTTTCCATATTTCTGTTCTTCCAACTCCACCAAGGTCTAAGATCACCAACATAACCTCTTCCTTCATGTAAATGAAGGCTCTCCAGAGGTCTGTAGGCCTTTCTTGGTCCACAGACTTCTCAAACCAGCCATCCAAGATAGCTCCAGCTAAGTAATGCACCTTCAATGTTGTGAAAGTAACACGGGTGCTTTTGGCAACAATGTGATGCTCTACCTCATGGTGACTTCTATGCTGTAGAACTATGCTGACTGGTTCCATGAGATCTTCAATTGTCTTGTTTTCAATGCTGGCACTTACAACATAGGTGTTCAGAACTTCATTCTTCAAACTATCATCCTAAAAAAGAAACACAGATTTTTTTCCTCCGTCCTCTCTTTCTCCTATCCATCCCTCAAGGCCATTTCCAACCACTTTCCGCCAGAATGAGGGAGTCACAAATTAAAACTTAGGGTTCCACTGTTCTTCTCATCCTTGGCATCCATTGCTAAGTTCCCCTGCCTTGCAAATCCAGCCTTCTTACCTTAAAGAAAAACGGGGCACCAAAAAAGGTGAATTGAATCCCAGTATAATTTTCTCTATCAAAAGATAGGGGCTTTAGGTAATTTCTCAATAATCCTGGCAAATATATTGAGGCCTGGGCATCCGTAAAGGGTGTTGATTGGATGCTGAGCTGTATGGGGAAAGTTCTAGAGTTGATTTCAAATTAATTCAGGAAGTACCTGGCAGAAACAGGTGATAAAAGGTGGGGAGAAACACAAGGGTGTGAAAGAGGACTCACCTGTGGACTGGTCTCCAAAGTGTAGGATACAATCCCAAAAGCAACTCCTTGGAAGTTCATGGGATCTGGCCGTAGCACCTCCAAAGCAAGTGTAGGCAAGATGACTGATTCATTTCTCCCATTGAAGGTCATCTTGAAACCAATTTTTTCCATGAGTGTTAATAGTCTGGAGAAAGTACACAAGAGCTCAGAAAAAACATGTTATGGAGGCCATCAAACCATGTTTTATATATATAGGTAGCCCTCAACTTACGATCGCTCACTTAGTGACTGTTTGAAATTATGATGGATCTCCCTGGAGGTACTTACAACCAAGATTCTAAGTTCCAACACACACACCATCAGGGGACCACAATTTGAACACTCAACATCCAGGTCACATTTATGTCCACATATAGTGTCCCACAGTCACATGACTGCATTTTGGGGGGCAGTTTTGCCAAGAACTGTCACTTATGTTTGGCTCTTGGCCAAACTGAACCACAGCAAACCCTTGTTTCACTTAATGACCACAGTGTTTGTCGCACTTATAAAAAGCATTTCTCCTTTGCTGCAGAAATTTATTCTGCACACTTTTGCATGTGCAAAGGCACACCTGGGAGGGAAATAGGGCTAAAGGCCTGGATAAGGAGAAGCAAAACTTGGTTCTTGTGAAAGGTGTCCATTCGTTACCGAAAAGATGCAGATTTTGAATTCTGGGCGGTTGGAAAAACTTAGTAGGAGGAAAATATTTCTAGGAGAATCACGACAAATTCTCACACTTTTTCTTTGGCATACTTACAACCTGTTCCAAAGCAGGCTGTTCATCTCTTTTTGGATTCCCATGTTTTTAGAAATATAGAAAGGAGGTCAGGGGGTTTTTTGGTCTTGTCCTCCAAAGACTATGGACTCTAATCCTATGTTACAGTATTGCTCCAGTCCCAGACTGTTTCTTAGACTTAGATTTAGAATAACTTTATTATCACTTGAAATGTACACTAATCGTCGTACATTAAAAATGAAGTTTCATTACATACAAGTTTCACACAAGCATCTCAGTCTGGAACTAAGAACTTAGAAATAAGGAGAAATTTACCGACTGTGAGCACAATTAATCCATGGAACGACTTGCCTCCCAAAGTTGTGGATGCTCCAACACTGGAAGCTTGTTAAGAAGAACTTGAACAAGCATTGTCTGAATTGGTATAGGGTCCCCTGTTTGAGCAGGGGTTGGACTAGAAGACCTCCAAGGTCCCTTCCAACTCTGTGATTCTGGATTCTGGATCCTCAACTCAGAAATGGAAGTCCCTTGAGCGTCTGTTTAACAGGTGAATAGGTTCTTTTCCATACCTGTTGAGCACCGTTCGTGTGTCTGGCAGCTGGTTTTTATCTTCCAGAAGGATATCGATGATTTGCAGTGTCTTCTCAGCGAGGCCCACGCTGATTTCTTCACAGTTGGCAATATCGGTCAGTTTGTTCATCAGGACTTCAATTTTGTCTTTATTCAGGTCCGAAAAACTCAAGAGACATAAAATGTGATCGGCCACCTCTTCAGCATTTTCTGCAACAGACCAAAGACAGAAGAACTAAGCCCTTGCCAGAAGTTGATGTGCATCTCACAAGACTTCTGAGTTTTGAAGAACGGTTGACTTGGTTCCAAGCAGAAAGGCAATCTGGGTGGGTCACTGGAATCAGAGGTTTGTCTTCAGAGTTTTCAGACTCTTGCCGAAGCCCTGAAGATAGGCTCCAGCACGAGTCCAAAAATTCAGAAAACAAAACCTCTGGTCCCGGTGACTGATCCTGCAACATTAACCTGGGACCCGTAGATTCTCGTTCATTCGTGAGAAAGCGAGCAGCTCATGGGGAAAGATTAGAGGCTTTTTTTCTGAGAGACTGCATTTGCAGGAACAGGACAGTCACACCCACGATTTCCCCAAGTCTACTGCCCACGACCACCCACCCTTTTATCCCACCCCCTCCCAACAAGGAAGGACTTCCAAGAAATGGGAGGAAAGTGGGACTTCATTAGGTGTAGCTAGAGAAGAAAAGCAGGCACATCTGCATTGGTTTTGAGCATCTTTCAACGTTAAAAACAAGCCCACCCAGGAACTTACCGACTGTGACGGTGACATTTCTAAGATCCAGTATGTTATCTGGCAACATTTGCAACAGAGGACAGGCAGTCAAGTTTGACCTCTTCCAATAGGCTTTTTCAGTCCGAAGGTTAATCAAGCTTTGAAGTAAAAGGGAGACATCAGAGAGATTGGAGAAGCATAGCAGATATTCTTTCATCTTTCATTGCTTGATTGTCCTTTGTCCCAAAGGTGATTGTTTCAAGAGGCAACTGGACTTCCGTTGTTTTTCTTTGTAGATGTTCTGTGTCTCATTTAAGAAGCTTCTTCAGCTTCTGAAGAAGAGCTGAAGAAGCTTCTTGGATGAGAAGTGAAACGTCTTCAAAGAAAACCAAGAAAGTCCAGTTGCCTCTTGAAAAAGCACCTTTGGGATAACCATGACCTGGATAACCGAGGATCTCCATAGACATCTTGCTTCTCCTTTCTTTTTCATTTGGGCAGGTTTGTTCTTGGGTGAACGGCTTAACCTTCCTTAGCAATGAAAATTCTAACCCTATCTGTGGTTGTAAGTCAAGGACTACCTGCGGCCCACAATTTGGACAGCCCTCTTCTGGTTGACATATGATGACCATGGAGATCTTTTCTTAGTTGGAGTTTGTCAACCCTAATTATCCTTCGGAAAACGATGTCCACCAAAGATCGTCTGAGGTATGATGTCGGTGGTCAAAGAAGGGGAGTTTGTGCATCCCTTGACTCACCATGCTCTGGAAGCTGTCAACTCTTGGTTGGCCTGGCAGGGCAAGGTCGTCAGATTGGGAGGAACCATCTTTGGCCAGGTGTAAATCCCTTTGTAGTTGGACTGGATGGTCTCTTCAGAACATGAGTCTGGATCTTTGGGACAAGAGGGTAAGAATGGAAGATCACCTAACCTTTCTCTCCCCAACCACTTCAGCACTGACACTAAGAGTTGTCAATGAGTGGAGTAGGTTACCCAATGGACGGTAAGCAGTTGTGATATCTTAAGATGTCCCTGCCTTTACAGATGGAGAGGTAAAGAGATATAGCAAATTTCTCCTCTAATGCTGTGTCCTATCATGGGGTGTGACTCTTGAATCTCTCAGAATAAAAGCAGGACATTTTAGCCTGCAATTTTCTAAGCCCCAAAATTGCTGTGTCGTTTGGATGAGAGATGCTCCCATTTTACTATCTCGAGGTTATTGTATGCAAAGAAGAGGGATCATTCAGTTGAAAGACCATTAGGGTTTTTTTTAAAAATCCAGTGAATATATTACCAAAAGAAATAACACGTGTATCTTTTTGCTTCACACTCATGGACAACTGATCTTTGGTATAATTTCCACACAAGGTGTTTTGTAGCTCCCACATGACGTCCTGCGTGCTTTGGCTGGACCTGGCCTTGATGATGGCCTTTGAGGAATATCTGAAGACACAAGCAGAGACACAATCATGAAGGATGCACTCTGTGGGTCTTTGACACCAGGAGCCAAGACTTCAACCATGTCAATGAGCTGAACCAGCTCCTAACCACGTGATGTTCCAACCCTCCTTCCTGAAATCAAGGAGAATCTGGAACTTAGGGAGAAGGTGTTGAGCCACAGAACTTTCCCATAACTCTCCTTCTAGAAAGTCAATGTTATTGGTAGCACCTTTATGTCCAGGTGGTGAGTGCAGAATGTAATAGTCCAGGTGTTAATGGCACCCAGTTCCGAAAACCAATTATGCCCATATCAGAAAACCAGCATTAGTTCCTGGTTGTTTCCAGAACATAAGTACTATTTTTAATCCTGATAGCCTTTGAGGATAAGGGTGTCCTTCTCTTCCACATTATGGGTCCCTAAGTCTAAAATCAACGCACATCAGGAAGCAATCACAATTAATCCCTCCTAGCCAAGAAGTCATATAAAACCAAGGTGTCACTTCTCAAGGGATTGCAGTTGATAATCATGGCCTGCACTTCCAGAATTTCAGCCACAGGAAGGCTGCCAGTCACCAAGGGTGGACACCAGCTGCCTACAGCTTCAAAACCCAAGAGCCTTGAGTAGAATTGGAGTAACTCTAATTTAAAAAAACAAAAAACTAAATTGACAAATTGAGGGGGGAGATTGTGCTTCCCTTGGCAATAATTTTGGATTCAGGGAGTATCAGCCTCTGGCAGGGAATTCTGGGAGCTGAAGTCCAGGGTAGGATGTCCCACAATCTTCTGCAACAAGACAGGCAGGCTTGGGGTGGTCTTAGGGTGGCACTCCTGGAACAAGGATGTAGAAAATGTTGGCAAGTGGACAATCACATGCCTTACCTCTGAGAAAGCCGTTTTCCATCCTTCCATTCAGAAGATCCCCAAATGCGGCATAAAAGAAGCAAAAAGAAGAGTTAATAAGACTGCATTGTTGTTGTTGACAAAGCCAGAAGGAAGTTTTACAGAATTAGGTGGGCAATTACTGTCTGTGGGTTGAGAAGGAGGCAAGCTTAGAAGGGAGAAAAGTGGCTAATTAGCCAGACTCATGATGCTCTGTAAAGGTGCCACTTTTCTCCAACTTCCTTCCTTCTGATTACCTTCTGCATTTAGGCTTCAATTACAGTTTTGTAAGCCCTTCTGCCAAGACATCCTGAAGGGATTCAGGGGAATTGCAGATTGTTTGGAGAATAAGCAATACGAAGGGAGGGAGGAAAGAAGGGAGAGAAACACAGTTTAAAAAAAATTGATCTACCTAGAAGGAAGAGGAGCTGATATCCTGCGGCAAATATACGAGCGAGGGTTTTGCCTTTGCAAGATGGAAAGCCACACTAATCAGATTCATCAGCAGCTAGCTAGGTATACCCAGGAAGGATTGGCCTTTGATATCAATAAACCAGTCTCATTATTGTGTGCAGAAAAGGCAGTGGTTCCTCTCTCTTTCTTCTTCGTTGGCATGCTCAGAGTAGGCAGCCATGGGTCTCAATTTGCTGAGGTCTTTGCGTTCCTGTGGTTATAGAAGACACTATGCAACTGGAGGCAAGGAGTTCCACTGGTTAATTGTTCTCCCAGTCAGGAAATTCCTCCTTCGTTCTAGGTGGCTTCTCTCCTTAGTTAGTTTCCATCCGTTGCTTCTGGTCCTGCCCTCAGGAGCTTTGGAGAATCGCTTGACTGCCTCTTCTTTGGGGCAGCCCCTGAGATATTGGAAGGCTGCTCTCCTGTCTCCCCTGGTCCTTCTTTTCATCAGACTAGACACACCCAATTCCAGCAACGATTCTTTCTATGTTTTAGCTTCCAGTCCCCTAATCATCTTTATTGTTCTTCTCTGCACTCTTTCCAGAGTCTCACCTGACTACAACTGACCAGCATCAATAAGAAAGAAAGTATTCCAGAGCTGAAGAAGCTTCTTGGATGAGAAGCGAAACATTTTCAAACAAAAACCAGAAAGTCCAGTTGTCTCTGGGGGTGGGGGGGTGGGGGTGGGGTGTTAAAAGCACCTCCATAGACATTTAGCAAAAAAAAAAAAAAGTTAAAGAGTGCCTCCTAGTGGTCAGATGTGAATATAATCCCTGTAATCCAAAATCTTCCCACCATTCCCTAATGTTATGAAGCAAAATGGCAATATCCGTGCAAGGAGGTTTCAAGCCGTTTGCACGAAACTCCTGCTTTTGCAGAAGAATAAACACTTTTCTAAACCGTGAATTGCAAGGAAGTAAAAATATGTATGCTCGGCGACCCCTAGTTGGCAATTGATGGGGGGAGGGGGGAAGCCAACATTCTCTGCCTTGCAAGGTTTCATTTCAGGCCTTCTCGAGATAAAAAAGAGGGGCCAGGATGTCATGAGATGCCAGGGTTGTTTCTCTTAGTTTAATCTGCCAAACAAGTCTGCCATCAGCCACCTCCCTCTAGTAGTTACTAAGGCACAATCTCCGCTGCTACCATGGCAATTTCTCACCAGAGAAGATACGGTAGCAGGAAAGAGGATGAAAGATACTCACCAGAGTCTGAAAAGAAGAAGAAAAACCAGGGTTTGATGGGGAAAAATGTGGTTTAGGACTTCTAAATACATACCCCAATTTTAGTCAGCTTGGTTCCTTGTGGCAGTTTGCAGCTGTGTGGAAAGAGTGATATTTCAAGATCATTCTGGATGGATATATATATATATCTCAGGCAGAGAAGAGGAAGATGCTGTAGGGCTTACAGTGGGAGATACATTAGGTTGGGTTCAAAGCACTGAATCTGGATGGAAAGAGATCCCCAAATCTTCTTATTCATATTGGGTGTAAATGTACCTCTAACCCTGATAAGAACTCACATCATGGTCTACTGCCATGTTTGTTAAATGTTTTTCTCATAGGAGCCCTTCCCCCTTTTAGAAATGATCGAGGATCCCAGAGTATAGTTTGTTTTTATGTGAGGGGGGAGACGGGGGGGAGGGAGGGAGAGAGAGGGAGAAAGAGAGAAAAAAAGAGAGAGAAAGACAGAGACAGAGAGAGAGAGAGAGAGCTAAAGAGAGAGAAAGGGAGGAAGAGAGAGAATGAGAGAGAGAGAGAGAGAGAGAGAGAGAGAGAGAGATTTGCTGTGCACAACATTAAAATGGGCGCATTTCCTGCTGCTAGAGCTTCGCACAATGGTTGGATGGTTCGTCTTGTATTCTTTTCCAAACTCAGCTGGAAAATCCTTCTGATTTCACAGACCCTTGTTCCCCATTTTGGGGGAGTTGGGGGAACAGCCAAAAAATATGCTTACCGGGATGTCTTGATGTTATGGTTTGTCATCACAAATTCTGAATTATTTAACTGCTTCTTGAACTGTAAGAGAGACAAGTGGTCAATCCCAATATTGGGTTCCTGGCTCTACCTTCTTCAGTATTGGTCACTTTCAGAAATGAATATAGTCATCAAATGTTTATGCCAGAGTCAGGGCTTCTTCAGGATAAAGGTCCTCTACCTCAGCTGCCTGGATACGTGTGGACTTCAACTCCCAGGATTCAGAATGCTGGCCGGGGAATTCTGGGATCAGAAGTCCATACACCTTCAAGTGGCTGAGGTAGAGAAACGCTATTTTAGGACAATACTGCAATGTCTCTGTCCAGAAAATTGCACAGAAGACAGGAGGGATCACCTGGTGTCCTACTTTCCTTCTCTATCCATGTGATGTTGTGTACATGAAAGGGTTAAACCTGGAATAACCATCAGCCGTTCCTTGTGGGATGATCTACACTAAACATCTACAGCAACGGTGGGATCCTACCGATTCCACTACCAGTGTGCTGATTGTGTGCATGCACCTAATGTGCGAACGCAGCTTTCCCTACACCAGCTGATTGTAGAAAGCTTTTTTTACTACTGGTTTGGTTGAATCAGTCCGAACCGGTAGCAAACCACCACTGATCTATAGCAGTGGTCTCCAACCAGTAGGCCAGGGATCACTGGTGAGAAAATTTTGGTGGTCCACAGAGAAATGTCACCCCCAAAACAATTAATCCAGGTTGCACAGAAACACAAGGCTGCACTGCCCACATGGCCCATGAGAACACAAGGCTTGCGTCGCTTGCATTGCGAACAACATGTAGTGAGGCGGGAGGGAAGGGCGGAGGGGTGGAACTTGCCCCACTTGCCACTGGGCTGCCTCTTTCCGCTTCTTTCTTCTCCTGCTTTTGGCTGCATGCAAGGAAAGCAGCCAAAGTCTTTCTTTCTCTCTCCCAAACTCTGCCAGAAATGAGTCTTTGGGACCCTGCAAGGCCTCCTGCTCCAAGGGGCTGCACCAACAAAGACTCATTTCTGGCGGAGTTTTGAGGGAGAGAAAAAAAGACTTCTGCAGCTGCTGCTGCTTTCCTTGCATGGAGCCAAAAGTCTCTCTCTCTCACTCTCTCTCTCTCTCTCTCTCCCCCCTGAGAACGAGCTGGAGATGGTATCCTGTGATTTCAAATAAAGAACAATAGATTGGTAGGAAAACGGGGTGGTGCAGACTTTTGGGGGGATTTTTCCAGGGTCTCTGGTCCGCAGGATTTAAAATTATGAGTTTGGTGGTCCCTGAAATCCAAAAGGTTGGCGACTCCTGATCTACAGGATTATTTCCAGCAACCAGCTCTGGAAAGTCCTATGCCATGAAAGAGACATAGATACATGGATGAAGTAGATTGTTCACATGA
Organism: Hydrophis major; assembly: GCA_033807585.1. NCBI lineage: Eukaryota > Metazoa > Chordata > Lepidosauria > Squamata > Elapidae > Hydrophis > Hydrophis major. The sequence goes on from CM066335.1 coordinate 26,043,291, forward strand.
ACAGAAATGCCTGCAGATGTTTAATAAATTAAAAACCAAGCTATATTTTCCCTAGCTGAGCGGGCTGCTGTGCACCTGTCTGGTTTGAATCTCAGGACTAAACTGAGGGCATGCTGGCAACAAAACAAACTGTAAATTGATAATTTTCCAGCAGGTGGAACCTGTGCTTCTTCAGTCTCCAAGACTCCTTTAAAAATTTCCCCAAATGCCAGTCTGCAATATGACAGAAAGGAAGCTCTCCCTCAATCTAAAAAAAAAAGATGAAAGAGATGCAGGAGTTTTGTTCTTTTGTCCCTTGAAGACAATTTTCCAGATAACGTTGTCAGCTTAACAATGAACCAACAGTGAACCGTCTGGATGTAGCCCCATCCAGTGAAATACTTATAGACTTTTCCAACAAAAGGATAATGCATGCATTTATTTCTGGCAAACTGGCTGCAATCTCCTTTTTTTTTTTTTCCAGGCAGGGTCCAGGATGAGCATCTGTGCTTCTCCCAGATAAGAAAAAAATCTCTCCCTGATCACTACCCTTTTGCCGTGCCCATTAAACAAGCCAGCTTTAAAAGGATCTTAATTTGGGCTCACCCAACTTTCAGAAAGCTTTTTGGCATCATAGCGATCGCACGTCCTGGGAGGCTCCCAAGTCACGGAAAAATTCATGTGGAAACTGTAGAAGGTGTCGGTGATGACTGAAAAGAGGGATGGGGAAGCCAAGTTATCTTTGAGCTGACTTTTGATGGTGTTTGCCTTCGATTTTGAGCCATGAAGCTTTTCGTAGCTTTAAAGCAGGGTCTATAATGATGCGCCTTTATAAATCTACTAGCTCGATCCCCGTGCTTCACTATGAAACTACGTGATCAGGCTTAGTTTTTCGGGAGGAAAATAAGGGGGGAAATTCTGCCCCTGCCTACCTGTTGCATGTATGGAGGCAGAGATATGAAATTCAGCCGGTTCTCACCGGTTCTCAAGAACCGGTAGCGTAAATTTTGAGTAGTTTGGAGAACCGGCCAATCCCCCCTCTGACTGGCCCTGCCAACCCCATCTCTTCTCTTCCTCCCATTGAGTCCCAGCTGATTGGCTGGGCCTTCTTTGGTTGCCCTGCACAGGAGAACAGAGCTGGAAAGCAGGTTAGTGGGGGGGGGAGGGAATGGGATTTTGTAGCATCCTCCCCCTGGAGTGGGGTGGGAATGGAGATTTTACAGTATCCTTGCCCTGCCATGCCCACCAAGCCACGCCCACAGAACTGGTAGAATCCCACCACTGAATGGAGGATAGCAGACTGGGCCATCGGATGTACTGTTCTGATGTTCTCCTGTACATCCACCAGGCCAATGCTTAGAACTAAAGTTTGTGGCATCCCAGAATTCCGTACCTGTAACATTTGGATTGGGAGAAGAAGTGATTGGTGGAAAGGTAGATATAGGATCCTCTGCACCTATAGAAGAAAAAGGAGAAAATACAGGTATGAAAAGGGATAAAAACATAGATCTCTGGGAATTCTGAGGTTGGGGGGGGAAAGTTGGGAGACAGGGAACTCAAGTGAACTTTGATGAGAACTATGATATACAACAATTATCCCAAGAGAAATGCTGCAGAACTCAATCTTCCATTTATTGGGGTTTTTTTTCCCCAGAAAGGGAGAAATAGGGTAACTTTCTTTTGATTTTTCCTGAATTTTCCCACTGATTTTATCTCTCTATATTCCCCCTGCTGAGTTGAGATCCACGGGTCTTTAAGTTGCCACGGTAGAGAAACTTTGATTTCTCTGTTCAACTTATATGACGCCCATCTCATAGATAGAATTGCTGGTGTTCACTGTGGCAGTCTTATCTACTTTGAATGTCACACCTTGTCCATAAATTGCTGTTTGTTCGAAAGAGCCATAAACTCAGAAGGAAACATATTTACAACTTGTGTGGAGGTTCTCATATGCTTCAGCCAAAATTTGATGGGAGGCTCATAAATAAAATTTTAAAGCCTAGATTCCCATCAAGGATTCCAAAAGTTCAAAACTACAAAACAGAAAAAGGATTGAGTCTTCCATATAAATCTGAAAAGAAGCTTGAAGCAAAAATTGGGGCAGGAACACCCTGAAAAAGGAAGTGTATCTAATGTTCTATGTCTACATTTGCATGGAGATGCTAAGCCATGATCTGCTTTAACCATGATTTGTGAAAAAGTCCAGACTTGGTCCCCACATTATGCTAAACCATAATGCTCCTAAACTGTGCCAGTTGTGATTTATTCAAGAACCATAGTTAGACAAACTATAGCTTAGTGTAATGAATAAGTGAATAAGGTCTAGGGTTTGGAGGTAAGCATGTAATCTTTGCTTTTCCAATAAAATAAGAGAAAAGTGAACCATGAATAATTCAGGTACAAGAATGACAAACTTTGCTTCAAACAAGCTAGAATCAGTAAAACAAGAAGCCACAGTTTTACACCATGGTTTCTTGCCAATAAAATAATGAGTTTTGGAAAACAAGGGTCTACAGCTAAACCCCAAAATAGTTGCACTTGGTTATGGAATAATGAGTTGGAAGGGACCCTGGAGGTCTTCAAATCCAGTGGTCACCAACCAATGGACCATGGACCACTGGTGGGCTGCAAGAAAATTTTGGTGGTCTGCAGAGAAATGTCCCCCACAAAGCAATTAATCCAGGCTGTGCAGGAACACAAGGCTGTGCCACCCACATGGCCCACCTATCCACTGGCCCCCACCCTTCAGCTGAGCGCAAACCTTACCTTGAGTACAGCCACGCAAGCTAGAACGAGAAGGTAAGACCAACAGCAGGGGAGGGAAATCTGCCCCAGGGTGGCTTGCTGACGTTGGTGGGAAAGTCGGTCCCATATTCCAGAGCTGCAGTAATCACAGGACTGGCCCTTTGGTCATCCTGGGGCAGCTCCTCCTCCACCCAGGTGCACCGGCCTGCCATGGACTGGAGCAGCTGCTCTGGGATGACCAAAGGGCCAGTCCTGTGACTTCTGCAGCTGTGGAATATGGGGCCGACTTTCCCACCAACATCAGTAAGCCACCGTCAGTCAAAATTCATATTAGTGGTCCGCGGGATTTAAAATTATGAGTTTGGTGGTCCCTGAGGTCTAAAAGGTTGGTGACCCCTACTCTAATCCCCTGCCTGAGGAAGAGACCCAATACCTGTGATATACCCTGTACCTGTGGCACACGTGCAGTGCATTATGGGTGCAGGCACACATATACACGCACACACGCACATTTGGCACACGGTGACAAAAAGATTAGCCATCACTGCCCTATACCATTTGAGACAAATTGTAGTCCAGTCTCTTTTTGAAAACCTCAAGTGATAGTCCCAAAGGTGCTTCTTCAAGAGACAACTGGATTTTCTGTCTCTTGAGAAAAGCACCTTTGGGACAACCATGACCTGGATGACAGAGAATCTTCATAGACCCCAAGTAATAGAGCACCCACAACTTCTGAAGGCAAACTATTTGTGATGACCCGGAGTGTAACACAAATGTAACAAAATCCAAACCGTAAATAAATATCCTTGAATGCCTCCAACTTGGTCCCACTGTTCAATAATTCTCAGTTGGAGATAAAACGGACTCAAAAATAGTCTTCAAAAGATGAAGATGAAGGAGATTTATTGGAAGAGATTATGATTACTCACTGTTAGGAATATAAGTTACCTAACAGCTATTTGGGTTGGACAATATATAAACCAGGATAGACATTTTAATACTGGCTCTTTAAGAGAATCATAAAAGTGTAATTGGGTGTGGTTTCTCAAGCGGCCATAAGATGGAGCCAGAAACCTGGGTTGTTTAGTCTTAATCTTAGTCTCAGAAGAAGTCTCAGTGAGTCTCTGTCTTCCTTCTGTTGGAGAGTGTTGCCATTCCTAATAATTGACTGTTATTCCTGGATTTGATGTAAGTCTGATACCGAACTGTTTTTGACATTGGACTTTGTTATTGGATTATCCCTGGACTGAAAACTGACTGATTTTACCTGTGAATGACTTTGGACTGCTTATTTTGAACTTTGCTTAACATTTCTGAAAGTAAAAACCTAAATTTATTGTACAGTGTATCTGTGTGCTGTGTGTGTATTATTCAAACACTACTCTCAAATATATCTCCTGTATGTGCTCATTTTCCTAATGGGGAATTATCTCAACACTCACCGCATCGCTGATGCTGGGCAGACTCAGGCTGTATGTCTTTCAAAAACCAATAATTCTCCCCCCAGCTGACCACATTTCCATCTTCACAACGCTCCAAATCTCGCTGGCCTCTCACATAATCCCACATCTGGAAGTAGTGCACGATGCCAACAAAGAACGATTGCAGGATTAGGTCTCCATTAAAGTTCTTGTGCAAGTGCCCCATCAGCAATGTCCCACCTGGCTGTAGACAACGGTGATGGAAATCTGGAAGGGATTGGTTTACCAGCTTCTCTCCATTCCAGAAGACCTCCAGGAGATGCTCCTGGCTGTCCCAAACACAGCAGATCTGGTGCATCTTGTAGGCCGCAATGTACTCTCCAAGGTCGATGAAGCTGCCCAGGAAGAACATCTGTAAAGTGGAATTGTGGAAAAACAGAGCCAGCTCCACCTGGTTGTCAGTGGAGGGACTGCTGATATCGTAGGAAAAGGCTGTCCCAGTCGCCACCGTTCTTTCAGTCTTGTTGAGGTCAACACACACCGTGAATGCACAAAGTTGAGGGACATGCCAGTTGGCCAAGGAAACATATTTGCTGCTCATTCCCGGGAAAACCACCTGCTTCCCTTTCAGAGACACAGATTCTGTTTAGGACAGAAGAAGAAGAAGGTCTGAGGAAGATGCGTCAATCCATTGGATCCCACTGCTGAATTTATGAGCCACCAAAGGGGGAATTTTCAAAAATCATAAGACATTGGAAGAAAAGAGTCTATGAAGAAACAGCCCATCCTGAATTATTGGGGAAACTCCTACCTGAGGAAAGGAACAAGGTGGCCACAGCCAAGAGGCTACTGAGGAGCTTGGGTGGAGTGTATCCAACAACATCACGCTTCTCACCACTCATCCTTTAAATGAGGTTTGAAAGGCAGAAGGAAAACTTCTCAGTTATGTTCTGGAGGAAGAAAACATCAACAGAAACCCTGATTTACTCCACTGAATCTCTCTGCCATCCTGGGCAATATTCAACACCTGACTCCCCACAGCTGATGCCTTCCACATGTATAAAGCCTGGATGGCCCCCCACAGGGTTCCAGATCAGGGGAGATGAACCCCTTAAAGAGCTGAAAATCCACCCTTTTTGGATGGCATCAGGATATTTCCAAGCCAAGATAACATAACAGATTATCAGGGTCGGAAGGGACCTTGTAAGTCATCTAGTCCAACCCAAACAGGAGACCCTACACCATTTCTGACAAATGGGAGTCCAATCTCTTCTTGAAAGCTTCCAGGGATGAAGCTCCCTTGACTTCCGAAGGCAACTTCTGTTCCATGGGTTGATGGCTCTCACTGTCAGAAAATTCCTCCTTATTTCTAAGTTCAATCTCTCCTTTATCTGTTTCCATTCATTATTCCTTGTCTGGCCTTTGGGTTCCTTGGAAAATAGATTGACCCCTTCCTCCTCTCTGTGGCAGCCCCTCAAATATTGGAAGGCTGCTCTCCTGTCTTCCCTGGTCCTTCTCTTCACTAGACCAGCCAGGCCCAGTTCCTGTAACTGTTCTTCATATGTTTTGGTCTCCAGTACCCTCATCATCCTGGTTGCTCTTCTCTTCTCTGTACTTTTTCTAGAGTCTCGGGTGTTCTGAAGATCGACCACACCACCTACCTGACACCTTTGCTCCCAGGTTTCAGAACCAAGTGTCTTTCCCGTCGGTCTCTGGTTTCATGTCTCAAGGAGGAAATTAAAAGATTGATCCTGGGCAGTTTCAGACTTCCAGGTCCATCAATGGAATCTCATCAGCTCAGAGGACTTTGGAAAGTCAACATGGCCATCAGCCAAATCAGCCTTGCCTCTTTCTTCTTTATGACCTCCCTGATTTGTCGCTTTGGCTATTGAAGTGTCATCTTGTCATTCCTCTCTGGACCAATCCACACTGCTCAATCTACTTCTCCATGATTTATTTTTTAATTATTTGTGTTATGAACTAATAAAACGCTTAAATAAAGTTTTATCAAACCTTTAGAAAAAGCAGAGTTCTAATCCTGCACTTCTGATTGGCTGATAATAGCGATATCGGATTGGTCCGTTCAGGAGAATCTGATTGGCTGTTAACGAGCCACTCTCATTGGTTCGAGGGGTTAACACTCCACGTTTCTCATTGGTTACTAGATCAGCTGCCTGCCCTATAAAAGGGCTGCTGCTGCCCTAGATTTTTGCTCTGTTCAGAATGATTAATAAAGAGTTGAAGTTCACTGTTTACTGCCTCGTCTCCGTTCCTTGCGCCCATGCGCAGAACTTAACAATTTGCAAAAAAGAAAACCCAAAACCTCTCTTGCAGACCAGCTAAACCTAAATGCTGCAGTACAAGCAGAGGAGACCACTTGGAAGAGGGAAAAATGAACATTTGGAGTTGCCCCGATCATAACCTTCTGTTCACACACCGGGCATCTCACTAGGTTGATTCCTTCTCCATCGAGGCTTAAAAACTTGAAGGTTTCCTTGATTTGAAGCAAACTTGGAATACATTTAAAGAGAAGCACAACCCCAGAACTGGGTTTATTAACTAGGAGTGATTAGCACGACTGAACTCTGAGCTTTAGAACTTTCAGTGCCTTGGAAATTGTAATAATTTATTGGATCATAAAATCTAATCTTGCTAGAAAGGCAGAACAAAGATTAGATTCGCATAACACAATCATACATGGGAATGGGAACACAGATTTTGTACGGAAAATTGTTCAGATGCCTATGAGTCTTTAGGGAATACCCTATACCACAAGGCTTGAAATTTTGGGTCTTGTAAGTGATTGACAAATCAATTAAATAAAAAAAATAAGTAAATAAAAATATTGAATTCAGGAATTTTTTTTCACAGCCACTGATGGAGAAAAATGTGAAACAAAGGTGGGGGAAATGCTACTGGAATTAGGAAATGTGGGGTCCTTCTGCAAATATTGAGTTGCAACACTTATATACAGATAGTTCTTGACACAGCCATTTTTATTGGCTGTTCAAAGTGACAGTGACACTGAAAAAAGTCTCGCACTTATGACCATCGCCGCATCCCTGCGTTCATGTGCTGGCAATCCAGGCATTGGGCAACTGGCTCGCATTTACGACGATTGCAGGATCACCCTTTCCAACGAGCAGAGTCAATGGGAGAAGCTGGATTCATTTAACGACAGTAGCAAAAAAAAAAAAACCAAAGTCATAAAATTGGGCAACTGGCTCGCTTAATAGCCCCACTGCTTAGCAATGGAAGTTCGATTCCTAATTGAGGCCATAACTCGAGGACTCCCCATACTTTTGTTGGGGTGGGAAGAACAATCAAAAGGAAAAAGAGCCGAATTCCAATTTCACAACCAGGCTTAATTTTCCACTTTTTTTTTAATTTAAAAAAAGAGTTACGAGCCCGCTTTTTTTGTTTAACTTTGTTAGAATTCAGGCAGCATCATTTTCGTTTGAATTTTATGACTTGGAATTCTCTCTGGATTTTTCAGCTGATAGATGGAGAGGGTGTTGTTTCGGGTACCTAAAGTTTATCCCTGAGACTTTGGAAGGCAGAACAATTATCTTACTACTTTATTATTACTGCATTATTATTCATTGGGCCTGGACACTCAGTTGAAGACTGTGGAATTTGCGGCCGTGAGGAAAAAATGCCATCGTTTTATAGCAAGCCATGGGAAATTTCCATCTGCGAGAAAGCAATATCGGGATTCGACTCAAGCATTCCTTCTCCGTCTGCTGCAGAAATCTGGCTGGAGTGTCCAGGAATAAGTGTTTTTACACACTTCCTCTGGGAGTCACTGTCGTGCCAAAATATTGCAACTTTTCAAAGATATATGAGTTTTATTAGCTGCACAGCTGGAACTTTGAGCCAGGAAAAAATTGCCTCTCTTTCTCTCACTTTCTTTCCCCTCTCTCTTCCTCTCTCCCTTGCTTTCTCCTTTTCTTTCTCTCTCTCCTTCTCCCCACTCTCACTTTCTCTCTCTCTCCTTCCTTCTCTCTCTCTCTCTTTCTTTTTTGCACAACCCAGATCAAAGAAGGAGAACAATATCTTTTTTAAAGAAAATACATTTTTATTCAAAGTTTATTTTATTAATGTAAGCTACAAATGGAAAGAAAGACAGTGGGAAAGTGAGAAAGGAAAGGGGATGGGAGAGACAGAGGGAGGGAGGGGGAAAAAAGTATTAAAAAAGAATCAAAAAGCAGTGACTTCAGATTTTTTCCATTCAGTAAGATACATAATAGTATCAACCTTTTAGTTATGACAAAAAGTAACTACTAGTCATGTCTTATAGCAATTGTTATGGACTAAGCCAACGCAGTGACACAACCCTAAGCAGTTTTACTTTACAGCAGGCTTGTAATCCTGCACTTCTCATTGGCCCACGAATAGCGAGTCGTGATTGGTCATTTTTGGCCAGTCTGATTGGTTGTTAACGGGCCCCTCTGATTGGACGCTTGTGAAAGCAGTAAACTTAAAGCATTGGTTGTTTTGACAGCAGCCAGCTCTACAAAAGAGCTGCTGCTGCCCAAGTATTTGCTCTGTTCTTATTTCACAATGAAGAGTTGAAGTCACCGTTCGATGTCTCGTCTCCGTTCCTTGCGCCCACGCTCAGGACTTAACACTGGCGATGAAGGTGGGATGCGGAGACGATAGAGCTGACTAAGTACGCATCGAACAAAACAGAGCACGTGGCTGAAGAGCGCATGCAACAAATGGCAAGTTGACCAGCGGCGCCATACCACCCGCTCCATTCGACCCAGCAACTGAAGACTGGGACTCGTATATAGATCGCTTCCAGATGTTCCTGGAGACCAACAATTTAAAAGATGCTACGCCTGGCAAGAAACGAGCGGTGTTCCTGACTCATTGCGACCCTGCCGTTTTCAAAATGGCTAAAGCACTGGCAAAAACGGCGGGAGTGAAGACCATGGATTGGGATACCCTCGCCCCAATCCTCCGGGCCCATTACGCACCTGCAGTACCCACACTGATACAAAGACACGAGTTTTACCAGAGGGACCAACGGAAGGATGAGAGCGTTGGGAATTTCATAGCCGAACTCCGAAACCTAGGAGGCCTTTGTGGTTTTGCAAACCTCGAGGAAGCCCTAAGAGACCGCATAGTTCTGGGATTAAATGCACCACAAGTGCAGAGTAAACTGATGGCAAAAGGAGACATCAGCCTTACAGATATCATCGCCGACACTACTGCCACAGAAACAACCAGGAAGTCAGCCGCTCGAATGCGCCGAGCGAACACACCGCTTCGCCAACTCGCTAACGATAGCCCACTCACCGCTGAGAAGCACGCTACCACCACCCACCACGAAGACCTCGAGTCATCCTCAGACAGTGAGGAAGAGGAGGTCAACCAACTCCGCTCGGAACAAGAGCAAAGGAACCAGAGATGTCCGTGCCAATGTGCTGGTTGCGGGGCAAACCACCCGCGATCGGACTGCAAATTCCTCGACGCACTCTGCCATACCTGCAGAAAAAGAGGTCACATCGCGAAAGTCTGCAGAAGCAAGCGAGAATCCAGTCCCAGCTGAAGGGAGAACAACCTCCGTCGGGAGACAGGAAAACCTCCTGAGAACCGGAACCATCTGAACCACCAATGGAACAACCACTACTACTACAGAAACCAAGCACCTGCCTCTTCAACGAGACAAGAAGAGGCCCACCAAACCATTACTATTGGCCACGCTTCATCGTTTGATGCAAGAAAGATCCGCGTAAGGGTTACTATTGAGAATCGACCATGCGTGATGGAAGTCGATTCGGGATCATCCCTATCGATGGTATCCTGGAAAACCCTCAAACAGCTGATCCCTGCCATCTGCCGCCAGGACCTCAGCACTCAATGAGTCATCCTAAAAGTCTACCAGGGAAACAGAATTCCAGTTGTCGGTTCCAGCCACATCCAAGTATCCTTCAAGGACCGCACCAGGACGTTTCCCCTGACTGTCGTCGATCGTGACCGACCCAGTTTGTTAGGGTTACAGTGGTTCGCCCCACTTGGGATTGAACTAGCCAGCATATACCAAACCAGAAGCGATGACTGGGGAGAGGCTCTCATCCAGGAATTCCAGGACGTGTTCACAGGAACATAAGGCAAGTACAAGGGGACCCCTATATCATTTAATCTCAGCCCCGATGTAGCTCCCATTTGGCTTAAGCCTCGTCGGGTGCCTTTTGCCCTCAAGCCGAAGATTGATGAGCAGCTAGATAAACTGATAGCCCAGGGCGTATTGGAACCGATTGACCATGCCCGCTGGGAAACTCCAATAGTAACGCCCATGAACCCAGATGGTTCGTTAAGAATTTGTGGGGATTACCGGGCCACCCTAAATCATGTTCTTCAACAGAGCGCTTACCCAGTACTGGTGGTCCAACACCTTCTTCATTCCCTGGGCGGCGGAAAAATATTTGCGAAATTGGACTTAGCTCAGGCATCCCAGCAACTACTTGTAGACGCAACAACTGCAGAAGCCCAGACAATAGTTACACATAGAGGCGCCTTCAAGTGCAATAGACTCCAATTCGGAGTAAGCGTAGTGCCTGGCATTTTCCAAAGTTTGATGGAGAGACTATTACAAGGCATAAAAGGCGTCGTGCCTTATTTTGACGACGTCCTGATAGCTGCCCCCACTAAAGAGTTATTAGTACAACAACTCAGAAAAGTTCTTCAGAAATTTAAAGAAGCTGGTCTGAAGGTAAAAAGGGACAAATATCAACTTTGTACGGAGAGAGTGGAGTTCCTGGGATACCTTCTCGACAGACAAGGAATCCACCCCACTGAAAAGAAACTAACCACAATCAAAAACGCCACGAGACCTAGGAATAAGACAGACCTCCAAGCCTTCCTGGGACTCATTAACTTTTATAACATCTTCTTGCCCCAGAAGACGACCATAGCCGAGCCCCTACATAGACTTCTCAACAAAAAGGCTTCCTGGGTCTGGGGACAGCGTGAAGAAAGGGCATTCCAACAAGTAAAAGACCTCTTAACCTCCGATGCTGTATTAATGCAATACACAAGACTCTACCTTTGACGATTACCTGTGACACCTCACCATTTGGAGTGGGAGCCATTTTAAGCCATGTCCTACCAAATGGGAATGAGGCACCTATTGCATTCTTTTCGAGAACTTTGTCTAAGACCGAAAGGAACTATAGTCAACTTGACAAAGAGGCTCTCGCTATTGTATGCGCAATTAAACGTTTCCATGAATATGTGTATGGGAGACCCTTCACCATAATTACAGACCACAAGCCGCTACTTGGTATTTTGGCGGGAAACAAACCAACTCCCCATATCTTATCACCAAGAATGACACGTTGGTCAGAATTTTTAGCCACCTACGATTACCGATTGCAACACCGCCCAGGGAAAACCATTCCCCACGCTGACGCTTTGAGCCACTCTCCACTACCAGACATCATAGAGGACCCAGCTCCAACCTTAGCTGTATTGCAAATCGAAACCCTCAAATAGCCGCCGCTGACCGCTCGAGACATCGCCTTAGAGACAAAAAAGGACCCTGTTTTGGCATGAGTCCTCAGCTGGGTGGAACGGGGTTGGCTGGTCAGTGCAACCAATGACACGTTCAAGCCATTTAGGAATTGTCAAACAGAGCTATTCTCCCAAAAAGGCTGCATAGTGTGGGGAGACAGAGTCGTAATCCCGGAAAAATTGCAACATAGGGTATTAAAAATGTTGCACGATGGACATCCAGGCATCGTGCGGATGAAGGCATTGGCCAGGAGTTACGCATGGTGGCCTGGGTTAGACAAACAGATAGAGACCTGGGTAGCAAAGTGCAGCAAATGCCAGGAGACTCGCTCTACTCCTCCAAAAACTCCCCCAACTCAGTGGGAAATGCCTCGAGGTCCTTGGTCCCATATCCACATCGATTTTGTGGGACCCACAAGAGGACACACTTTCCTCCTAACAGTGGATGCCTATTCAAACTGGCTCGAAGTCCACAAGAGGAAAAGCACCACCACAGAGGCAGTCACTAAAAAGCTGAATAAGCTATTCGCTACCCACGGATTGCCGGATGTCCTGGTCTCCGATAATGGCCCCCAATTCACTGCCCTGCCATTCGAAAAGTACCTGGCAGATCGGGGCATCTGCCATGCCTTAACATCACCAGCTTACCCTGCGGCCAATGGTAGGGCTGAGCGAATAGTTCAATTTGTAAAAAAGACTTTGCACAAAATGGACCATGGCAACATTGACGACAAAATAAACCGCATGCTTCTCCTCCAGCACATAACCCCAAACAGTACCACGAACAGAACCCCAGCTGAACTCCTGATGGGCCGGAAACTTCGCTCGCATCTCGATTGCCTCCACCCAAACTACACACCGGAAAAACCCCCAGGATCCAGCAGCAAGTGTTGGGCATTCCAGGAAGGTGACCTCGTGTTTGCAAAAAACTTCTCGGGTGACCCATTGTGGGTCCCCGCTACCATAACGCAACTGACGGGACCCCGATCCTATCGCCTACAAACTGCAGATGGTAAGATGTGGAAACGCCACATAGACCAACTCCGTTCCAGATTAGCACCTAGTCCTATCTCAGCCCCTGAATCTCTAGCTGGGGCGGGGGGGAAGGAACATCGAGGAGGCCGAAGAAGAAATAACAATCGAAAACCAACAGCCTACACAACCAACCAGGGGATACTCACCGTCAGAAGGAGAACCGAGCCAGGGAGTGGCTCGCTGCGTGACAGCACTGCAATGAAAACAGATCCAGGGAACCCGGAAGACAGCACTGGCGTAAGCAGGGAAAGCAGCCCAGGGCCACAGTTTTCACCATCCAACCCAGCTAGCAGCCCACCGGAACCAGAGCCAAGACAGAAGCCGGTGGAACAGCGCAGATCAAGCAGACAGGTGAAGCGACCTGCCTAGTTACGAGAATACGTCACCCCACCCCTCAGACGGAACCTAGGGGGGAGGGGTGTTATGGACTAAGCCAATGCAGCGACACAACCCTAAGCAGTTTTACTTTACAGCAGGCTTGTAATCCTGCACTTCTCATTGGCCCGTGAATAGCGAGTCGTGATTGGTCGTTTTTGGCCAGTCTGATTGGCTGTTAACGGGCCCCTCTGATTGGACGCTTGTGAAAGCGGTAAACTCAAATCATTGGTTGTTTTGAGAGCAGCCAGCTCTATAAAAGAGCTGCTCAGGATTTAACAGCAATCACCCACAATTGTCAAAATCCAAAGTGCCAGGTGGAAAACATCTTTTAAGGCATTCCTGAAAGCCAAATATAATTGGGATATTTCATAAGAATAGACATTTAGCCCAGAATTTCTGCTAAAACGAACCTCTGAATTATTTTACCATTAAATTTGGCCCATGGTGAACTGTTTGGTTTGTAAGGCCAGTTTTTTTTTCCAACCTTCCATATGTGCCAAACTCTGCCGGTCGGAATTTGGGGGTTCAGCTCAAAACTACAATAGGGAATATTGGTGTGCAATATGAGGAATGCAATTCGAGATGCTATTCTAACATTTTGAGCAATTAGGACTCTGTTGTTCGACAGATGTTCCTCCTTTGAAGGTGATTTCATTCCAGTCTGCTGAGTCTGACACCCATTTAAAAAGCAATGCTTCCTTCACTCACAGCCCTTCATTAGGCAGCCGTATTAATGAATCTCAACTGGCAAACCAGCAGGCAGAGTGGAGACAATGAGCATTGAGACCGCTCGCAGACATGAAATGAAAAAGCCACTGAAAATGCAACATATTTCTCCAAGAATTTTGATGGTCGCAGTGCAATTTAGAGCAAGGAAAGATATCGAAAGACATCACAATTAAACTATGTTTTTTTTGCAATAACTATGTTTCTTGCAATTAAACTATGTTTCTTGCAATTAAACTATGTTTCTTGCATGAACCAGTTTCTGCCTATCAGCTTTTGCAAACCATGGGTTTGTTCCTGGAGGAAAACCGTTTGAGACTGGGGGTGTAGTAGGTCCTAATGCCATTTTTTTTTCTCTCTGTCTCCCAAAAAAATTTCTCCCCAAAAGCCAAGAACGCTTCGAACATTCTGTAAAAAGCAACTTCCTTGAGATGCCAAATACATGATTCACTTCCATTCTCTCTGGTCAAGCTAACTGCGTTTCATTCGATTCTCTTGAGACTGTGATGGATTTATGTGTGTGTGGAGAAAGAGAGAGAGAGAGAGAAAGAGAGAGAGAGAGAGATAACTATATAGAGATAGATATATAGCTAGAGAAAGAGAGATAGATAGATAGATAGATAGATAGATAGATAGATAGATAGATAGACAGATAGACAGATAGATAGATGATAGGTTCAGTAGATAGATAGATAGATAGATGATAGATAGATAGATAGATAGATAGATAGATAGATAGATAGATAGATAGATATAGATATAGCAAGATTTGGGACCGTCCTTTTAATTTTGAAGGCCCAGCAACCGGCAACAATTGAGCCTGGATTTTTATTTTTATTTTCCTCCCACTGATGGAGTGTGAGCCAAACACTTATTTTCTTCTGCTGGGCTGATGCAAAAGACAAATGTGTAAAAATAAGGCAGCAAGTGCTGAAGAAGGTAAAACTGGAAGTTTGCAAAGCCTGGGATGCCCCAATAATAAATTTAAAAGGTTATCTCTGATGCGTTGAATGTTCAAGGCGAATCTTGGAATCGAAAGGAAAGAGCAAAATTCTGGGGAGTTGGTTGACACAGACGCCTCTTTTATGGCAGCGAACAAAACCGGCTTTGGAGGAAGGGAGCGACGTGCCTCCACAAAGCCTCCCTCCGGTTCAGCTGGAACTGGGGGTGAAGAATGAGCCTTTTTATAAGGAGGTCGACACCACCGAGAGATTGTCTTTCCCCGCAGCACGTCCAGCCCAAAGAGATGGGAGATGCCCAAATGCCAGGCAGCCAGAAGGGACAACCTCTTGCAGGGAGGAACCTTAACGTCAATTTACTTTGGGCCAGCTCCAATTTCTCTCTGTCTGTCTCTCTCTCTCTCTCTCTCCCTCCCCCTCTTTCTTTCTCTGTGTATGTGTGCCTCTCTCTTTCTCTTTGACTCTCTCTCTGTCTCTCTCTCATTCTCTCTCTTTCTTTCTCTGTCTCTCTCCCTCCTCTCTGTCTCTCTCTCTTTCTGATTCTATGTCTCTTTCTCTCTGCCTCTCTCTTTTTCTCTCTCTCTCTTTGTCTCTCTGTCTCTTTCGCTGTGTCTCCCTCCTCTCTCTCTCTTTGACTCTCTTTCTGTCTCTCTCTCTCTCTGTGTCTCTTTCTCTTTGACTCTCTCTGTCTTTCTCCCTCTCCCTCCCTGTCTCTCTATCTCTCTCTCTTTCTCTCCCCCAACCTACCTCACAGGATCGTTGTGATGGAAAAACCAGAAAGAGGGGAGAGGATTAGGTATGTTTGCCACCTTGAGTTATTTAGAAAGGAATAAAAGTGGAATTTTTAAAAATCTATTAAATAAAAAATAAATACAGATATCCTCGAGTTTACTGTTCATTTATGACTTCTCAATCATTCAGGATACAAAGGGGTTTGTTGTTGTTGTTTTTTGCAAAAGGCAACCAGACTTTCTTGGGTTTTTTTTGCTTTGAAAACATTTTGCTTCTCATCCTGAAGCTTCTTCAGTTCAGTTCAATTAGTGACCAAAGTTGCAACAGCACAGAAAAAAGGGACTTATGATTGGTCCTCACACTTATGACCATTGCAACCTTTGCATGACCAATTTTCAGGCACTTGGCAATTGGCAGGCAGTTAGGAAGGTTGCAACATGCCAGGATCATGCAATCACCTGTTGGCAACCTATCCAGACCACCTTTGATAAGCAAAGTCAAGCCATTGTGGGTTAGGGCTTAGCAAGCATCCATCTATTGTGTTTTGTGTGCTTATTGTATATTGTGTGCTTACATAATATAAAACCACATTTAAAACATGTGTGTGTGTATGACATATATACAACAACCTATATAATAATATAATCACCTAATAACCTTTATTATCCTTAATAAAATCTCCTTAAAGAAGACCAAGGATGGAGCATACCAAAAGGTTCATGGAGAAAACGGGAATCGAACCGGCGACCAAGGAAGCCCAACTT
Source organism: Hydrophis major (assembly GCA_033807585.1). Classification (NCBI taxonomy): domain Eukaryota; kingdom Metazoa; phylum Chordata; class Lepidosauria; order Squamata; family Elapidae; genus Hydrophis; species Hydrophis major. Next base: position 26,059,551 of record CM066335.1, read on the forward strand.
AAAACGAGCCGCTACGCGCATGCGCGTCGTTTCCCCCATCTGCCCTTAGGCGAAGGTCCCCGAGCCGTGGGGGAGGGGGGGAAACGGGACACGCATGCGCTCTCCTCATCCTCCGTTCTCCCCCCCACCCCGCCGGCGAAAGGGCTCCGGGGCGTGGCCTTGCGCCGCGCCTGCGCCGTCGCGCCCGCCGTCGTCCCCGCGTCCCTTCGGCAGTTCCGCGCCACCGGCCTGAGGCGGCGGCGGCGCCGCAGGAGGCAGAGGAGGGTTTGCTGGCTTGTGGGGCGAACGAGGCTCCGGTCCGCCTCTCGGGGGCGAAGATGGCGGAGGGGAGCGGCGGAGGGGCGCCTCCCGGGGTCCCCACGCCGCCTCCCTCAACCCTGAAGGGGCTGCGGGAGCAGATGGGTGAGACCCCCCCCCGCCCTCACCCCCAATTTTACCCCCTAAAACTCTCCCTGGCCTCCTTGCTAATGGGGAGGTGGTCCCCTCCCCTCTTCAGATCTCCTCAGCCCTGCCCCTAATCCCCCCCCCATGCACCTCTCTGGGTTCTACTGCCCGGGCCTTGACTACAAGACCCATCATCCTAGGGGGTGAGGAATGTAATTCAGCCTGGCTGGTGTGGGGGTGGGGATTGGGCTGTGGGCAGATGCCTCCACAAGGCCTGGGGGAGGGGGCTCTATTTGGAACAGGATGGGGGATTATGGGTCTTTTTGGAGCCCTAAATGGGTGGACTATAGAGCCCATCATCCTTGCGGGAGGGGGTTGTAATTGAACCTGGGGCTGGGGGCAGATGCCTCCACAAGGGTTGGGAGGGGGAGTCTATTTGGGATAGGATGGGGAGGAGTGGGGTTATGGGTCTTTATGGAGTCCAAGCGGCTGGACTACAGGACCCATCATCCTGTTAGCTCATGAGGACTGAGGGTGGGGGCTGTAACTGAGCCCAGCTTTGGGGGTGGGTGTTAGTCTTTGGATAGTTGTGGGCAGATGCCTTCACAAGGCCTAGGGAGGGGTCTCTCTGGGATAGGATGGGAGGAATAATGAGTCTTTGGAGTGCCTGATGGGGCTTGTAGTAAGACACTTCTGGGAAGCTGGCTTAGGAGGGGACTCATGGGAGAGGGAGTCCCCAAATACCTTAATTTGACACCTCCCTTTTCATCCCACCCATTTTCTCCCTTGAAATGCCCACCACCCCTTATACTCATTATTCCTAATTATACTCATTAATCCTAATTTCTCTCCATTTTATCATCCTGGGCAACCTTGGGTCCCTTACCCCAAATTCAGGGCTCTTCCCCCCATCCCTTCCAACTCCCTCCTTCCTCTTTCCCAACCTCATTTCTCAGTTCTCTTTATCTCCCCTCCCAATGCAAAATGCTGGAGGTTCCCTTTTTCTTGGCTCGAAGGGCCGCCTCTTCCGCCTGGCCTCCCTCCCTCCATCCGTCCCTCCACTTTCCTTCTCTTTATTTTGTGGACAAAAGAAACCTTTGAGGTTTTTTAGGAGATCCAGAGAAGATCTGGAGGTCTTGCGGCTTAATCGTTCCCCCTCCCCCAAATATCCTTGGCTGTTAAAAAAAAAAAAAGCATCTGGAAATCTGTTTGCATCCACTCTTTTTCCTCTGATGCAGTGAGAAAAACTGATAGATGAGAGAGATGATGGAGAGAGAGAAGGTAGATAGATAGATAGATAGATAGATAGATAGATAGATAGATAGATAGATAGATAGATAGATAAGGATGATAGATAGATAGATAGATAGATAGATAGATAGATAGATAGATAGATAGATAGATAGATAGATAGATAGATAGATAGATAGATAAGGATGATAGATAGATAGATAGATAGATAGATAGATAGATAGATAGATAGATAGATAGATAGATAGATAGATAAGGATGATAGATAGATAGATAGATAGATAGATAGATAGATAGATAGATAGATAGATAGATAGATAAGGATGATAGATAGATAGATAGATAGATAGATAGATAGATAGATAGATAGATAGATAGATAGATGATAGATGAGAGAGATGATGGATGAATGGATGGATGGATAGATAGATAGACAGATGAGAGAGATAAGAGATGAGAGATAGAGAGATGAGAGATAGATGAGGGATAGATGAGAGATGAGAGAGATGATAGATATGGATGGGTAGATAGATATTAGAGAGAGAGAGAAATAGAGATAGATGGATGGATGGATGGATAGATAGATAAGCTACATACACTGTCTCATCTCCCCCACCTTATGGATTTCTGGATTATTTCTGGTTTTCCAGGTTTGTTTAGAAATTGCAGCATTTGGGGTACAGTTTCATTCCTGCCAGATTAAAGCCGAATCCCCTTTTACTTATCAATTAATGTGGAGAGGGAAGGGAGAGTTGCTGAATAATTCCTTTTCTTTCCACATCCCTGATTTCCTGGAAGATCAGACTAGATCTTAGTTTGCAAGGGTCTTTAACCCTGCGAGGCACTGTCTCACTTCAGCCGCGGGGCGTAACCACCCGAGTACCATATTTTGATCAGAAAATATCTGGCCGTCTTTTGAAGCTTCGCTTTGTTTGGCCAGGATGTGTGGAATGGCCCAATTTAGATGTCTTGAAAAGGGAACTACTGAAAGAATAAGTCTGTCTGTACTTTCTGATCGCCCAAGACTGTGATGATTTGTGTTGTGCAATATTTGGCACTTAAGGAGGATGAAAGATGCTTCAGAGCACTGGAGTTACAAACATCACACCTGTGTGTAGCTCTTTTTTTTTTTTTTAATGGCTTCTAGCAGTGTGAAAAAGAGCTGAGCTCTTCCAGGAAAGGTGTGTCTTTAGGAGAGTGGCAGGCAGGTATCCATACCCTGAAGCATCGTTTCGCTTTCAAATCCAGTGGTGCACGGCCTCTGTACCTTTCCACCTAAATACAGGTGGTCTTCGACTTAACAACGGTGCATTTAGTGACCGGTCACTGAAAAAGGACTTATGACCGGTTTATCCCGCTTAAAATGTTCCCAGCCTCCCCATGATCATCTGATCAAAATTCTTGGCATCTGGTTCCTACTTACGACGGTCGCTGTCTCTCCAACATGATCCCCTTTTGCGACTTGACAAGCAAAATCGATGGGGAAGCCACCTTCACTTAACAACCGTGTTACTAACTTACAACAGCAGTGCTTCACTAAACAACCGGGGCAAGAAAAGTCATAAAATGGGGCAAACTCTTAAATGTCTCAATTAGCAACTGAAATTTTGGGGCTCAGTTGTGGTTGTAAGCCGAGGAGTACCTGTACAGGAGAGGGCCTCATCCTGTACCACCTAGTTAGTGTCTGGGATGCTAACCAGGGGGGTGGGAAGACTTTTTCCTTAAGGCTTCCGTTTTGCCTTCTGATGAGCTTATTAATGTTGCTTTTATACTTGTTAATTGTGCGATGGGAAGGCTGCTGCTGCCGCTGCTTTGGACTTGCTCTTGCCCCTAATTGAATTAAGGTATCAGGGTTTATTCCCATCTCCCAAACAGGGAAGCTCCATCTTTAAGAGCATGGATGGCTGTGCCTCCATTGTGGTTTTATTCCTGCCTTCAGGTTTAAATCGAGTCCAGCCCTTTTTCAAGTCTGGAAAGACTTGACAACGGACGAACAAATTGGAAAAAGAACTGAGAAATGAAGGGGAATGATATTATTTCCATGAAGACTTTGGTGAAACTGCGTGTGATGAAAAAGTTCGGGTTTGGTCTTTTTTAATTTCATTAATAGCCTCAGAGTGAGTTTGTGAAATAATGTAGGGTAGAGCCTTTTGGTTCTCGTACCGGTTACTGCCTATTTGTGTAGGATGGAATTGAAGCAGTGGCTGTGTTATTCCGTTGCTCAAATTTCTTAACTTTGCAAGCAAACTGCAAAAGAATCTAGACAATGGCTTGCAAAGCATCAGGGGAGGCAATTGCATGTTGCATACTGCAGCTAACCAAAAACAATTATTTTTATCTTTCTGGAATAAATAGCCCCTGTTAAATTGTGAATAAACTTCTAGCTGGTCAAACAGAAGATTCACCCATGTCTCATAAGTATGTCTCAGTATAGATATTCCTTCCTCGTTCCTATTCCTTTATAATGCCTTGGTAAGGCCACACTTGGAATCCTGCGTACAGTTTTGATCGCCACGATGTAAAAAAGGTGTTGAGACTCTAGAAGAGTGCAGAGAAGAGCAACAAAGAGAATTGGGGGACTGGAAGCTAAGACATATAAAGAACAGTTGCTGGAACTGAGCATGTCTAGTTTGATGAAAAGAAGGACCGGGGAGACATGACAGCAGTGGTCCAAGTTGTAAATGCTCCAACACTGGAAGTTTTTAAGAAGAGATTGGACAACCATTTGTCTAAAGTGGTGTAGGGTTTCCTAAGCAGGGGGTTGTACTAGAAGACCTCCAAGGTCCCTTCTAACTCTTCTATTCTGTTCAGCGTCATTCTTGAAGAAACAGCATAGAAAATTAAACCGCAATGACAGTTTGAGCCTGTAACGTTATATTGCCCGACCAGAGACATAAGAAGAAACTGGCTTATCAAGAAACAAGAGGATCAGGGGTTAAAATTAATCCCACATAATAGAAGCATTATTGGGTGATGGAGTGGGCTGGTGTCAGTTGTGATAGGCAGTGCTGGGCTCTATTGTCACAAGGTTTTGGGGTTGGGGCAGTGGAGCCAGGCACATTCAGCAGCGGTGTGCCTGGACACCGGGGAACAAACAGCACTTAAGGAAAAAGGTTTCAGTGGGTTTTCCTATGAAGTGGGAGGAGAGGAAGAGAACCCACTTCCATATCCTCATCTCCCCGGGAAGTCAAACAAAGTGAGAGAAAGATGGAAAGGAAGGTGGGAACATGAAAACAGGAAGCGAATGTTGCATCTCAGGAACACAGTGCAAGAAATTTAAAAAAAAAAAATCCTTGTTTTCACAAAACGTCCTTTTGCTTTGTCCTTGATGTAACGAACATCTGGGCACATTTAGCAGGGAGATATTATTTATTAGATTTATATACTGCCTTTCATTCAGGAGCTTCAAGCAATATCTATAATACTCTCTTCCCTTATTAATAATATTTTGACTCTAGGTTGGCCTGAGAATGGCCAGCCCCAAATCACCCAGTGAAGTTAAAAATGAGCTTCCAGCAAATCTTTGCAGTTCACGTTATGAATTAAAACTGAAGTCATGTTACGTGGGATCTCTTAAGTTCAAATAGTTGGGACTTGGCATTTTAATACTGGTGCGTTGTAAGATTTTTGCATCAAATACATGAAAGCTGAACGACCACGAAATGAGAAATGAGATTTATTTTGGTTGGGCTTAATTTGGTCGCTTCAAAGAAGCGGTATTGTCTTAGCAGGTCTCTGGAGCTACCTTTGAATATTTTTCTCTCTCTTGTGCCCCCACAAAGGAACTTGGTATGAAAATACAAGCTGTTCTACTTCCCCTCTCTTTGTTTTCACAGAAGTTGAGTGAATTTCCTCCTCTGGATAAAGGCAAATCTGGAAAGGGAATTTACTTAGAACAGTGCTGTCCAGCCTTAGGAACTTTTAAGACCCGTGGATTTCAACTCCCAGAATTCCCCTGGGGAACTCTGGGAGTTGAAATCCACAAGTCTTGAAGTTGTCACAGTTGAACACCCCTGATTTAAAGTGCTCAAATTACTTGACATATGTGAAAATTCAAGAAAAACAGCAACTAGTGATTATCTGCTCCATGTTGCATCCTGGATTCTCAAAATTTCAAACAGGGTTTTTCCACTCTGCTTGCATATCTCCCTTGTCCATTAGTACCATCTCTTTTAATGGATTGAAACTTGTCATTTCATCTTCCAGTGTTGTGCAGCTGTTTTATGTTTGGACTGCATGCTGGGAGTGAAGTTGGAATGCTTGATTTGAAATGGGAACCTTAAAAACAGACAGAGCGTGAACTCAGTTCATTGCTCTTCATAATTTCATACAGGGCTGCTTGTTTTCGAGTGTGGTCCACTACACAAGGTTTTTAGTCCTGAATGCTTGGGTACATAATATGATACAAATGTGGAATTTGTGGCAGATTCCCCAAAGAGAACTTGTATGCTTTTCTTCCTAGTGGAAGAATGGAAAAAAAAGGGTGGGTGTATACATGTAGTGAATAGATATTGCGGTATATTCGGTGCTCCCAGAACTGCTGTTTAATCGAAATCACAGTACTATGTGATTGTCTTAAACTTTTGGTCAAGATTGATTCAAAAGAATAGCTACAGTTCAGAGTTGGTGGAATTAGTGGCCATAAACTCTGGATTGTTGTGGTTCACCGGCAGCCAGTGCAGACGGCAGAAGTATTGGACAGTGAGGACAAAAGGGAACCAGTCCGGGAGTCTGAGGAGGACTTGGTCCAGGACCATCTGGGAGTGGGGTGCTGCCTTCGGAGTCTAGCAGCAGAGAAGCAGAGGACCCAGGGGAGCCTGTTCCCAGTGCGCATGTGGGCAGAGCTGCTAGAAGGAAGGAGCAGCTGAAGCAGAGGGGGCGACTTGGGAGTAAGTCTGGAAAGTGATTGCCCCTCCCATAAGGGATAAAAGTCAGCCCTTGGTGACGTGCACTTTGCAGGAAGCAAAGAAGTTCATTAGATTCTGATTCCTCATTGAAGCCCTGCAAACTCTGGTTTGTCTTTGCTGGAACTTCTGTCAGTTTATATTCTAGTAATTGGACTTTTGTTTCTTGGCAGCCTTCTACAACCCTGAAAGGTATGAGCTTATCTCTGAGAATTGTGTCTAATGAGTTTTGGCCGAGAATGCAAGAAATTCCCAGACTTGCATTAAAATAGGTTTGATTTTACACTCAAGTTTGTGTTTCCTTAATTTGGACGAAGCCTGGGTCAGAACATGGATTTGGGGATAGTTTCCTATGCAAAAATCAAGATTTGAGCAGTGTAATCCAAACAACAACGGTTGTGTGAATTACAGATTTGTTTTCAACCAGATCTATTTTTCTTAACAGTTGCTGCAGCCCAAGCATTAGCTGAAGAAAGAAGAAACCAAGGTGGGGTGAGCACTGTTTCACTCCAGGCCTCAATAAGCACAAAAGGAAAACCAGGTAAAAAATAAATTCGTGTTTTTTGTATGACTATTCTCTGTATTTTGATCGGGGGGGGGGAGCAGTTCTTTGCAGGCAGCTCATATTAGTTCAAAATGTGCCATTCGTATCCCCCCCCCCAAAAAATAATAAATAAATCAGAAATTAGATGAATGAAAGGCTGCAGGGCCAGGAAAAGCATTCTTTGGAGACCTGGGAAACAGCGATACTGGTGTTTGCCCTTTTAATAGCGAGGTGTAATGCACAATAAATAAGCGAATTAAGATTTCCTGCCGTGAATTGGAAAGTAAGTTGGCCCACGGCCATTCGTGCTGAGCACCAGCGTGTATCTTGAGCGCAAATGTGCTGCCTTTGTGTGCCTGGAGGTAGAGGTGTCTCTTCTGTAGGAAGCGGTGCCTTGTTCTTGCAAATCCATCCAATGTGCTAAACCAAGGCTCTTCCAACTTGCCAACTTTAAGACTTGTGGACTTCAACTCCCAGAATCCCTGAGCTAACATGACTGGTGGAAGGATTCTGGGAGTTGAAGTTCACAAGCTTTAAAGCTGTCAAGTTTGAAGACCCCCTGGAATAAATAGAAAAGAGATAGGGAGAAAGAGAGATAGATAGAATAGAAATAGATAGAGAGATAGATAGAGAGATAGAAAGAGAGATAGAAAGAGAGATAGAAAGAGAGATAGAAAGAGAGATAGAATGGATAGGCTGGATAAATAGAATAGAATAGAATAGAATAGAATAGAATAGAATAGAATAGAATAGAATAGAATAGAATAGAATAGAATAGATCAAACTTGGCAAGTTTAAGACTTGTGGACTTTGACTCCCAGAATTCCTGAGCTAACATGATTGGAGGAGGAATTCTGGAAGTTGAAGTTCACAAGCTTTAAAGCTGTCAAGTTTGAAGACCCCCTGGAATAAATAGAAGTAAAAGAAATAGGGAGAAAGAGAGACAGATAGAATAGATAGAATAGATAGATAGATAGATAGATAGATAGATAGATAGATAGATAGATAGATAGAGAGACAGACAGACAGACAGACAGACAGACAGACAGACAGACTAGATGGAGGGAGGGAGAGAGAGACAGAGAGAGAGAGAGATCAAGGATGTTCAAATTTGACAGCTTTAAAACTTGTGGACTTCCACTCCCAGAATTCCTGAGCTAACATGACTGGAGGAGGGATTCTGGGAGTTGAAGTCCACAAGCCTTAAAGCTGTCAAGCTTGAAGCCGCCTGTTTGAATCCCCCCCTCTCCTCTTTTGCAGTGCTGGATGGTTCACTCTTGAAATCAGAAGAACGGCAGAGACTCGCCCGGGAACGTCGCGAAGAGCGGGAGAAACAGCACGGTACGGTCCTCCTCAGCCAAGCTTCTGCACACCAAGGTTTTTAAACACAGCGTGATGTGATCAAAATTCAGCCGCTTGGCCACTGGCTCACCTTGATTCCCCCCCCCCTTTTGCGACCTTCTGACAAAGTCAGCAACAGCTGCAGTGATTCGCTTAGCAACTGTGGCAAGAAAGGTCATAAAAACGGGGCGGAACTCGCTGTCTCACTTAGCAACGGAGGTTTTGGGCTGGACTGTAAATATCTGATGCCTGCCTTTTGGGGCAGCTGATGGACCCTGAACTGAAGGGCTGCCTTGAGAATCCCCACCATGGGTGGGAGTGGGTTCCTTTCTCTCCCTTAACAAATGTCTCACTTAGCAACAGAAATTCGGGGCTCGGTTAGGGTTGTACGTGGAGGGTTACCTGTGTTCAGTTGTGCAAAATGTATGGTTGCAGCAGCTGGTGCAGGGATGGGCTTTCTGTGATGTATTTCAATTGGCAAGTGTTGTCTTCCTGTCTCCAGCTTCCTAGGATGGTTTGTTAAAAACCTTGCACACACGTGTGTGGATGTGCAAACACAGTTTTAAATGACACCATTTATTTGGCAAAAAGCGTTTTTAATCCAAGTTCTGCATTGCTCGGTGCATTCCGCCTTTCGCATTTTCCAACATTTTTTAATGCCTTGTTAAGCTAAGAACCAGCATGGCGTGAAGTAGCGAACCGGAGGAATATTTTTATTCTGATATCAATATTGGAGAAGTTGCAAATTAAGGGATCTGGGCTGGGAATGCCCCTTTAATCCCTCATTGGAAGATAGGGAAGGCCCAACTAGATAGCATCATCAGCGCTTAGAACGGGGTGGGAGGAAGAGGAGGAGGAAGACTATGGCCTCCTTGGTGCTGTCTGAATTTTCTTGCAGACATTTCATGACCCAACTAGGTAACATCATCAATACTAGAAGGGGGTGAGAGGAAGAGGAGGAGGACTGTGGGCTCCTTGGTGAATTTTCTTGCAGACATTTCATGACCCAACTAGGTAACATCATCAGTGCTGCAAGCGGGCAGGACTTGATACAAAGAATTGAGGTTTTGTTTTTCAACAGCGGGTTGGTGATCGTTCCCGTCGCAAAGAGGAGCTTTCAAAGCACACTTTGTCTCCTCAAAGGCTTGTCATTCCAGACCTAGGGCCACGTGGAGCTTTGCCTGATCACATGGTTCCTATCATGTGCAGAGTGCTCTTCCCAGGTTGCCCAGTTCCAGATGCCAGCAACAAATTTCTTCCCTTTCCAGAGGGTGATTTAGGACTAAACTCTTGTGCTTAAGCCGGTCTGTTGTTGTTTTTTAAACTTCTTAAAAAGAAACCTGTTGAAATATATATATTTTCCCCTCCCCTCCTGGATCCTAGCTGGAGGGATGGGGCAATGCAAACGGTCCCAGGAGGCTCTTTGTGAGCTAGTCTTCCCCATTCCTTTGGTCATTGGGACCGCAACTCTTTAGAATTGTCTCCAGCCACATTAGCAGAGAATTTTGGGGGAAAAAACAATTGCACCCCCTTCTGGAAAATCCCAGGTTGAGCTGAGCTGAGATAGTAATCAACACCCACGCCTGGAGTCTTCTCTGCTGTTGTGTCAGATAAATCAGAATAGAGCTGGAAGGGAGCTTGGAGGTCATCTAGTCCAACCCCCTGCTCAAGCAGGAGGCCCTATTTCTGACAGATGGTTCTCCAGTTTCTTCTTTTAAAAAAAAAACCCCGGTGATGAAGCACCTACAACTTCTGAAGTTTTCCGATTCCCTAACCTGCAGCCATGGTAGCTAATTCTTTGCCGACAAGCGGCCCTCTGTGATACTTAGGGGTCCCTGGGAGGTTAACCAAAGACTGGGGCTGCCAGAGGCCCAAATAATTCCAATCAGGGGTTTAATCCCCCTCCCCTGAAGGAGGATCGGTTTGTGAGACCAGATCCAGGCCGGTTGGGTTCCTGCTTCCTCAGTTCTGCACCTCTCCATTCCACGCAGAAAAGCTTCTTTCCTTCCTGTCGCTCTGCAAAGAGAGGCACTTATCAGGACTTGAGGTTTTGGCTTGTAGTCAAAATGCATCCTTGGCATAAAATGAGGTGCTAGATCAGGGGTCTCCAACCTTGGCTCCTGGAAGCCTGGCGGACTTCAACTCCCAGAATTCCACAGCCAGCTTTGCTGGCTGTGGAACTCTGGGAGTTGAAGTCCGCCAGGCTTCCAGGAGCCAAGGTTGGAGACCCCTGTGCTAGATGCTTCCTCTTTACTCTGTTTTTCCTTGACCTCAAGCAGATAAGGTGGATTCTGGCAAGGCTTGGCTCCAGATGGAGGTGGTTGAACAGAACAAAATCTGATCCGTGTGATGTTCTCTCTCTCTCTCTCTCCCTCCCCTCCCCGCGTGTCTTTCTGTCTCTCCCTATCTCTTTCTCTGTCTGTCTCTCTCTCTCTCTCTCTGTCTTGTCTCTTTCTCTGTCTCTCTCTCTCTCTCTCTGTCTTGTCTCTTTCTCTGTCTCTCTCTCTCTCTCTCTGTCTTGTCTCTTTCTCTGTCTCTCTCTCTCTCTCTCTCTCCCTCCCCTCCCCGCGTGTCTTTCTGTCTCTCCCTATCTCTTTCTCTGTCTGTCTCTCTCTCTCTCTCTGTCTTGTCTCTTTCTCTGTCTCTCTCTCTCTCTCTCTGTCTTGTCTCTTTCTCTGTCTCTCTCTCTCTCTCTCTCCCTCCCCTCCCCGCGTGTCTTTCTGTCTCTCCCTATCTCTTTCTCTGTCTGTCTCTCTCTCTCTCTCTCTGTCTTGTCTCTTTCTCTGTCTGTCTCTCTCTCTCTCTCTCTGTCTTGTCTCTTTCTCTGTCTGTCTCTCTCTCTCTCTCTCTGTCTTGTCTCTTTCTCTGTCTCTCTCTCTCTCTCTCTTGGAGTCTATAAAGCTCAGATTTTTGCAGTTGTCAGCCTAATACACACACACACATCCTTTCCACCCCTTCTCCTGGTTTCCCTAGTGTTTCACTTTTCTGTACTCTGGTGAATTTTATAGCTGCCAAAGAAACGCAGATCCTCGAGAAGGAGAAGAAAGCAAAACTGCAGTATGAAAAACAAATCGAAGAGAAGCAGAAGCGGCTGAAGGAGCAGAAGCTGAAGGAGCAGCAGAGAAGATCTGCAGTGGAGCAGAAGAGGAAACAGAAGATCGAAGAGGAAAAAGTAGCGTACAGCTGAATGTTGATGGTTGTCCGTGTGTGTGTGTGTGTGAGAGAGAGAGAGAGAGAGCGCACTGGCCTTGAGCTCATAGCTGGTCCGGGTCCTTGCTGTCGTAATTTCCAGCATCTCCCTACTCCATTCTGCATTGGTGTCCATTTCCCTGGCAGGTAGTCCTCGACTTACAAGAGTTCGTTCAGTGACTGTTTGAAGTTACAACGGCCCTGAAAAAAAGTGGCTTCACGACCATTTTTTTCACCCGTACGACCGTTGTAGCATCGCCAGGGTCACCTAATTGCTTTGACAACTAACTCACATTTATGACGCTTCCAGCATCCCCAGAGTCACACGATCCCCTTTTGCGACCCGCAAATGGGGAAGCAGCCTTCACTGAACAACTGTGCTGCTATTCGTTTCACGACTGCAGTCTTTTGTTTGACAAATACGGCAAGGAATGTCATAAAAATGGGGCAAAACTGACATCACCAATTTCTCACTTAACAATGTAAAATTTGGGCTCAGTTGATATGAAAGGAGGAGCCCTGTGCCAGCCGTTGAGAAATTTCCCGTGTGTGTGATCATATCTGACTTGCATCAGATATTTTCTTTCCTCTGCCAATCAGTGGAATTTCCTAAAAAAAACTTGGTGGTTGAAAAATTTCCCTGTGAATTGTTTTCACTCACAGAAGGGAGCCCTGTAAAGTGGGAATCCATCTGATTTGTGATTGTGATTGAATTAGCCAAATGCTTTTTCACACTGTGTCAGATTTTTGTATGAGAGTCTTTGCGCTTTAGCGTTGCTTTAAAATAGAATCTGTTTTGAATCATTGAAGAAGTCTGGACAGGTCTGATTTTGGAAATGAAATCCCCCCCCTCCCCCCCAAGAAGTGAGTTTGCTAATCTGTCGAGCCCTCCTGCCACACAATAGCTGAACTTGTGCATCTTAGCGCAAATCCTGTTTATCATCAAGATTATGGCTAATCAGGGTCTCTGGTCTTCAGCTTGTCTTGCATTCTAATTAGTGACATAAAGTAAAAGCTGGTTAGCTCAGCTCCTGGGGGGAAACGGCCGTCTGCTTTCCCGCAGGCAGCGATAAGTTCTTGCACACTAATGCCCCCAGGCGGTTTGATCCGTAGGTGCATTACGAAGCGGTGGTCCATCGAACGTTGGAACGCAGCCAGCGGTTGGATACGCGGCAGAAGCGGTGGTCGTGGAGCGGCTCAGTGACAGACACCAGCGGAAAGGCAGGTGGGTCCATGGGGCTCCAGTATGTCTTATCTGGAATGTTCTAGGATTGTGACATTAACACATTTTGAATATGCCAGGTTGGGGGATTATGGGGTCCTTGGGGCTGTCTGAGCTTGGTTATTTTCTTGTGGACGTTTCATGACCCAGCTAGGTGACATCATCAGTGCTAGAAGGGATTTGTAGGAAGGAGGAAGAGGATTGTGGGGTCCTTAGTGCTCTCTGAGATTGGTTATTTTCTTGCAGACATTTCACTACCAAACTAGGTAACGTCATCAGTGCTAGAAAGGGATGGTACTTGCAAACTAGCATTGATGATGTTACTTAGTTGGATCATGAAACGTCTGCAAGAAAACCAAGCTCGGAGAGTACCAAGGATCTTTGAGCTCCAAATATTTCCTTCTCTCAGGTTGGGGAATGCTGAGGCAGAAGGTTTGGTCTTGGCACACTGGAAGGAATTGAATTCAAACACTCTAGAATAACTAGCCTTTTAAAAGCCAGAAGAATTAACTTTCCTCCGAAGGTTGCTGACCATTCAAGACAACCAAATGCCCCATCTCTTTATCTCTTTCTTTGAAGAGAGCTGTGATAAATTTGTGACATGAGCCTATCCATTTTTCCTCCACAGAAGCCCCAGCTGTAACTGAAGGTGGGTTCCCTTGGAATGATCTACCTGCTTGCCTGCTCTTATTTTAATTAACTTAAGCACTGCCCCCCCCCCCCCCCAGCATCCTTTGATTTGAGAATTTTTGAAATAAGCAATTTTAGAAGAAGCTTGCTGCTATTGCTCTCAAAACATCTGCAGTGCTCAGGTGTTCAGTTTGCCCCAGAGACATTCTGGGGATCTGACCTCTTGACCTTCCTCTGTCAATGGCTGGCTTAATCTACGGATGTCTTTAAAATTTTCACACGGTGTCGTGTTTAGAATTCCCAATTCTTTGTGCTGTGATGCTTGTTACTCATTTACCTGTCCTAAAAAAAGATAAATCTACACAATTTTAAAGGATAATTTTATACAAACAGCTCTTCAGTTCTTTTGATGAAGGCAATGTAGTCTTTCAAAAAAAAAAAAAACATTTTTTTTTCCTTTTCTATCCTTTCTCTATAAACTCTAGTCCAGCACTGGGAAGCCCTAATGCTTCTCTCATAGATCCTAGTTAATGCAGCTACAGGTAATCCTTGACTTGAGACTGAAATTTCTGTCATAAGTTGGTATGGTCATAAATCAAGTCACCACATAGCCAGATCTGACTTTGTCACCCTTTTTACCCACATTCAGAAGCAAGTTAACTACAACCGTTACGCCAGGGGTCTCCAACCTTGGCTCCTGGAAGCCTGGCGGACTTCAACTCCCAGAATTCCACAGCCAGCTGCTGTGGAATTCTGGGAGTTGAAGTCCGCCAGGCTTCCAGGAGCCAAGGTTGGAGACCCCTGCGTTACGCTTAACCGTTACGTTAAGCAAATCCAACTTTCCCAATGGGCGTATTTTTGCCAGAGATTGATGGGGAAAAAAAATTGGCAAAACACAAGTGAGGGCAGGATGTTTGCAGTCAGTTGCAAATATAAGCATCCAAATGGTGATCACAGTGCAACAGTCATAAGCATGAGACCGTAAGCACTTTTCCTGAGACTGCTGTAACTTTGAACTGACGTTAAGCAAACAATCGTAAGTCAAGGACTATCTGTAATGCTTGTGGGCGAGTGATTGTCTAAGACCCCCCAAAACACCAAGTTACTTGCCTCTGGTCTAGCCCATGGTTCCTGCTGGGAAGATTGAACAAAATGTTGTAAAGTAGGAGAGACTTCTATGTGTTGAAGTCACCTGGACATTCATCACAACTTATGACATTCAGAAGTGTTACTATATCTGTTGGTCTCCCTGTCTGTCTGTCCACCCTGTTTCCCTGAAAATATGACCTACCCTTAAAGTAAGTCCTAGCTTGATTTTTTTTTACACGTGTGCCCAATATAAGCCCTATCCCCCCAAAAAACCTAATTAAGGTCCTGCATGGGGAAAAATTAAGCTAGGGTGGGGATGGAGGGGTGGTGGAGCTGCCTTACTACTTAACTTTGGACAATTGTAGCCAGGCCTCGCACACCCCGACACCTGCCTGGCCGGCCCATTTCTTCTGCAGCTGGCAAAGCTTTCCTGATCGATCCAGAGCTCTGTTATCGGCTGCAGAGGCCTTCAGGAAAGCCTTGCTTACCACAGAAGTTCCTGAAGGCCTCGGACAGTGAAAAGGAGGCAGGGGGCAATGCCCACAGGTGAGGTTAGTCAGTGGGTGACACCCCTCAAAAATAAGACATGGTGTCTTTTTTGATGGCAAAAACTATATAAGACGGTCTTATTTGGGGGGAAACATGGTATCCATGCATCCATCTCTCATCTATCTACCTGTCTCCTGGCCAAGAAGCCTTTGTCAAGAATACTAAAATAAGCATTTGTTCCTTCAGCCAGCAAGCGCTCTGCGTCAGCAGTAAACCTCAAACAGCCTGAAAACACCCTCCACAAACGCCTCTCGTCCTCCGCAGCGCTTCTCAGTGCTCCCACCGTAGGTAAGGAGCGGACTCCAAGACGCACCGCCCTTCCTTCGGAGCCGCGGGACCGCCTAAAATTTGCCCTTAAATCCCTCTGCGGCTTTCATTCATCCAGTGAACCTGGCGCACCTCCAAACCCAGAGATTTTTATGAACTTTGTGGCCCCATGTATCAAATCTTCGAGCGAGCACAATTTTTATGCGCTAAACTCAATGGGTTTGTCTAATCTAAACCTAGGTATTAACTGTTCTCTGGATTAATTAAAGGGAATTCAGTTTCTGCATCTTAGTTGTCCCCAACCTGGCTTAAAAATTATTCCGTAAAATTGTTCAACTTTTCTCAATTTGGTTTCCTCTAATTTGTTTTTTTTTTTAAATTAAGCTCCTTTACAAATTGTAAGAAGAAGAAAATAGGTCTGGTTGTAATGCAGCAGCATGCTTTTGGGCTTGGTGATCTCATCACTGCCATGATGGAGTCATCAGGACTCTTAATTCCCGTTGAGTAGAGGGATTAGCCTCTGTCCTCCGTAAAAAAATCTCCTTCATTAATATCACCTGATTGATGTTTGTCAAGCTAATGATTCCATATATTTTTTTTTCCTTGCAGGCACAGCTAAAAGGAGCTCTTCTCTAAACAGGCTAAATAACAAAAGTTCTGTGAGTTCGGAGCCAGGAGTACCCAATGTTTTACAAGCAGAGCAAAAAGGTATAGTAAATGAGAATTTTGAGAAATCCACTAATGAGAATTATTTCATCTATCTATCTATCTATCTATCTATCTATCTATCTATCTATCTATCTATCTATCTATCTACACACACACAGAGTTTTCCCAAAAATATGACATCCTGAAAGTAAGTCCTAGCTTGATTTTTTTTTATACAAGCTCAATATAAGCCCTACCCCCTAAATAAGCCCTAATTAAGATCCCACCCACTCCAGAGTAGATGGGGAAAAATTAAGCTAGGGTGAAGATGGTGGGTGGTGGAGCTGCCCTACTATTTATCTTTGGACAGTTGTAGCCAGGCCTTGCACACCCACTCCCAAAACTAAAGAGGATTTATTTGAAGGTAACATTCTACGTCCGGCACTAACCTGGGTGTAGCCAACTCTGAGATATGTAATTCACTGTAACCCTTGATCCTGCTCCCCCCCCCCCCCCGGGTGTATCAGTCCATAGCCAAGAGTCATCAATCACGCTCTCCAATCGATTTTTTTCGTGGCAGAAGCTTCAGCCATCTAATCAATCTTAAAAGAGAATATGAATGGAATGTATTTTCGATTCCACACTGCCACATACTCTTTGAAACTCCCCCAACTTCTTTCTGTTGTCAACTATAAAACCTGTATACAAAATGTTTTATGAATTGACAGGTGGCTTTCCCAGCCAGCTTCAGACAAGCAGGGTCCATGCGGGAAGCCAGATTTGTTTAATGACCACATGATTCACTTAACAACACAGTGCATCGTTAAACATTTGGTCAGATGAAGGTCGTAAAACGGAACAAAACTCACTTGACAACTGCTTTACTTAGCAACAGAGATTTGGGGCTAAAATTTTGGTCATAAGTCAAGGATTTCCTATACCGTTAAGACCGTTGGTTTAAATTAGCCCTTATTCCCTCCCTTGATCCTTGAGGGTAACTGATCCAAGAAGGAAATCACTCTGGGCATTTCTTTCAAACGTGTAGCTGGCAAGGGGAACAAGGACGTTGTCAGCAGGGATGGTTGCTGTCATTTGGTCTGACAAAAGATTCTTTTGATGGACCTCCTGGACTTGTGTCGATCAAAGGCAGCCCGAGTGCCAGTTTGAAAGTAATCCGTTGTTTTGGGCTCTAGGAGAACCGGAGAAGAAGCGGAGTTCATCGCTGAGCAGAGTGAGCAATAAACTTCCCGAAATAGAAAACGTGCAGAAAGAAGAAAAAACAGGTAGCTAAGAATTGACTCGGTTGGTGACTTTGTGTGTGAGTGAATTGAGAGAGTGGTTTTGGACAAGCCCACACACCTCAAGTTGTAAAGCTAGCTCAGATCAAGCACAAAGGTTGCTGCTATCTGCCTGCATTGCTTCCCTTCCCAGTTGTTGTGAGCAGCCGTGTCTCCCTCCACCCCTTGAGCCCTCCTGCCTATTGGACAATACCTGGCATTGCCTGTGGCTCCCTTTTAATAAAGCCAGCAGGCTGGTATTAGCTATTCTCATTTATTTATTCAACTGACATACCCTCCGGTGCCTGGTGATGAGACAGGCCGTCAGCCTTCTCCCTGACAGCCTCCCATCCACATTTGAGAATAGAATCACAAGAGTTGGAAGGGACTTTGGAGGCCATCTGCTCCAACCCCCCCTGCTCAGGCAGGAAACCCTACATCACTTCAGACAAATAGTTATCCAAAATCTTTTTCAAAACGTCCAGTATTGTTGGAGCATTGACAACTCCTGGAGGCCAGTTGTTCCACTGGTGAATTCTTCTCACTGTCAAGCAATTTCTCCTTCGTTCTCCTTAGTTGCTTCTCTCCTGGATGAGTTTCCATCCGTTGCTTCTTGTCCTGCCTTGGAGAAGAGCTTGACCCCTCCCTCTTCTTTGGGGCAGCCCCTCAAATCCTGGAAGGCTGCTCTCCTGTCTCCCCTAGTCCTCCTTTTCCTCAAACTAGACCGACCCAATTCCAGCAACTTTTCTTCGTATGTTTTAGCCTCCAGTCCCCTCCTCAGGTTTCTTGCGAAAGGCTCCTCCCTCTTGCTCTCCTCCTGGCTGACTCCTCCTCCGTTGCTTCCCATCCCGCAGCTCGCCGTTTGGTCGTCCCTTTGGAGAACGCCTCCGTCAGTCGCCTGCTCGCCCCCACCCAGGCCTCTCTAGCCAGGAGTAAGAGCGCAGCCACCTTGTCTGCTGAGGGCAAAGAGGCCACAGGTAACGTCCTGGAGCCACCCAGCAGGGCAGCACTGCTGGGGGGGGGGGGTTAGGAGCGTAACCAGATAGGATCTCCTGGTCTACCTTGCCTCGGTTGGGTGTTTTGCAATAAGTAGGGACAGGGATGGAATCAATTCTGCCAATCACACACACACACACACACACAGATATCAAACCTCCAGAATTGCTCCATCTGGAGCAGTTGAAGATTGCAAGCAGAGGTGGGGAAAGTGGGTCTGTCTGGAGTTTGGGGTCCCAGGAGATGCCTTCAAGAGCAGCCAACTTGAAATGCTTCTCTGCCCATGGCCGAAAAGAGGTTCAACCAAGCCTGGCAACTCGAAGTGATTTTTCAGCCTATCAGCATCTTGACTTGAGGGATTCTGTGGGGCCCTTCTTGCTTTCTCTGAGCTTGTGGGGTTTACTTGCAGGCATTTCGTGACCCAACTGGGTAACATCATCGGTACAAGAAGGGAGTGGGGTGTGTGGAGTGGAGAAGAAGAGAAAGAAGAGGAGAACTGTTGGGTCCTTGGTGCTCTCTTGAGTTTGGTGGTTTTCTTGCAGACCTCTCATGACCTAACTAGGTAACATCAGTGCTCAGCAGGGACTGGGGTTCTAGCACTGATGATGTTACCTAGTTGGGTCATGAAATGTCTGCAACCACCAAGCTCAAAGGTAGCGTCAAGGACCCCGCAGTCGTCCTCCTCTTTCTCCTCCTCCTCCTCTGCAAACTCCACTCCCTTCTAGTACTGAGGACGTTACCTAGTTGGGTCATGAAACGCCTGCAAGATAACCACCCAGCTCCAAGGTACCACCAAGGACCCTGCAGCTCGACCCTGTGCTTCAAGGATTCTCGGCTGTTGATAGATCCTTCCCTCTGTCCTTTGCTCAGCTTCCACCAGCTCCCCAGCCCACCTTCCCAAAGTGCCATTACGTAGTCGCAGCACCGACCGATTGAAGGGAGCTGCTTCCTCCTCCTCCTCCGAACACATCTCCTCGGATTCTGCACAGGTAAGTTCCACCCTTTGAGTGCCCGGCTGCTGCTTTCGGCTTCAGTGATAGCACCGGTGTGAGCCCCACGGATAACAGAGACCTCTCCCCTCAGTTCTTTTGATGGGACGGCTTCCGTTACTCCCGCTGCTTTTGCAGCGTAGTAGTGGTGAAATAAAGGGTGCAGTTGGAAGTATTTGAGGCAGGGTCTTGCTTTGTAACATTTTCTGGCGTTGGCGTGGTGGCTTGAGTGACGAATATCGCAGGGGTTTAAAAATCCATATCCTACCTCTTTTGAAACCAAGAGTCTCTGACGGGTCATTCAATTTCTGACCAGCTTTTCTGTAGCTCAGCGTATTTTCCAGATAGTCTGGGACTCCGATTTCCCCCTTTGCCTCCCTATAAATGAATGAATGAATTCTTTCTTGGCCAAGTGTGATTAGACACACAAGGAATTTGCCTTGGTGCAAACACTCTCAGTGTACATAAAAGAAAAGATACATTCATCAAGAATCATAAGGTACAACACTTAATGATAGTCACAGGGTACAAATAAGAAATCAAATCATACTAGAAAACAGAATAAAAATAGTTAGGATACAAGTTACAGTCATACCGTCATAAGTGGGAGGGGAGGGGTGATAAGGAGTGATGAGAAGGTTAATGGTAATAAGAGTGCAGACTTTGTAAATAGTTGGACAGTGTTGAGGGAATTATTTGTTTAGCAGAGGGATGGAGTTGGGGAAAACGCCTTGTGTCTAGTTGTTCTTGTGTGCAGGGCTCTATAGCGTCATTTTGAGGGAAGGAGTTGAAACAGTTTATGTCCAGGATGGGAGGGGTCTGTAGATATTTTCACAGCCCTCTTTTGGACTCGTGCAGAATACAGGTCCTCCATGGAAGGCAGGTTGGTAGCCATGGTTTTTTTCTGCAATCCTAATTGCTCTCTCTGAAGTCTGTGTCTGTCTTGTTGGGTTGCAGAACCAAACCAGGTGAAGATAATTTAATGTGAATTAAAAGCCCCAGGTCCCATTTTTCACCATCTCGGATGAGAAGGAGGTTTTGTTACCCAACAGAGTAGAATGCATTCTGTTCTATTTATTCCTTAATTTGTTTATCTGAAACTCTGCAGCATCTCAAGAGAAAACTGATGATGTGACTCTCCCTCTCTCTGTTCTTTTCTAAGAAACCTGAGTCACCAAAGCAGCCCCTGCCTTCCACAGGGAGGCGAGCTCCTTCACCCTCTCTGCCTAGTACCAGGCGCTCCATCTCACCAGGGAACGTGGGGAAACTCCCTCCATCTCCGGCAACAATAAGGTTTCTATCCTGTTCAGAATCTCTGCACTTCTCCCATTGTGCTCAGGATAAAACCAGTCAGTTGGTCAGAATAGAACTGGAAGGGGGAACCTTGGAGGTCTTTTAGTCCAGCCCCTGCTCAAGCAGGAGACCCTAGAACTGTGATGGCGAACCTGTGGTACGCGGAGCCATTTGTGCTGGCACGCGGGCTGTAGGCAAACATACCTCACTGCGCATGTGCGTGCCTCATAGCCGATTTTTGGCTGGTTTGAGGCCGAAAACTAGCCCCGTTTCATCACTTCCGGTATTTTTGGAAAAACAGGAAGTGACAAAACGGGCCTAGTTTTCGGCCTGCAAAGCTCGCAGAAGCCTTCCTCAAGCCTTTGGGAGGCTGAAAAGGGCCTCAAACCGGCCGAAAATCAGCTGTGAGGCACACTGCAGGTAAGGGGCCGGGGGGGGCGTGCATTGCCTTCTGGGTGCTGTTTCCCAAGTGTGCCAGCACCCTCACAATTTTGGGCATAGGAGCCCAAAAAGGTTAGCCACCACTTCCCGAGAACATCTCAATAAATCCATCAATCAGAATAGAGCTGGAAGGGACCTTGGAGGTCTTCTAGTCCAGCCCCTGCTCAAGACCAAGTGGCTGTCCAGTCTCTTCTTAAAAACCTCAGTGTTGAAGCACGCACAACTTCTGGAGGCCAGCCATTTCACTGGTTAATTTTCCTCCCTGTCAGGAAGTTTCTCCTTCATTCTTGCCCTACTGGTCCAACTGAGGAACCCCAAAAGACTTTCAAGGAGCCCATTTTCCTCTTGATTTCATGTTCTCTAAGGAAGGACTTTAGAAGTCTGTGGAGATTCTCAGCCATCCAGGTCCCAAAGGTGCTTTTTCAGGAGGCCCCTGGACTTCCTGTTTTTTCTTTGAAGATGTTTCACTTCTCATCCAGGGAGTTTCTTCGGCTCTGACTGGATGGCGGGGAATGGAAGGGTTTATGTTCCTTGCAGACAGCTGGTCATTTGCATTCTTTTTAGAGAGTCCTTGAGGCCACTTGGAGGTTTATCTCGGGGTTCCCTGAGTAGTGCAAATGGGTGCGGCGCCTTCTTGGCACTGTTTGAAAGGACCATGTTGCAGAAGTCCTAAGAAGGCTCCAACCCATTTGAGCCACTCAGGTGGCCTTGAGGACACAGGCAAACCTCCAGGTGGCCTCAACGACTCTCTCAAAAGGATGCAAATGCAAGGAAATCCTTCCTTTCCCCACCATCCAGTCAGAAACTTCTCGGATGAGAAGCGAAACGTCTTCAGAGAAAAAAATCAGAAGAAAGTCCAGGATCTGCGGAGGCGGTTTGCAAAGGGTCAAGCAAGCCAGCGTTGGGTCAACGCATTCTTTGGCCTTTCAGCCCCTCCTAATCCTTCCCCCTTTCTCTGCAGACGCCGGCCGCAGCCGTCTTCCCCAAATGTCTCGAGGCAGCGGGCATCCTCTCCCATGGTAGTCTCTAAACCGGCCCCAACTCAGCGTCCAGCCCTCACCCCTCACGTCCTCGGCATCACCAAAAAGAAGAGCGAGACGGGAAGCACTGTGGTGGCCCCCCAGGAGCCGGGTGCCGCCGGGCTCCCCTCGGAGAAAGAGCTGCTCGCAGGACCGTCTAAAACCAAAGAAGGTAAAGTAGAACTCTTGAAGAGAGACCCTGTTTTTTAAATAACGATGTGAACCTTTTAATTTTTATGAACCTTTTTTTATATTTGGATGGTTTGTTGTACGTCACTCTTTGAGGGAGACGGGCGGTATAGAAACGTGAAGGTAAAAGGTTCCTCTTGCACCTCAGTCGTTCCTGGCTCTAGGGGGCGCTGCTCGTCTCCGTTGCAAAGCCGAAGAAGAGCCAGCGCTGTCGGAAGACGTCTCCGTGGTCATGTGGCTGGCAGGACTAAACGCCTTTGAAGGCCCACGGAGCGCTCTTCCCTTCCCACCAAAGGGGTCCCTGTTTTTCTACTTGCATTTTTTACATGCTTTCGAACTGCTAGGGTGGCAGAAGCTGCTGGGACAAGGAGCGGGAGCTCACTCCGTGACGCAGCGCTAGGGATTCGAACCCCCAAACTGCCGACCTCTCTGATCGACAAGCTCAGCGTCTTAGCCACTGAGCCACCGCGTCCCTTAAGTCAAACAAATAAGTGAATATAAACTTTTTAAGAGTGACACCTCCCCCCCCCCCCACCGGTAACCGTTGCTGAATCTGATTCAGTACCGGTCTGTTTCCCACATTGCACTCAATAATAGGAGCTGTCTTTCTCAGCTTTGATAACGTCTTCAACTCCCAGAATTCCCCAGCCCAAACCTTCACACCCCTCCACCCCATCCTCTACCCCTCCCATCCTGAAAAGGAGGCACACACACACACACACACACCCCGGGGAAGCTTGGACAGAAAACGGGTCTGATCCAGGCAGGATCCTTCTTCCACCAAGAGCAAGAGCTCCAGGTAAGTCAGTGTCTCGGCCAGAGGTTGCTCCCCCTCCCCTAGAAGAAGTCCTCGACTTATAACAGTTTGTTCAGTGGACCGTTCAAAGTTACAACAGCCCTGACAAAAAGTGGCTTTGGACCATTTTTCACCATTACGACCTTCCCCACGGTTATGTGATTTACATTTGGATCCTTTGACAACTGACTCACACTTATGATGGGATTTCCCCCCTCTCCTGCGACCTTCTGACAAGGAAAGTTGACAGGGAAGCCAGTTTCACTTAACGACTGGGTCACTAGTAATAGCACTTAGACTTATATACCACTTCGCAGCCCTCTCTAAAGCGGTCTTACAGAGTCAGCAACTTTCCCCCCTCCCAACAATCAGGGTCCTTATTTTAACGTCCTTGGAAGGACGGAAGACTGAGTCCATCTTCAGCTGATCAGGATCGAACTCTTGACGGTGGGCTGAGTTAGCAATAGCATTTAGACATATACTGTAAGCCTCTCTAAGCGGCTTACAAAGTCATCAACTTTCCCCCGCACAAACAGTTGGGGTCCTCATTTTACTGATCTCGGAAGGACGGAAGGCTGAGTCCACCTTAAGCCAGTCAGGATCAAACTCCTGGCAGTGGGCAGCATTTGCCTGCAATGCTACATTCCAACCACTGCGCCACCACGGCTCTGATTAACTTAACAACTCCAGGGATTCACTTAACAATTGCAACCAACATGGTCATAAAATGGGAACAAAACTCAACGAACTTCTGACTTGGTGACAGAAATTCTGGGCTCCGTTTTGGTCGTTAAGCCAAGGACATAACTGTATCGCTTTAAGCAGGCCCTGGGATCCCTTCCTGGCTGCTTGGTCCCGCTCGTCCTGAGTGCTAGTAGGTCTAGCCCCGTGAACAGGGCTGGGCTTCAAAAAATTTAGCAACAGGTTCTCTGCGCGGGTGCTGGGTGGGCGTGGCCTCCTGCGTTTTTGCCCTTCCCGGACTCCTGAGGCTTTCCTCGACCCTCTGGGAGGGGGGGAAACGGCTTCTCCGCACTCCGGAGGCTCTCTGGAACCTGGAAACGGGCCCATTTCTGGCCTTGCCAAACTTCCAGGAGGCCCGTTTTTTGCCCTCCCTGACTCTCCGCAGACGCCCTGTACTTACCTGCATCCAAAACAGGCCGCTTGGGGACTCCTAGAAGGGCCAGGCCAGCCAGGAGTGGGATTTGCGGGGCGCACAGACTCTTAGCTAAAGGCTCTCCCGAACCCCCAGCAGCCCACCCTCAGCGTGAAAAGGGCCCCCGAGCGGCCCCTGGCTTCAGCCCCCTCCCCCCCTGTTTTCCTTTGCAGAGTCACCAGCCTCCTTCCTTCCCGAGTTGCCTCCTTGCCTCTTCAGTCCCTCGTCTCCTGCCGCGCCGTCTTTCTGCTCTCAGGATGTCCCGCCGGCTTCCTCTCTCGGCAGAAGGATGCTGTTTGGCTACGATCCCATGGCGCGCCTGGGGTTCTCCTCACACTCCCTGGGCAGCGCCAACCCAGGTCCTTCCTGGGCTGACATCCCGGGCCGGGAGGCTTCCCCCTGCCTCTTCCCGCCTGGCGTTCCCAGCACGCCGAACGTGGGGAGCCCCGTGTCCGCCAAGGGCTTCCCCCCTCATGTTGTGATGGAGGCCGACCCGGGCGGGCTCAGCCCCGTCCGTTGCATTGGCTTCCCCTGTCCGCGCCAGCCCGCCTCGCCCTACCGCCTGCCGCCCACCCCTCCGTTCTGCCGGCGGAGTCCTGCCCACCGGCCCATGACGATGACCACCGACCCCTACGTCCTGAATAAGCTGCTGCATACCTTCCAGACCATGCGGTGCAGCGTAGACAACATCAGCCAGGAGCTCAGGGTGCTCAACACTCACCTGGCCAATCTTTCCTTTCACTTTGGGGCCCCACCAATCCCTGGCTATTCTTCCCTGAAGGAGCAGGAGGATTCCGATTAAAGGTAGCTCTGCTCCCTTTAGTTCGAGGGTAACAATTCTGCTTTGAAAGCAGAATCTACCCCCCCCGCCCCACAACACACACACACACACACACACAATCCCTTCCCCTGTTCTCAGCCCACAGCTTCACCCCAGAGCTACAGGTGACAAAAAAGAACATTGAACCCATACTTGCCCTTCTCTTCATCTGCAGAAAAGGAGGCCGTGGGAAGGGCCGAGCTAGGAGGAGCATCTCCCTATCTAGATATCTATCTATCTATTTATTTATTTATTGGAGTTTCTCCTCCCTTTTTTTTTTTTTTTTTTTTGCAATAAAGGGTCTTTTGCAATATAGTAGTAGAGCAGTCATTTTTATTTTTAAATTAAGGTAAAGCAGCAAGAGTACATAAATGTGAAACACCTCAGGGTGATTTTTTTTGATCTCGAGCAAAACCTGGAGAATTTAGAATCGTTGCGGTCCTCGTGAGGACATTCATAGGTTCTGCCAAACGGTTAACCTGCAGCTTTTGAATTCGTCCCGTTTGTGTATGTGTTTGTGCGTGTTATTCGTATTCAGGATCAAGGAACAAAAAGAGCTTCCCACAAAACCGTGTTTATTGCTTCAAACCTGTAAAGGAATGAATATCTTTAACGGATGGTGTGTTTATTTATTGCCACAGAAAGGGCCTAGTTTGAGGATGGGCTGGTTGGGGAATTCTGGGAGCTGAATTCCACAGCTCTTAAAAGTTGCCAAGGTTGCTTTAAGCCAGGGGTCTCCAACCTTGGCCCCTGGAAGCCTGGCGGACTTCAACTCCCAGAATTCCACAGCCAGCTTTGCTGGCTGTGGAACTCTGGGAGTTGAAGTCCGCCAGGCTTCCAGGAGCCAAGGTTGGAGACCCCTGCTTTAAGCTATTAAAAAAGGCAGATCGTTGAAGAAGAAGGGGAAATCGGTGTCCAGAAGAGAACGCTGACCAAACCAGGAAGGCCTTCTCACAAGCACAAATGTTTACTTTCCTTTGGACTGGTTTGTGATTCAGGATCCTCTGGGCCTCCTTGCCCCAAAAGAGAACAGAGTTTAGGGCAGGGGTGCTCAAATTTGGCAACTTTAAGAACTCCAAGAAATCTGGGGATTGAGGTCCACAAGTCTTAAAGTTGCCAGGTTTGGAGACCTCTCCTTTAGGATATTACAGTGAGGGGGGTCCTCGGTGCTCTCTGAGCTCCGTAGTTTTCTCACAGACGTTTCATGACCCAACTAGGTAACATTATCAGTGCTTGCAAGGAGTGGGGTTTGCTGTCAGTTTATATATTCTGGTTGCTGGGTGGGTAGAGATGGTCTTAGAGATTCTTTGGTTCGGTTGTTCACTGATGGTTCTTTGACAGTTTCTTGATTTGGGGTATTGTTTACTTGATGGCTGGTCTGTAGTTGATCTATGCTGATCTGACTGCTGATTACTGGTGGACAGGCAAAACACCAGAATATAAACTGACAGCAAACAGCACTCCTTACTAGCACTGATGATGTTACCTAGTTGGGTCATGAAATGTCCGCAAGAAAACCATGAAGCTCAGAGAGCACCAAGGGCCCTTCGTGTCAAACCCTGAGCCACAACCTCCAAGAGAAAAGCATTTTCTCAGGTGTCCTAAGTCAACTGTCGGTTGATAGAAATTGATGTCAGACTCACTCACTGCTTTTTGGTTCCCTTTTTTAAACAATGTGATACTCGGACTAATTGGGGTGGGTGGGTTGGCTCCCCACCGATCAAGCTAGCTGCGGAATTCTGGGAGTTGAATTGAAGTCCACCCATCTTAAAAATGGCCAAGGTTGAGAAACACTGCCATAAAAGCATAGTCCTCCAGTAAATTGTCCAGGCTTGAGTAGTTATTTTTCACGCGAGTTAAATGTTTGTAGCCAAAAAAAAAAAAAAAAATTCAAAACCCACCCAGGTGGAGCCTTGGATTTGCTTCTCCTAAATTCTCCATTTCGATGGGTGTTTTCCAAGGAAACGTGTCTCATTCCAAGAGGTGAATTTTGTTGGAAAAGAAAATCTGAGCTAGCAAAATAGCTGTCGCACCCCATAAACCTCTCCGTGGCCAGAGCTGCTTCTAGCCAAACATCTCTAAGTAGTCTTCTCTTCGAAACTCTTAATAGCCAAAGTGGACTTCTCTTCTGGGAGTGAAATCACATTGTAAAAACCCAGCATCACGCTTTTTTTAAATTTTGAAATAATTCCTTATCTTGAAGGAATTCAAAGCGGGGGAATGGAAGGAATCTAAGGAACCTAGAACTTAAACGCTTCCTGTATGATTATTCAACTTGGTTACTCTCACACCATCAAACTTTGCGTGGGGCTACAAGGAGACAGATGTTTAACAGAAGTTTAACAGATAATCAGAGTTGGAAGGGACCTTGTAGGTCATCCAGTCCACCACCCCCGCCCAACACCATTTCTGACAAATGGCTGTCCAGTCTCTTCTTGAAAGTCTCAAGTGATGACGCTCCCACAACTTCCAAAGACAACTTCTGTTCTATGGGTTGATTGTTCTCCCTGTCAGAAAGTTTCTCCTTACTTCCAGGTTGAATCTCTCCTTGTTCAGTTTCCATCATGGAAACAAGACTGTCAGACTGTGTTGCCTACCCACTAAAGTTGTGACAAGAATTTGAGGGGGGTGTCGGGGCTCTTGGCAGTTACCCCCATTTAAGTCTCTAGCCAAAATCCCAAAACTTAAAGAAGATTTATTAGGAGTAAACATGCCGGCGCTGCCTGAGTGCAGCTGACTCTGAGGCCCATCATTCCTTGTCACCCTTGGCCCTAGTTTTCCCCCTACCCCCTGGGTGTATCGTAATTCATATTCACCAATGGGACACCTCCATAGCCCAGAGTCATCAATCAGGCTCTCCTGGTAGAATTTTGTGCAGCTGGAACTTTGGTTGCCTAGAAACTGTCTTTGAAAACATTTATGGAATGCAAGCTGCCCACTGCTCCCACCTCCCTTTGCCAACTCTAAAAAGACCATAGAAATATTTTATGAGTTGCCATTGGGACTGGGATACATGAGCCAAAGTTTTCTCCTCCCCATTTTGTCTAAATCAAGTTTAATTCGGAACAGAGCGGAGTCACGAGAGACGGAGCAAAAACACTTACTGCCTTTGTGTGGCCTTAAGAGCTGTGGTGGCACAATGGGAAGGATGTGGTATTGCAGGCAAACTGCCCACTGCCAGGAGTTCGATCCTGGATGGGCTCAAGGTTGACTCAGCTTTCCATCTGTCTGAGGTCGGTAAAATGAGGAGCCAGATTGCTGGGGGCGATAGGCTGACTCTGTAAACCACTTAGAGAGGGCTGGAAAGCATGTGAAGCGGCATGTAAGTCTAAGGGCTATTGCTAAAACCCTTTCTTATTTTTCCAGATGTGAGTGGCAAAGCTCTTCCCGGGACCACAACTGCTGAAGAAGCATCGAAGATCTTGGCAGAGAAACGCCGTCTTGCCCGGGAACAGCGAGAGCGCGAAGACCAAGAAAAGCTTCAAAAAGAAGAGGAAGAAAGGTAGAGAGAGAATTTCCATTCAATTAAATCTCCAGAATTTCCTTTTTTTCTTTAAAAAAGGGGCCTGATGCATTCTCTTCTTGGCTTCTGCTGTGTGGTCTGTTGGTTGGGTTGACTGGTAGATTGGTTGGTTGGTTAGTTGGGTTGACTAGTTGGTAAATTAATTGATTGGGTTGACTAGTTGGTTGGTTAGTTGGATTGACTAGTTGGTAAATTGGTTGGTTACGTTGACGTTTGGTTGGTGGGTTGACTATGGTAAATTGGTTAGTTGGTTGACTGGTTGGTTTGTTGGGTTGACTAGTTAATAGATTGGTTGGTTGGTTAGTTAGGTGGGTTGACTGGTGGATTGGTTTATGGCAACCCATCCAAAAAGCCTGGGCAGCGAACCACCTTCTAATCTACAATTAAAACAGCGCAAAGCATGAAAAACGTGGCAGCCCAGATTCAAAACAACCCTAACCATCAACACATAACCGGGGCTCCACCGACACACCACCCAACCCCAGGCCTGCTGCTGGAGATGCCAGGTGTTTGCAAAGCAGGTTGCAGGAGGCCGGCCGGCTGGCCTGCACAATCAGGCTTTTATCCATCATCCCTTTGCTTTGGGCTGTTAGAATCCGGAGCGAGGAGCTGGCCAGCTTAGCCCAGGAGAAGCAGGCGCAGGAGGAGGCCGCCCTTTTGGAGATGGAAGAGCTGAAGAGAGCAGAAGAGGAGGAGAAGCTGACGGAGCTCCAGCTGCAGGTCGGGGTCTCAGCAGGGCCTCCTTGGGCACTTTTCCAGCCTGCCCCGCCCTGGCGTTGGTTGGGCTGCAATGTCCACCCGGGGAATTGTGGTGTAACGTCAAGAAGCGGTAGCGGAGTTAAATCCGGGGCTCCCCTCTTGGATGTGTGACTCGAACGCAGGACCCAAGTTAAGGATTGGAAGCTGTTTAACTTGGGTGCTTCCCTGGTGTGACTGGCTCTCTGTGATGACAGCCAGTCCCTTTCGCAGAGGACAGGCTGGGCCCTGGGTTGCTCACCAGGGCGTTTTTCCTCTGTTAGCGGGAAGAAGCCGAGGTGAAGGCCTTCGAAGAGGCCAAGAAGCAACGGCAGGAACGGGAGCGAATTATGCAGCAGAACCTGCAGGAGAGGCTGGAAAGGAAGAAGGTATGAGCCCCTTCCTCCTTCTCCCCCTCCTCTTCTCTCACTTCTCCTCTCCCTTTCTCTCTCCTCTTCCCCTTTTCTCTCTTCTCCTCCTCCTCCCCCCTTCTCTCTCCTCTTACTCCTCCTCCTCCTCCCTCTTTCTCCCTTTCTTCTTCTCCCCTTTTCTCTCTTCTTCCTTCTCCCCCTTTCTCTCTCCTCCTCCTCCTCCCTCTTTCTCCCTTTCTTCTTCTCCCCCTTTCTCTCCTCCTTCTCCCCCCTTCTCTCTCCTCTTACTCCTCCTCCTCCCTCTTTCTCCCTTTCTTCTTCTCCCCCTTTCTCTCCTCCTTCTCCCCCCTTCTCTCTCCTCTTCCTCCTCCTCATGGAAAGTTGCCCCTTAAAGAGAACCCTCCCTTCCCCGCCTGTTTTTTTCCTGGTAAGTCTATAGTATCTTACTTTCACGAATGCCAGGGCCACCCAGTTTCCTCCTTCCCCTCTCCCAGTTTGCTCTCTCGCCAGAGTCCTGCCAGGCGGGTGAAGAGGGACACCCTGCTCTCCCCTGCCCCTCCTGCTGGGCAGGGGTTTTAACCGGTGGGCTCCGCTGCCTTTGGAACCTCCCAGAGGCATCGTGTCCTTGAAACAGAATTTCTCTCCTACAGAGAATCGAAGAAATAATGAAAAGGACGCGGAAGGCTGAGCAGAGCGACGCGAAAGTAAGCATCTCTCTTGCCTCTACCTGGGCAGCTGAGCTGCTCCCACCCACCCTTCCTATTGATCTGCCTTGGCAGCAGGCACAAAGCTGGTGCATTTTGAAAGGCAGGAAATACCAATACGTGATGCTCCATATCATCACGGCTGCTAGAATTACTTTTGCCCAAAATTGGAAGCACACACACGCACACACACACCCCGAAACCATAATAATTAATAAAGTGCATGAATGTGCTGAGAGGGATAGATTAATGAAGTTATTGAAAGATAAGGAAGAAGGAGAATATTATAAAGTATGGGATGTCTGGTATGAATGGATAAGGAAAAGGAGTTGAATGATAATTTTGTAACATCATAAAACAATAAGGTTTACATGTAAATAAATGAAAATGTATGTATGTATGTATATATAATGCTTAAAATGATGAAGAAATAAATACAAAGATGTACAACATGTTAACAGAAGTGAAATGCTTTAGCAAAGTTGTAAAATGTGAAAATTTGTTTTTAACTGCCGAAACGTTGAATAAATTAATTTATAAAATAAAAAAATGAAAGGCAGGTCTCCGAGGGATTTCTGGGAGCTTGTAAAAGGTACGGAGAGTAATTGGGATCGAGTTGATTGGTGGACTTAATCTCAGGCAGGTCCTAAGGTAGCGGCCACCTTGTTTAGTGACACATGTGGGGGGGGGTGATGTAATGTTCCCTCCTGCCTTGCAAAAGATTATTTTCCATTTCTCTTATCGCAGAATGAAGATAAGTCGAATGAGGAAGATGAGGAGGACATCGAAGGAGATGAAGAACTCGGTCTTGAAAAGCAAGATCAGCCAGGTGGGTCTGTAGCCGGTGAGGCTTCCTTGTCTCTCCTCGCCTTTGCAAACTTGGTGTAAACTCTCAGGGTTTGGGGAAGAGTCCAGAAATACAGGTGGTCCTTGCCTTACAACAGTTTGGATAACAGATAATCAGAGTTGAAGGGGACTTGTAGAGTATCTAGTCCAACCCCCTGCCCAAGCAGGAGACCCTACACCATTTCTGACAGGTGGAAGCCTCCAGGGATGAAGCTCCCACAACTTCCAAGGGCAACTTCTGTTCCATCGGTTGGTTGTTCTCACTGTCAGAAAGTTTGTCCTTATTTCCAGGTTGAATCTCTCCTTGTTCAGTTTCCATCCATTATTCCTTGTCTGGCCTTCGGGGGCCTTGGAAAATAGCTTGACCCCCTTCCTCCTCTCTGGGGTAGCCCCTCAAATATTGGAAGGCTGCTCTCCTGCCTCCCCTGGTCCTTCTCTTCCCTAGACTAGCCCTGCCCAATTCTTACAACCATTCATCCTATGTTTTTGCCTCCAGTCCCCTAATCATCCTGGTTCCTCTTCTCTGCACTTTTTCTAGAATCTCTTTTAGACTGTGGTGATCAAAACTGGATGCAGAACTCTAGGTGTGGCCTTACTAAGGCTTTATAGAGTGGAATTAATACCCCCCCAATCTCAATTATATCCCTCTGTGAATGCAACTCAGGATTGCATTGGCTTTTTTGGCTGCTGCTGCTGCACACAGCTGGCTCCTATTTAGCTGGTTGTCCACTAAGACTCCAAGATCCCTCTCCCAGTTTCACCCAGTCTATATGTGTCCTTTTGGTTTGACTTGCCTAAGTGTAGGACTTTACTGATTGCTCAACAACTCTTTAACTCCCCCTTACAGAAAAGTCAAAATGCGAGGACTTCTGTCTCGAAAACAGCTCAGAGGCCTTGTGCCATTTTACTTTGCCGCAAGAAGACTCGAAAATGGGAGCAGATGACGTCTTCCTCAATGGGAATAAACAGGAGGAAGAGGAGGAGGAGAGAAGGGAGGACAGGCCCTCCCTGTATTTCAGCCAATCAGTAGAAACCAGGTAAAAGTCGACGCAGGATTCTCTGTCATCCAGGTCTGGTTGTCCCAAAGGTGCTTTTTTTTTTTTTTTTTTTTCCAAGAGGCAACTGGACTTTCATTTTTGTTCTTTTGAAGACATTTTTGCTTCTCATCCAAGAAGCTTCTTCAGCTCACAGGATGGTGGGGAATGGAAGGATTTATATGCCTTGCAGACAGGTGGTCGTTTGCATCCTTTTGGAGAGCCGTTGAGGCCACCTGGACGTTTATCTGTGTCCTTCAGGATCACCTGAGTGGCGCAAATGGATGTGGAGCCTTCTTGGAACTGTTGAAAGATACAACACAGTCCTTTCAATGATTCCAAGAGGGCTCCACATCCATTTGCACTTCTCGGGGAACCCTGAGGTAAACCTCCAAATGGCCTCAACAACTTAATTGGAGAGCATGATTGATGATTCTTGGCTATGGGTGTGTCCCATTGGAGACTGGATTATCATACACCCAGGGGGTGGGGGGGGGAACACCAGGGTCAAGGCTGACATGGAATGATGTGTCTCAGAGTCGGCTACACCCAAGTAGCACTGGCATGTTTACACCTAATAAATCCTCTTTAAGCTCTGAAAATCTGGCTAGAGATTCGTGATTTAAATGGGCGTTAACTACCAGAGACCTAACGCCCTTTTCTCTTCCCAGTATTCCAGCCAAAGGACCGGTCATCGAGACCTCTGAAATCCTGCACGTGAACGAAGCTGACCTCTCCATGGGCTTTATCCCAAACTTTAACGGGAAGCCTTCCACGTGGAATTTCGAAGAAATCATTGATCTCACGGTGCATCCTAAGACAGCCAGGCTTAGTTCAGAGAGCATCGCGGCTGAGGTGCCAGGCCAGAAATTCAGAGACGGTGTTCCGTTACCAGCAAGCCCAAAGCTGGCGTTTGAGGAGGACGGTGGCAGGAATCCCTTGACCAAACCCATTGAGGCGGCATCAGGTAAGGGGCATTTATCGCAGCCGTAAAGATGTTTCTTCGGACCTGGCCTGTTTTGTGCACTAGGTGTCAACTCATAAAAAATTTCTATGGTCTTTTTAGAGTTGCCAACAGGAAAAGGGTTGCAAGAAATAATTGGTTCCAAAATAGAACTTAAGCCTGAAAATGTTCTTACCAGAGATAATCAAAGGGGAATATAAGAAAGACATTGAATATATAACAATACATATACTAACAGCCGCTAGAATAACGTATGCCCAAAATTGGAAATTAGAGAGTAATCCCACAGATAATATGATTATAAAGAAAATTATGGATTGTGCAGAAATGAATAAACTTACAATGGAATTGTAGGAGAAGGAAGAAAAAGAATATTATATGGTCTGGGAAAAATGGTACGTTTGGTTAAATAACAGGAATAAAAGATAACGCAAAATGTAAATATAAATGATGTGTGTGTGTATATATGTGTACATGTGTGTGTACATGTACATATGTGTGTGTGTGTGTATACATGTATGTATGTATGTATATATGTAAATGACAACAGAAAAGTCAATGCCACAACACTGCAATCTTTCATTATTCTCTCATTTAATGTTTTAATGCAGGGGTCTCCAACCTTGGCTCCTGGAAGCCTGGCGGACTTCAACTCCCAGAATTCCACAGCCAGCTTTGCTGGCTGTGGAACTCTGGGAGTTGAAGTCCGCCAGGCTTCCAGGAGCCAAGGTTGGAGACCCCTGTTTTAATGTGTTGTTTTTGTATCAAATCAATTTCTACAAATTCTCTCCCTTTTGAACAGAACTGTGAACACTACAACCCGGGAAGGTTCCTGAGGGCCACGCAAGGATGCGCAGGGCTCCTCCAGGCAGGCAGGAAGGCCTCGGTTTGGAAAAAAACTACTTGTCAACTCCACATTTCTCTCCCGCAACAGCCCTTCCCCTTGGCCGATCCGGCTTTGCCCCTTGAAGCGTCGCAAAGCAGGAAAGGCAGGGGGTTGTTTCGCTGTTGCTTTGTCCTCCCTCTTTAACGAGAGTTTTGCTTTTTTAAAAAAAAAAAAAAAACCCGAAACAACCCATATGTTCTCCTTTGGATGAATTGTTCCGTCCATTGCGGTTGGTCCTTTAATATTCCTCCCCGTTTTCGCCAGTAAACACGGCGGCTTGTACCAGAGACGTTAACAAGCTAGCATTCGCCCAGGATAACCCACCCACCCCCATCTGCAAGGTAACGCGGTTTAATCCGATGTATATTTAAAAGCAAAAAAAACCCAAAAACAGAGCCAATGTCATGCGTTCCCCCCTTGCACTTGTTGTTTCGGGCGGAGCAACGGTTACTTCGAATTTAACTTGAATATCTAAAAATGTAGCACCTCACTCTAGAACAAGTCCTTTTTTGGGTCAGATCATTTCTCAGCTTCAAAACAAAATGAACACCAACCTCTTGATTGTCTCTACCAACACTTGAAAACCAGCGCTTGTTCCGGATGGACGGGGGATTTTTCAACACTCAACAGCGGCCCCCCAAAGTCGGACAGCGCTCCATTCTGTGGCCTTACGCAGCTCTCTCTGGGGCCAGCCCCCTCTCTTCTCAGTGTTGCAAGGGGGGCTCAATGGAGACCCCTCCAGCGAAGTTTGGCTCACCAGCACAAGGTGGGTGTGTAGACGAGCCCCGAGATCTGGGGTGTGTTTTTTTGCAGGCTATAAGGAAGGAGACGAGTCCTACAGCTGCAGGAAACCCCCCCCCCCCAGACCACATGCTTTTAGGAGAGAGGGGGGCAGAACATCTGACCTTATTTATCTATTTTTATTCATTGACATGTGTCCTAGTAGGTGGCCTTCAGTCACACCACACTGTGGCTTTTTCAAGCTATCGCACACTGCAGTGTCCCTGTCCGGTTTGCCAAACCGAGCGTCCTTCCTGCTCTGAAATTCGTAGCAGCCTCAAACAGGAGCTCCTTCCCCCACTCCCCTCCTCGGTCCTGTTGAGTGGGCCGGTGTCCCGAACTGCTAAACTACCCCGCGGTTCAACGTTGAACCTCCCCCTCCCTGCTAAGTGTTATATTTATGTGTGAACACAATAACCAGTATTAAACCCCGATTGAAGGTGCTCGTTCCTCTCTGAATTGCACTCCAGGTTTTTTCCTCTTCTAGCTTTAACTCACCGCTTGCCTCCAGCCGATGAAGCTGAGGCTGTGTGTTCAGCCCAGCAGCTCGATATATATAGATTATTATTTTTTTTGCCTAGCAAAAGAAGGAATGAAGCTTTCTGCAAAGCCGTGGAAAAGAGAGCGGTCTCAGAAAGGCCCGTGTCCTGCTTCTCTCACCCCCTCCCCAGCCCCTCCCCCCCAGTTCCCAATCTCTTCAAAGAGCTTTTCTCTCAAAACAACTGTGAGCCGTCCCCCCACCTCCGTTCCCCAAACCCCTCCCTTCACTTGCAAAGCCAGCTCCTCGATCTCTTTTCAAGCCCAGATGTTCCCCGTGAAGGCACTTCTGGGAACGCACACACCTCCTTCATTAAATTACCCAAGCCAGCCGCGTCCCCTCGCCAAGGTTTTAGAATGATTCCCCCCATAGAGCAGTGCCTTAGGTGGAACTAACATATACTATTTTTATACGACATCTCTTGGGATCCCAAACAGAGACAATCGTCTGAACATGCATGCAATGATGACGCTCCTATTTTTTTTCTGTGCAAACTGAGACCCGTTGAATGCTTCGTTAGTTGTATGTAAATACGTATGCGCTGTTAATAAACTTTGCAATTGGAAGGGCTTTCTGGTGGCGAGTGGTTATTCAGAGGGGAAAAACGCCCCAAAATGTATTTGGCTTTCCCCAGAAAAACCCACAAATGAATGGAAGTATTATCACTGAATGTCTATGGAGATTTCTCAGTCATTTGGGTCCTGGTGGTCCCAAAGGTGCTTTTTTTTTTCTTCTAAAATCCATTTGTTCTTCAGGATTATAGACAGAAGAAAAAGGGAGGCAAGAAAAGAGGGGAAAAGAAAGCATGTGTGGTGACCCAAAGGGGCGTGGCACAAAGGCAACATAGTCAGATAATCCGTAGGAGTCCCTTTATTAGCTCCAACTTTGCCCCCAATGTCCTGGTTACTTTCTGGCAGGAACAGCCTTTCGTTGCAGGGAGTCAGGTCCAAAATGTGGTCAACAAAAACTGTAACTCTAAGTCCAATCAAGGTAAGATGAGATAATTAGTCCAGCAGGGCAGGAGAAGGAATTCCAGACATGAAGGCATGGCAATAATTCAACACAGTTGGGAAGACACCAGGAACACAGATAACCAAAGACAACACAAGATAAACTCAAGTTTGTTCCCAGAAGCTGCCACATTCAGCCTGCATCTCTTTTAGACTCTCTTCCCCGATGTGGCTAATGAAGGGAATCAGGGCCCTTTCCTCCCTCGTAAGCCACGCAACCCACATTGCTCTCTTCTCCTTTCCTCCCAGCATGCTCTAGGATGAAGAGGGGGTGGGCCTGGGTCTTCCTCTGAATTCCCTCTCCCTTGTTCTACCTCTGCCCAGCCAGACTCTGCCCTTCCCCGGTTTCCTTCACAGCCAATGGAGCCACACTCCCACTCCCTGTGTCAGCTGTTCGTCTTCCTCCTCGGATTCAGGCTCTGATAGGGCAGGACAGCATGGTTTTAAAATTGAGGACATCCCAGTGAAGGTTTTGTGTGGTCAACCTCTCTCGAGGATGGAAGAACAGCAAATGTTTGTGTCTCAACCAGCTTCAAGTGATTTGACACCGTCTGAATCTCCCGTCCTATATAGCAAAAGATAACTAGAAAACACCACGCCAAATCGAAATAAGCAGTTACTTCCTGTTTATTGGAGGAAAGGCCTTGGTACAAGAACAAGACTTGCAGTTATGTCACCCTTATTGTTGAACCTGCCCGGGAAGCTCCTGTGCCGTATCTCGGGCTGAGAACGGTGCCCAAGTCGACAAAGGCCCGTTTGGGGGGTGAATCGAAGAAGCGATTATTCTGGCAACTTGCTTTTTTGCTTTCCAGCAGAGTTAAAGTATTAAAATTGATGGCTAAATAAGGTTATTCTAAAGTCAGCAGTGGCTGTTCCTGGGAGTTTAAACACTGGTTAAAATAAGCTACCTTTGATGTGCCTGCTCTCTGCGTCGGAGGCAAGGAAAGAAGAAAGGGGGATTTTGCAATCTCTCCTGTGGATTAATATGGATGCAAACCGAAGAAAAGCACCGAACCATTATCTGAACTAGCAAATTGTAGGTGGAGTCAGATGGCCACTTGGATCAACAAGTAGTCCTTGCTTTACAACCAGAGTTGGGGGAGCAGACTTTCGCAGAACAAGGCAGTTATTAAATGCCCGGTTTTACGATCTTTTTGGCCATGGCATTTAAGCAAAACCACCACAGTCGTTAAGTGATCGTTGAGCAAATCTTGACTTTGCTTGTCAGGAATCATCTGGGAAACATCAAAACGGTCCCTAAACGAATGGTTGTAAGTCAAGGGTTACCTGTGCTGCTTTCAAGAAAAGTTGCTTTCTGTGAAAACTACACATTGGAAGAGCATCCAATGTTTGCTGCTTCAAGTGTCTCAGCACGGACAAATTCAATATTTAGGCGTAGGATGGCTATTTGGGTAAAAGGCATGGAAATCCTTGAAGCTCTCAACAACATTGTGTGTTTTTTTAAAAAAAAATAGTGGTTGTGTTTATAAAAGTAATTTGGGGCCGAGCACCACTGAATTAAAAGGGTCCTTGGACCACAACATCACAGCCGTAGGAGCCAAAAGTTGAATTAGCCAGTGAGAAGGCTGTTCCACAGATGCAGCGTTGTCTTCTCTATGGACCAGGAATGTTTTCAATGGATGTCCAAGAGAAGAGAGGTGCCTTTCCCCCCAGAAAGAAGAAGAAGGTGCCCACAAGGAGGCTGTAGCAAGCTGAGGGCTGTGCACATCAAGAGGACAAATGGGCACCTCTTATCCAGTCTGCTTTTCTCCAGCCACCAGATCCTCGCAAGCCTCTCTCTCTTTTTTTTTAATGGCTTTGCAAACGGGATGTACCCCAGGAAGGGAGATGAGGAGTTGCTCTGAAAAAGCAGCCATGTGAATTCACCCTTGCTGAGCTGCTAGACCCCCTAAGCGGCAGGTGCACAAAAGCCAGGAGCAGCGACTCTACGTTGGATGTGTAAGATGTAGCCTGCCCCCCCTTCAGAGGGCACGAGAGCAGAGCTCGCTACGGCAGTTAGTCCACCCTTTATTGGACATGACCTGCAGAGGGAATTGGGGGAAGGGGGAAAGGGTGGGTGGGGAAGAGCCTTAACATCCTTTAGAAAAGGAAAAAGAGGGGTGGGCTTTGGGGAGGGGGGAAGCTACAATGCAAATGCCTACAGCCTGGCTACTTGCAAGCCGAGAGGATCTCCATGCTGTTTTGCAGGAAAGAGCTGAGCGGTTCCTGCTGCTTGGCCTTTGCTTGGCCTTCCTCTCTTACAGCTTCTTGGCACAGTTGGGGCAGTAGACTTGCTCCAGGTGGAAGACGAACGGTTTGTTGGCCAAGGGGATGGAGCACTTCTTGCAGTTGAAGCAGTACTCATGCCAGGAGTGGCCTTCGTGGCTCACCACGTTGGTGCCTTTTCCAAAGCCTGAAGAGAGAACATTGCGCGGTTAGGGAGCCAAGGAGGAAGAGCAAGGAAGAACCTTCCCACCACGTGGTCCATCTAGAACCCTTCAGTGGGTTCTCTGCAGCCTACCTGTAATGGGGTTCTTGCAACCGTTGCATTTCTTAGCCACGAAAGACTTGTAGCAATCCACGCAGTAGAACAGGTCTTCCACCGCAGTGAAGCGTTGTCCGCCCAGCTTCTTGGTGCAAGTGGCACACACAAAGCACTCGGCGTGGTAAGGCTGATCTTGGTAGGAGACTCCTCCGGAAGTGATGGCCTTAAAAAGCAACCAGCCAGACAACAATCAGTGTGGAGTTTGCAGAGTGGAATAAATGTTACCATTGAGCCCAGAATTCACAATCAGAATATATCTGCTGAACAAAACTCCGCCCTGGTGACAGGAAGGGCATCCCACTCAGCTCCATTCAGTTGCCCAGACTCCACCCTGCAAGGGATTTGGGGGTCATTAAAAGAAAATGATGGTGATTGATCCCAGAATTCCCCAGCCAGGCATGAATGATGAAGTTGGAAGGGACCGGAAGGATCACCTAGATGGGAGTTTCTCAACCTTGTCAACTTTAAGACTTGCGGACTTCAAGTCCCAGAATTCCCCAGCCAAACATGAATGATAGAGTTGGAACGGGCCAGAAGGATCACCTAGACCGGAGTTTCTGAACCTTGGCAACTTTAAGACTTGTGGACTTCAAGTTCCAGAATTCCCCAGCCGGCTGGCTGAGGAATTCTGGAAGTCGAAGTCCACAAGTCTTAAAGTTGCCAAATTTGGAGTTCCGAATAACTAAGGGACTTTCAACTTCATATTCTCATATCTATCGATCAGAAACAGAGAGGAAGAAGTAATTGAACACAAGAAAAATGCAGCGAAGATGCCCCAGACTTACATTCTTACACTTCACACAATTCTTGGCAAACTTTTGCTCATGGCAAGAAACACAATACATCTCATCTCCTTTGGGGAAGAAACTGGCGGTGCCAATCACTTGCTTGCACTGGCTGCAAATGAAACATTCCTTGTGCCAGACGGTCTTCTTGTACTCCACGTTCTGATCACCTGGGAAGAAAGAAAAAAATAAAATAAAATAATAAAATAAAATAAATAAAATAAAATAAAATAAAATAAATAAAATAAATAAAATAAATAAAATAAAATAAAATAAAATAAAATAAAATAAAATAAAATAAAATAAAATAAAATAAAATATAATTAATAAATAATAAATAAGTAAATAAATAAGTAAATAAATAAATAAAAAAAACAGAAGGTCCAAGATGCAAGATCTCCAGGGCTGTGAATAACAAAACCTGGAATTGCCACTAGGTGTCCACCAGACCACTGGTGATGTCCCTGGAGAAGGTCCATGATTTTAAGCACAGGGGACTTTCCCACTCCAGAAATTAGAGAGGGGTCGAGCTATTTGCCTGCTTTCTTATGCATCCAAAATCCTTTGCATTCTGAAAGTCCAAGTGAAGGAACACCAGGAGAAGGAAGACATGGACAGCATCAGAAAATCTCACCCCTGCCTAGGATTAGCAGCAACAGGGCCTCCATGGAGCTCTACCATCTGAATTTTTCAGGATGCCCAGATTGGCTTTTAACTTTTCAAGCATCTGGGTTCCCACGTTGCATTAAAGCAGGGAAGGCAACTTAGATCCGCTGAAGGACAGCCCAACCTCATGGCTGTTTTCCAGATCTGGGTGAAGACAGGTCCCATTTGTGGATGGGGGAAATCGGGTATTTTAAGGAGTGAAAATGGGCGCCTTGTGCATCTATTTTAAGGTCCTCTAAAACCCAACAGTGCAAAGAGGGGGTGTCTTGTTTGATCCAAATTTATTTTGGGGGCACATGTGGATGACGTTCTCCTGCAGTTGGTCTTATGAAAGGCTCAGCCTGTTAATAAGGTTTAATTCTTGGATGAGACCCTCCACAAATTCCCAAGTCTGTATTGTTATTTGGGGAGACCAACATTTGCCATTGCAAATGACAAAGCTTTCCCAAGTGGAGGTGTTGAAGAATCAACCTCAACTCAAAGACAGCTTACCCTTCCTAAGCCACAGCTGGCTGAATAAGCCACAGTGGGCAGGGTTCAGCCCAAAGAAGTCCTATTAGACCTTCCCACGATGGATGAACCAGCCCACCTCTCCCCAAGGTAGAGATTGCTCTGGGATCAAGGAAGACGAGCCCCCCCCTCCCCCATGGTGGAGACCGGCCCCCTCCTGGCCCCCTCACCTGCCACAATAGGCTTCTGGCAGCCTTTGCATTTAGGAGCATCCTCGTTGGTGGTGCATTTGTTACACCATACTTTGTTGTGCTCCTTCAGCATGAAGGGTTCATTCACCAGAGATGTGGAACACTTGAAGCAGCGGAAACAGTTGTCATGCCAGTAACGGTTCTTGAAATGCAGCTCCTGAAAGAGCAAGAGAGAACATTTTGAAAGGGGCCTTTGTCCCAAGGGCAAAAAGGGGCGGGGGTCTACACCCCAAACCTTTTGGGCATAGTCAATCCAGAGAGGAATCTGAGTGCAATCAATCCAGAGCAGAAAAAAGATCTTCTGCACCAACAATGGTCCAAGATGGATAATGGAGCCATCACAGTTTCTTAATGAAAGGTTATTCCAATGGGTTAGGGTGTTGGGATCTCATGCTTTCTACCAGGTGCCCCAGGACTCCAGGAGAGTGTCAGTAGGTGATGAAATCACTCCATGATTCTGCCGTGGTAGCCAGAGGCAGGCAAAAAAGAATGGACCTTCTGCACTCTTTTTTTTTTT
The DNA here is from genome assembly GCA_033807585.1 of Hydrophis major. Classification (NCBI taxonomy): domain Eukaryota; kingdom Metazoa; phylum Chordata; class Lepidosauria; order Squamata; family Elapidae; genus Hydrophis; species Hydrophis major. The sequence goes on from CM066335.1 coordinate 26,101,147, forward strand.
AATACGTTCTCCCAGAGGTTGACCCCTTTGCTTATTTGAAGAACGGTAGGATAGATTTTAAGGGACCCAGTGGGTGCGTTGAGCCTCTCACAGAAGCTTCCGGTCATGTATTTACCCTACGGAATCCTGAAAAATTCTCTGGAGTACAGTTTTGAGCTGAAGAAGGTTGAACACTTCTGATTGAGCTCAATGGGAACCCAACTTTTGTGCCTCCTTGGAAATCTCATGGATCATTTTGGCCAGAGTCAGATATCACCCATTGTAGAATTAAGGACTCTACGTTGGTAGTTATGGCCATACTTTATCATGCTGGTCTAATCCAGGTCTGTGGATTGATGGTTTTTCAGCGTCCTAGTCTTAGATTTGGAGAGAGGGACAAGTGCAAGGTCATCCAGCAGACTTCAATACCTACAGGAGGACTCAAATCTGTGCCTCCCTTCACTAGTGTATCAAACCAGTTTTCACACAAAGCAGAATTAAACAAACCGTACAATTGTAAGAATCCATTCTGATGAGCTTTATTATAATATCAAAAGAAGTCCATTAGGTAACACACAAGGTCCATTGGCCAACTCAACAGTCCAAATCTCTCACTTGGGCTGCTCTCTTGTCAAGAAAATCACACCATTATCCAAAGGACCCCACCCAGCCTGTACTGATTTGAGGGGTTGACCATTGCAACTAGGGGCATTCCAGCTTTATCCCCTACCTTGGAATCAGCCCCAATGGGCTTCCGGCACTCGGCACAGGTGTTGGCGCAGAACTTCTCAAAGCACTTGACACAGCAGTGGCGTCCTTCCTTCTGCACATACTTCTTCCCGTGCAGTGCAGCGCGACAATAGTGGCAGTCAAAGCGCTCGGACATGGTGCCCACGGTGTAGCTGCTGGGACCTGCAGTGAGGCAGAAGACAACAAGGCAGAGTTGAGGGCCATGGGATGCCTTGGGCACCCCCAGTGAGGCATTATTCAAGACAAGACAACAGTTGGCCCTGTTCTCACAAAGGAGCTGGTGCCAATCGGAAAACGGCCTAACCAAATCTGGCAATGAAGCACTGAAGGTGAGGTTGGGCCCCAAAGAGTCATGGGAGATGCCACCTTCCCGTAGACTCTGTGGACTCTCTTCTCCCTTTCCATGTCTTCAGCATAGATGACATTATGAGAAGGTCCTTCAAAAGTCCGGCACTTCAGCTTGTTGGCCATTTCACTTCCCAAGGCCTGACTCCGCCCCACCCCACAGCCACATGGGTTAAAAGCTTCATTCTATCTATCAATCGATCGATCGATCAATCAATCAACCGATCTATCTATCACAGATGGTATATCTTTTGATTCGGGAATGTCTAAATGTTAATGAAGCTGCTTCTGGTTGGGTTCTTTGCACAAGCCCAGCCTTGTATTTCCTCATCATGTACCCCACTGTTGCTTGTCATGCTGGCTACGTTCGCAATGGACAACAGCAGACACCACAGAACCTCCTTGTGTGGTTGTATCAGCATGTTGACACTCTCCTCGTGACAAGCTTCTCTGAGTATGACAGGATTAGCTCAGCATGACAAGGTGAACATAGTGGAACAGTGGGTTTCTTCTCTTTTTTTTTGCTCAGGGAAAATTCATTGACATCTGGGTTGAAGACCAACCTGGAAGGTGGCCAGGTCCTATCGAGTGAATTGTGCCAGGTTGTGACTGGGAGCTGTGAAGAGGTATAAGAGGAAGTGGTCCAGAATCCCCATTGGATGGGATCTGTCTACTACACTGTGTCTGCCACACAGTGTATAGACACAATGAAGTGCACACAATGGGGATTCTACTACATTGTGTCTACTACATTGTGACTGCTACAACACTTTGCACTATAAATTATAGTGCTAACAGGAGAAAATGAGACAATATTTTTTGCATCACCAGGGAGTGCTAAAAAAGTCTCCCCGGTCCTTGTCTTCTCCTGATGCTCAACAAAGCCACATCCACAAGTCAGCAAAGCAAGGAGATTTCATCTAATTGTTCCTGACTACTAGAACAGAGCAAAACTGGCTCTGCCTCAACACACCCACATCCGATAAAAGGTCCCAACTGCTCTTAACCACATCCTTCCTGTCTGGTCATAAGGACCGGAAACTTGATAAGGCTGCTGCTTATCATAGATAGATTTTAAGAAAGGGGAAGTAGAAGAATAAAAGCCTGACAGATAAAGGAGGAGGAGGAGGAGGAGGAGGAGGAGGAGGAGGAGGAGGAGGAGGAGGAGGAGAAGGAGAAGGAGAAGAAGAAGAAGAAGAAGAAGAAGAAGAAGAAGAAGAAGAAGAAGAAGAAGAAGAAGAAGAAGAAGAAGAAGAAGAAGAAGAAGAAGAAGAAGAAGAAGAAGAAGAAGAAGAAGAAGAAGAAGAAGAAGAAGAAGAAGAAGAAGAAGAAGAAGAAGAAGAAGAAGAAGAAGAAGAAGAAGAAGAAGAAGAAAGAAAGTCCTTGGACGTTTTGTGTTATTGGTGAGCACAGAGTTGGACTGAGCTATTCCTGCAGTCTTCCATGAAAAATATAAGCACCTTGAAAGAATAAAGGGGAAAAGAAGACTGTGGCTGGCTGGAAGACATGGGAAGTTTCAGCCTCAAATTGAGGAAGCCTACTGAATGCTCCCCCAAACTCAACCGGTTCTGAAAAGTTGGGGACCTCTGAATTTAAGAGCATAGCTGCAAATGTCCTGTAGATGTGCTTCCCAAGAGTCCACCTTACCAAGGTGCCAAACAGCTTCTGATCCCAAGAAATGATTTAATGACCACAGCATCTGGCTGGAGATGGGGGTCTAGAAGGACCCAGTCCTCCCTTCTCTTCATCTGGCCCAAGCTTCCAACCATGTTCTTATCAACTCAGTTGGCCATCCATCACCACCCTCACCTCGTCGGTCAAATAAGGAACCAGGGAAACACAAGAGCCATCATGGCTCCTCCTTTCCCAAAGTGCCATTTGCCCTGAGCTGATCATTTGGGACCAACTTATGCCCTTTCTTAAAAGCAAGACCAGATCTAGAACTCCCGATGGGGCTCACAGTTCAACAACCACCGTTCCTGTAACCATTCACATGGGATGGTCATTGGGTCACTCTGGAACAAGCCAGACACGCACAGCAACACCAGGGAAGGCGAAGAAAACCAAGCTAGCAAACCTAGCCAAGGGTGTTAACTGCCAACTCATTCTTTCCCTCCGGCAGTCTAAAAATAGGGCAATTACCCCATTGTTTTCTTGACTCATGTGCCCTTTAACTGGGTGACTTGGAATTTGGCGTTGCTATATATAAAGGGTGTTGTATCAGAGCAACAGGGGGACAGCCCACTCTCTTCTCCACAGATGGGAAGGGCAGGGCTGATAAGGAGACCATCCCACTGCAGGATGTGCGCCCACAAAAGGATTCCTTCCAAGTTTTAGGGCTGGGGGGAGAAGACACCACTAAGGGAGGTGAACTTTGTGGTCCTCCAACATGGAGGAGGAGGAATGAATGGGAGTGTGGTTCTTTTTTAAAACAAAATAAATAAATTCTGGAAAGCAATCGGACCCGAGTTCACACGTTACACCAATTAAGCGGTGGTTTTGTGAACGGTGGTTTATTGAGTTGGCTGCACTGGGGGCAAGTTTGCTGTGTGGGTAAAGCCTGGTGGAACATCTAAGCCAAGTGGAAGTAGACCACCAAGCAACCATCCTACGAAGATCTTTATCATGGGAATTGAGCTTCTCACAGCGGTTTTCAAGGAAGCTGTTTCTGCTGGAATGGATGTTTTTTTTTTTAATGGTGCCCATTGAGATTACACGTTTTTCTTGTCTAATATTTTAGCTGTGTTTCTAAGCCATGAGATTTTTTAAAAAGGAGGTTTTAATTGTCTTAGCCATGCCTCTACAAGTTTGGAAAAGCATAAGATATGCGCCTGAGACATTTGGGGAGAAAAACTGCAGACCTGAACAGACCCACACATTAGATTTACAGTCTTTCTTTGAGTCTCTTGAGGTATAGCTGAGAAAAAGGGAAAGAGCACTTTCCAAGAGGAAAGAGAGAGAAAGAAAGAAGGGAAGAAAGAAAGAAGAAAGAGAGATGAGGAAGGAAGGAAGGAAGGAAGGAAGGAAGGAAGGAAGGAAGGAAGGAAGGAAGGAAGGAAGGAAGGAAGGAAGGAAGGAAGGAAGGAAGTTGATGTGAAAGACAGAAGGAAGGAAGGAAGGAAGGAAGTTGATGTGAAAGACAGAAGGAAGGAAGGAAGGAAGGAAGGAAGGAAGGAAGGATAAAATATATTCTTTTCTGAGTATCTAAAGATGCATTATTAATCCATGTGAGCAGAAGAAGGGATGAAGCAAAGAATGAGATGCTCACACTACATACAGCCCAGGGAGCAAAAAAATATATCCAACTATTCATTATTCACTATTAATGTTCATGCTAAAACAAGTTTCTAGCCTACAGGATTAAGAAGTTTGGTTTGGGGGTGATTAAGGGGGAAGGTGGGTGGCCCTGCAGAAAAGTTAGAGCCAGCAAGGCCAGCAGGGGGGATCAATACTCAAATCAATGAATGAAAAGATGCCAATAATTGGGGCCAGGTGCAGAATCTCCTTGCACAAAACCCTGAAATCAAGTTAAACCCATGTTTGTGGCCGTCACAGACCAGCATAAACTGGGGCAGGAACACATTGGTTAAAGGCAGGCACTGAAGCATAAAACGTACAGAGGGCTATCAACACGATTTGGAAGATCTATCAAACGGGGTGGGGTGGGGGGGGTCAAATTAGAGCAACCAAAAAAACCATCCCTTGCTAGCGGGAAAATGCTTCAGGACAGGAGCATTTGCTGTGCCTCCGTGCTGCTGGTTGGCTGGTCGTTCAAAATCTTGGCCATTCAGGTGTAGCGTTTTACCTGCAATCCCATTTGAAAATCCAAAATAAAACATTGTGCAGGAGGCATCTAACCCCCGACTGTGCCGTGTCATGTCGCACACACCCCGGTTTTCCATTTTAATTCCACCCCTCGAAGACCTTTTCTTTTCTCTTGCAATCTGGCAGAGAAAGGGGGGGGGGGCTGTTTTTAGAGAGCAACTAACCAAGATGGAAATGAATCCAAACAACAGACCTTCTGGGATTTTCCGCACCCTGCAACCATGGTTAAAGAATTGGCTTTGATCGGCCTGAATCAGGGCTTTTTGTCTCTGAGCTCCCATTGACCTAACCAGGTAGAATAAAACGGCTGAAGGAAACAAGCCAGGATCAAGCCAGCTTTATAGCTCATCTGTCTGATTCTGTCTTAGCTGGGTGCCCTGTCTAAGACTGGATATCTCCAGGGGTCAGGGGTTGAATTTCATTCAAGCAAAGCTGCACAAGATTTAAAAGAAGTGCTTCTTCCAAAATCCTCCATCATCAGGCTTGTTTTTCTTATTTTTAAGAGTGGTATAGAAGTATTTTAGTTTTTGGTTTGCAAAAAGCAAAGAACAATCACAACGTAGGCTAAGCACGCCTGCATTCAAACTCCAAAAAGAAAAGAAAAAATCGGTGCAGAATCCTTTTCAGCAGCCTTAAGAGCTTCCTGCAACTTTCTGCAAACGCCCTTCCCGAATCCAGGATGAGGGACATTTGGATCCAGGAGGGCTGGCCACTGAAGCAAATGTGCCCCTACAGGTGACTTAAGCAGCTGTGGTGACATTATCTATTCCCACCGTGCCACACCGGTTCTGGTGCCTCCCCCCGTTACCTGAGTGCCGGTGATAAGCCATGCTGGTGGAAGGGTGAATCGGACTTGTGGCCGGACTGGATCGAGAGAAGGGAGCTGTTGAACGACCTCCCACTCAGATCACCGGCATTTACTGAAGAGAGGCTATTAATACGGGGGGCCAGGGCTTCCCACAGATGTCCACACCCCCTCACCCTGGCCTGTGGACCTCGTCCCACTCAAAACATCTTACCATTTTAGGAGATCTCGAGGGAGAAGAATAGAGCCGATGGAATGAAGTGCCTGCAACATATAAATACCTGCCAACTTCAGGCTTCAAAACTCTTTAAATGCCTGAAGGAACCTGAGACGCCAGAATCGGCTGCAAAGACTGGCTGGGCTCAGCATCTTGAAGAGGGATGACTACACACCACATAATAAAAGATTAGTGACGGTGGGGGGGGGCTAACAGACCACTGGCCCCGCGGCTGGGCAGGCATGTGCCATGTAGACCAGGAGGGAAACTGGTGAGGGGAGGGCTCCTCAAAGCATGGGCTCAGGGCCCAAGAGACACCCCCACACACAAATATTCACGTTGAGATGTCTAATCTGACTTTGAAGACAACCGGCCCTTGTTTCGTTTTAGTTGGTTCTAAAGGTAAAGCCGATGAATTCACGCAAGAGTTTTGAAGGAGCCCAGTGAAAACAGGGCGGTGAGATGAGACAACAGATAAGAAGACAGAGAGATAGATGATGGATAATGATAGATAGGCAAGTAGGTAGGTAGATATAGATAGACGTAGAGATGATAAATAGACAATAGAGAGAGAAATGATATAGATATATAGAGATGATAAATAGATAACGTCAGATAAATATAGAGATGATAAATAGATACTAGAGAGAGATCATATAGAGATGGTAAATAGATAATAGATGATATAGAGATGAGAGATACAAATGACAAATAGATAATAGAGAGATAGAGATGATATAGATATGATAAATAGATAATGAGAGATATAGAGATGAGAGATATAGATAAAAAGATAATGATAGATATAGAGATGATAGATGATACAGATAGATATAGAGAAGATAAATACATAATGATATAAATAGAGATGATAGATAGAGATGATAAATGATAGATGATGGGGGGGGGGAGGCAGGCAGGCAGACATGGATACATTTCACAAGATTAATTGGCAACAAGGTAGAATATAAACTAAACATCCAGACCCCAGAAACTCAAGGTGACAACATCTGAAGACATTTGGGCCCCAACTGCTGAACACAGGCCTTAAAGTTCACCTACTGTTAGTCATCACTGAGATGATAGCCCTCCACAAAATTTGCTGTGACCTCTGAAATTGCCCCTGATACACATGGCTTTCCAACTGGCCATTGACCAACGTCTTGAAGAGGGTCTCTCAAGGCATCCAGGCCATTCTTGGTCCTTGCCCAGACTGGAAGGGACACCCACATGAACTCATGCTCCGGGGTCAAAGGGGGTCTGCAACATGACGCATAGAAAGCAGGCAGAGCTTCGAAGCACCATCTAGACTTTGGGGGGGGGGGGCGTTCCCTGCAGACTTCTTGTTGGGGAGCCGCTCTTCAAGTCTTTGAAAGCTCTTCCCAAGGTGAGTCCTGGAGAGGTCCTCCAGACTGTCCCATTTTGCATGGCTTCATGGCAGAACAACAGTTGGAAGGGACCTTGGAGGTCTTCTAGTCCCAACTCCTGCTCAAGGAGACCCTATCGCAAGGGCCTTCAAACTTGGCAAGTTGAAGATTTGTGGACATCAATTCCCAGAATTCCTGAGCTAACCTGACTGGAGGAGGGATTCTGGGAGTTGAAGTCTACAAGCCTTAAAGCTGTCAAGTTTGAAGTCCCTTGCCTTATACCATTCTGTACAAATGGACATCCAATTTTTTGGGGAAAATCTCCAGTGTTGGAGCATCCACAGCTTCTGGTGGCAAGTTGTTCCACTGAGTAACTGTTCTCACTGTCTGGAAATTTCTCCTTAATTCAAGATTGCTTCTCTCCTTGGTTAGTTTCCACCTGTTCCTTCTTCTCTTGCTTCTTCTGGTGCTTTGGAGCAAACTTGGCAACTTTAAGCCTGGAGGACTTCAACTCCCAGAATTCCCTAGCCAGAGCTTTGCTGGCTAGGGAATTCTGGGAGTTGAAGTCCTCCAGGCTTAGTTGCCAAGGTTGGAGACCCCTGCTTTGGAGAATAGCTTGACTCCCTCTTCTTTGGGGCAGCCCCTCAAATATTGGAACCCTGCTATCATGTCACCCCTAGTCTTCTCTTCGTTAGACAAGTCCCTCACACATTGCTTCACCTCCTCAAGGTCCAGGGAGTTTTCCTAACCGCTGCCTCCTCTAAACCCCTCTTGCTCTAAAAGGGGAAGGATGAGTAGGACAAGGACTTCTCACATTTCCCCATCCCTTGGCATCAGAACATGAAAGCAGCATGGATGAATCATTAGTCACTTTCAGCAAATGGAGAAACTCTGCAGGGGTCAAGAGAGAATGGAAAGGGCATCGTATCCAAACGTTGGAGTAGGCAACTGACGAGTGCCTTCTTTGACGGTGCCAAAGCAGGTAAGGCCTGGGTGCTATTATGGTTTAATTTGGCAAGAAAGGCAGGGTCAAAGATATTGGGCCTGGTGCTGAACGGGAGAGAAACCTACCCACCCATCCCCAAGAGAAATGCGGATGAAATCTAAAAGAGAAGATGTCTTCCAGGGGGTAAGAAGCATGAAGAACGAGAGGAGGCAGAGTGAAAGTACTGGAGCATTTCTTTACACAGAAGTTGTTGCATTTGGCTCCTTCCTTCTCAATGGTTTGCTTTCCTTGCTTTGGAAAGTGTCCCAGGTTTGACCCAGATTAGAACTGTAAAGACTGGGAGGAGAGAGAGAGAAGATCAAAAGGTCTGCAGTGCTACGGTGCCAGGCCAAGAGCTGATTGATGGTACCCTGACTTCCCTCAGCCAGGCAGCTCTTAGCAACCCAGCAGTGACGTTTCATTGCAGCAACAGGTGAGGCCTTAGCAGAAGTCAAGGGGAACAGCAAATATTTATGGAGCAGGACGGCGAGTAAAACCAAGCGTAAAACAAAACAAACCAGAATGTCTCTGGTGGATAAGAGTTTAACAAACGCCAGCTGGGAACAAAGAGCTCGGGTTTTTCTCCATTCTTCTTAAATCCTTCAATCAGATCTGAACTTCCTCCTGGGAGAGACCTTATCCTCTTGGCCTCAGCTGCCCCTCCAGATGCCTTCCATGGAAGGAGACCAACATTAAAGAAGAGGATTCATGAGACTGTCATCACATGAATGGGATCACCTGATCCAGATCAGCTCTGACCGCTGTTCAGGGCTGCTCCATAAATGGTGAATGATCTTCTCCAAGACAATGTCCTTGGCTATTGTCTTGGCACCAAACGCCACCCAATAAAAAAAAAAAAACCATTAAACAATGACCAACCTGGGCAACGAGCATCGGAAAGATGCAAAAGGGAATATGTGAAAAGTTGACCTTTGTGGGACACAACACGGCCTGTAGGTGCAAACAAGCTCATGATTGTGATACAGAAAATAGACACCCAACTGACTTTTGACCTTGGGAGCGAAAAACAAAACAAAACCAAGCTTAAAAATAGTATGGAAAGCAATTATTTCTGCTTGGAAAGCTAGGAGGAATGTCCAGCCAAGGGGCTGCCCTACATCTGGGCAGATCAATTTACAGCGTTCTGGAATTCTCAGGGGGTGAATTGGCCAGCTGTTCACTTTGGGAAAGTTGAAGCCAACTGCATGGAAGTTTTTAAAAGCCCAAGAAGATCAAGAAGAACCACTGTACTGCCATGGCTGGACTAGAAATCCATGTTCAACTCCATTTCCAGCCATTGGATGACTCTCTCATCTCAACCTACTTCGCCACATTGTTAGGAACGTCAATCAAATGATCAATCAGAATAGACCTGGGAGGGACCTTGGAGTCTAGCTAGTCCAACCTTTTGGCTCAAGTATTTGAGACAAGTGGCTGTCCAATCTCTCCTTAAAAACCTCCAGTGATGGAGGTTCTGGAGACAACTTCTGTTCCGCTGGTTAATTGTCCTCCCTCTTAGGAAGTTTCTCCTTAGTTCCAGGTTGCTTCTCTTCCTGATCAGTTTCCACCTGTTGCTTCTTGTCCTGCCCTCAAGGGCTTTGGAGAATAGCTTGACTCCCTTCTTCCTTGGGGCAGCCCCGCAAATACCGGAAGACTGCTCTCATGTCCCCCCCTAGTCCTTCCTTTCCTCTAACTAGCCAGTTTCTGCAACTCTTCTTCCTATCTTTCTCCAGTCTCCAGGCCTTTAATCCTCTTAGTTGCTCTTCTCTGCACTTTTTCCAAAGGCTCAACAATTCTCAACAAAAGCTCAACTGGAGGAGGAAGTGATGGGAGCTGTTGGAGAAAAGGAGAGATAGAAATCTGGATCGTGATTTGATGGCAGTGATGGGACGATCCCAAATCAGTGTCCTTATCCATCTGTCATTTCTCTACAAAAAGAACAAAGCTTTCCAAAAACTCATGGAGTGGAATCTATTGGAAAGGATTATCTGCAAAGGTTATCCTGCAAAGACTCCGGATGAAGTCTGCTATCTTTGGCACGGAGACAGGCCAAGTGGTGTCCTAAAATTAGTCTTCAGCCCTTGGTCCATCGCCCACCCTGTACCCCTCCACGAGAACATGCCAAACACAAAAAAGGCATTCTCACTTGAAGGAGGACCTAATCCCTCAGCAGCCCTGCCAGCACAAGGGTTTAATTTCCATGGTGTTGAGAAGACAACTCAACACACACAGAAGGCAGCAACCAGATCAAGTGTCTGAGGACTGTTTTTCTAACAAGCAGGATCCCACTCCCCCCCAAAACCACTTGTGATGAGGAAAGATGGGATCGAAGGACCCAAAGTTAATTAATAGTTGTTCCCTTGAGCTGATGAATGGTTCATCTTGAGGACGTTCACCTGTCTGTTGAGGTTTGGAGGTGGAAACAGAAGGCTTGAAATTGACACATACACACACACACACACACACCTAAACTTAAATGTGAGGGCAAACTGGGACTCAGAGAGAAAGTTTGAAGGGAAAGATATTTGATATCCAATGGATTCAACTCTACGGGGATGGAAGCCAAACAGGCTGCAGTACAACTCCCAGGAATCATTACTCTGCGGAATTAATTTAGATGACAACAGATTGGAGGGCTTCAACAGAGCAGAATTCAAAGCAGGGTGTAAGCTCTACATTGGCTGAAAGTATATTGGGTCTTCCTTAAAATCCAACCTTTTACAAACTCTCAGCTCTGGATTGTTAAATCTCCCTTTACTTTGATGCAATTCCTGGGTTTAATAAGAGACTTTTCCTAAAAAGCTCATCCAGATGCCAGATACAGATGCTTTGACAAAAAAATAAAATCTCCTGTGGGCCATCTCACTGTGTTCAATTGCATGCCTCTTTGTCCGGCCATGGTGAGACCAAAGACACCTCCAGCACACTTCCATTCATGGTGTTTTAGGAATGATCAGAAACTCTACGGCTCTTTTCCAATCCCTTCACCAACATTTTTGGAGTCTGCACACCAATATCAAATTTATAGAACAAAAGTTGTACCCTTTGGGTCAGAAGAGATGCCTCTAGGCCCCATTTTTTCCCCTTCCTCTATTGCTTATTCACCAACGGGCTGTAAAAACTCACCTTCATCCTCATCATTACATGTTTTGTCATCATATTTGCATGTTTTGTTTTGATACTTGCATGTTTTCTCTTCCCCCATGCAAGTTTTGCCTTCCTCTCTCCCAGACGTGCTCCCATTCATGGGGCCAACTAGAGGCCTTCCGTTCGAGGCCACTTTCTGGGATGCTCCAGGATACAAGAAGAAAGACTTTGTGGTTGCTAGGCGCCGAAGAGCCAGGGAAGCTCTGGCTGTTGCCTAGCAACCTCCCTTGAATTCCAAGCATCTCCCAAGTTTCAGAGAGATCCTAATTTGGTGCCCTTCAAAAACATTGGACACCAGCTTCCATAATCCACAGCCGGTCTGGAGTAACAATTTCAGGATTCGTCAGAACATTTTTAAAAAATATATTTTTGGGGGGAAAAGTTTTAAATGCCAACGCATTCATGATGCCAAACTAAGAAAAATAACCATCTTGGAAGGTTGCACATGTTTTCTGAGTCAATGCCAAGAAGCCAGCAGGGTTGTTCCTTCGCTCAGCTGGACGGAGGCTTTATTGAAGCAACTGTGGCTAGTTCGGGCAAAGCTAAGCAGGATCCCACTCGGCGAGCATTGAGAAAGGACACCACCAAGAAATGCCAATGCTCTCGACTAGACTTGGAGCCTTGTTTGTTTGCTTTAAGCAGAAAGAAGTCACAGCAAAGCACGTTTCTATTTTTGCCCAGAATATAGATTTGAAGCCAGAACTATTTTTGGTTAGGCCTAATAACCAGAAAAATATGATAAAAGGAATGTATATTTGATATTACATGTTTTGACAGGAGCAAGAATTGTATTTGCAGAACATTGGGAAAGCTAGGAAACCCCCCCGGAAGAAGATATAATTAAAAAAAAAAAAACAATTGGTCTGCGCAGAAATGGACAGATTAACACTGAAAGTTAAAAGAAAGAGACAGAATATTTTTGAACTTGGGACCTCTCTTATCAATGGTCGGACAACGGGGTAGAAATGAGGAACTTAAGAAGTATTGCTGTGTAAACAAATTGATTCAGACTGTAAAGAGACAACCAATTTTTTTTAAAAAGCCAGAATACTGTGAAGGTTGCATGACATCAACAGGAGTGGCACTCAGTTTAACAAACTTTTCCTTTCTCACACGGGAAAGGGTCAGTGGTGGGATTCAATTTTTTTTTACTACTGGTTCTATGGGCGTGGGTTGGTGGGCGTGGCAGGGGAAGGATATACTGCAAAATCCCCATTCCCTTCCCACCCCACTAACCTGCTTTCCAGCTCCGTTCTCCTGTGCAGGGCAACCAAAGGAGACCCAGCCGATCAGCTGGGACTCAATGGGAGGCAGAGAAGAGACGGGGTTGGCGGGGTCAGTCAGAGGTGGGATTGGAACCCACCTCTGGAAAGGGTATTTTAACGTTAGCTGCCGAGGCACCTGAGATAGGATAGAAACACTGCTTGCAAGTGTGCATCATTTGATTGCTTCATTGTCAGGTTCACAGTTTGCAGAAACACTCGGGGTGAAGGAAAGAACCACTAAACAACACCCCCCCCCCAGGGAGGGGGAAACACCCTGAAAATTTAAAAGTTTTTCCTCCTTTCCCCCCTCTCCCCCTCCTAAAAAACCACACATTGAGTCCCCCAGACACCTTTTTTCATTTCCCAATATACATGAGAGACGGGCCTTTGGGTTCCTGGCAGCGGCTCTGTTTAGGTAACGACAACCATAGCACAAGCCAGACTTTATCGCTTAGCGGAGACTCTGCATGTCCCAACTGTCTGCGAGGCGGGAAGCAGTGGGAAAACCAGAAGGAAGGCGAATGGTCTCTGCCAACTGTTGCATTTCGCCACCTCTTTTCTTTTTTTAACCCAAAATTGTAATCTGCCCAAGAAAAAAAAGGCTCTCCCAACTCAACCTCCTGCATCCTTTTTAGCTTCATGCACAGATCTCATGTTGCCCCTCTGGCTTCCAAAATCCAGCCTCCTACATGATCAACCCCCTTGTTAACACCACGGTACGGATTGATGGTTTAAATTAAGACTTGGCGAGAACTTCAGCTGCTCTTTAAAAAAAAACCAAAAAAAATTCCCCCATGAGTCATCTGTTTAGAACAGATTTCTTCCTTGGCTCTTTTGACACCAAGAATGTAGCTCTCTGGGCTGGGGTGGGGTCAAGGGAAGGGAAGGGAAGGGACAAAGGGGCAGGTTTTGCACGGCTAAAGGCCTCCAGATTGTGGCTGACCACGTCCTGCGTGCAAAAGAAAAAGGGAGAATGTGCTGATTTTTAATGACGTGTAATTGGCAAAATCCATGTAATCCATTCATGACTCATCTTCCCTAATGCATTCAAGGATTCTCGTTTCGAAAGGATCTCCTGCCAGCACAGGTTTTTTTAAATTAATTTCGTAGTCTCCACCGTTCATAAAAATACTCTAAACTAGGGGGAAAATATTACGAAGGGTGCAACAAAAGAGAATGAAGAAGCAACATATCCGGGGGGACATGACTGTGGTGGTTAATTTAGGAATTTCCCCTGGAATAGCCTGCGGTTTTGGCTCCATCCTTCTGTTCTTGAGAAGATGTGGCTGATTAGGGAGCCCCCACAAGAAGGCCCTGCCTGACAGCATTCCCGGAAGGACTTAATTGACGGGCGGGGTGAGACGAGACCCCTGACAGATCAAAGAAGGCAAGTAGCAGTTGCAGGCTGGTCCTCTTCAGGCATCCAGGACAGAAAGACCAAAGACGAATAATTCTGGGAGTTTGGAGAAGAACTGGAATTTAAAAGAAAGAGAGAGAAAAAAGGACTTCCTGGACGTTGACTCGTTTTTTTCAGAGATCACTCATCCATATGTTAAGTTTGACTCCCAACTTTGAGGGCAGGGACATAAGGGTGGAAGGCTGGAGGCCACTGAAGGTTTTGGAGTTTAGAATGGTCAGACTTCCCTGGCGGCGGGGGGGGGGGACTGGGAGTCACTTCTGGCAGCTGGTGGAGCGGGGAGCCATGAATGGCCCAACCTTGGATGCCCTGAAGATCTCTGGCCACAGCAGCTGCCTGCAAAATCTTGAGATTTGAGTACAGATCTTGGGAGCTCCTCAGCAACATTGAACAGATTTAATAGAGTTGGAAGGGGCCTTGTAGGTCATCTAGTCCAACCCCCAGCCCTTTCCCAAGCAGGAGACCCTACATCATTTCTGACAGGTGGCAGTCCGGTCTCTTCTTGAAAGCTTTCAGGGATGAAGCTCCCACATTTGGGGGGGGGGGCGGGCGGTGGAAGGAGGCTAGTATGGGATTAGAACCCCTGGTTTCAAAGCATTTGCAAGGACCAACGAAGGTGGATGAAGGAGAATTTGGTAGAGAGCCTCTGGGTCTCCAGTTTTTCTCTCCCCATAGAAAGGATTGCAAAGAGGGAATCTGAAGGATTTGTGGGGCTGATCCGGTGCTTTAGAATTTTATATGGGCTCAGAAGAATGCAAACTGTTGTCCCTCTCTTAAATGAGATTTATAATTAGAGGACGCCTGGAGGGCTCATTCCAGAGATGGAGCCTGGGTTTATTCAGACTTTTGCCTTGGAAATAAACAGGTGGGGGGGAGGGGGAGGCTGAAACTCCCCCATTTTTCCATTTTTCCAACACTTGAGATGGGGGTCAAATACAACTGCAGAAATATAAGCCCTGCAGGGGTTGAAAATCGGCTGCAAAAGTGTAAAGAAATATTCTTTCACGGGTGCAAACTTCTCATGCTTTAAAAAAGCAAACAGCATCCAGGTATGATCAGAGTTGGCTGGGGATTATGGGTACCAGCACCCAAAAATCTCTTGAAGAGCCCCAAGTCTTGATTCCTCTTAATGAAACACATTCGTTCTTATTGCCTGTTTGCCTGGTCGTCGGCTGGATCTTTTCTTATGGGAATAAATTTATTCCTGGGAAATAAGTTACCCCTTTTATGAGGATAAATAAGAGAGAAATTGAATAAATGCCATGAAATGAAGGGTTAAAATGAGAGCCTATCACTTAGAAGGGAAATCAAGAGTTGGGATTAGTAACTTTGGGAATTTCTTGTAGGGCTCCAGGGTTCAAAAATCAGAACTTTTCAGGACAAGCAACCTTCACCCCTCCACATGTAAAGTGAAGTAAACAGATTTGTAGCAGCTGTTGTCAAGAGAGGGTTGCTGTTTGTTCCTCGTTCCTGAGCTTTTTTTCCCTTTCCTTCCCAAAGTCCATTTTATCCATCGAAAACCCTTCCAGGCACCCGTTTCCCAAAAGGGCAGTTTCGCAATTTGGGTTTCAACCCTCTTCTCAACTATGAGGTGAGCAGCTATATCAAAGGGTTTAAGCCAACCTTAGTAGCTACTTTAAAATAGGTGGACTTCAACTCCTAGAATTGGCCAGCTGGGGAATTCTGGGAGTCGAAGTACACAAGTCTAAATCAAGAAATAAACAAACTGACCCAACAAAATTTCATTCGGGAACAAAGTGGTTTGGCCTCACAAGCCTACAACTAATTTTGTATACATTATTCTCATTTGTGACCATAATAAATGACTGAAGTTTTTGCACAAACTTTTCATTCTTCTCTCTAGCTACTTATTCTGCTAAAGAAGCAGGGAAAATCACAAGCTCCCCTTGCCTCTTGTGGCAGTCAGTTCCACCGGTGCTTTTATAAGGTGGGAAACCTGGACTTGGGAAACTGTTTGTTGGAGAAAACTTTTAATTCCTGTTCTCAGAACCAGGTGCAAGAGAAACAGGAGGGTTTCTATTATCCATGGTATCTTCCCCGTGTTCCTGAGCCAACCCAGGTCCTCCCTTGTGTGGGGACTGGGTGGAGCAGGAGTTAAAACTGATCTTGATGGTGATTAACTGATGTATGTTGGCTTAGGCAAGGGAGATGCCAAGGTGAGGGCACAGAATCAATCACCTCCCCTTGGCATCTGTGCTAAAATGGCTCTCTTCCTCAGTGGCAGGCGCAGCCTTGGAAACCCTGTGTTTGCATCCAAACATTCGATCTGGGTTGATCAATCTCAATTGCTTCATTCGCCAAATAAGCCATGCATCCAGGCAAGGGACAGAGGGCAGCACAAGATAGCTTTTTCTGAACTAAAATTCTCTGCTGCCCCTCAGTGGTCAGTCCAGAATGCAACTTTCAAAAGACTGAACTCGAACAACTGGCAAGTTGTGTGACGCCAGGCCTGTCCTGTTGAGAAGTTGGGTGTTATTGTGAGGCTCTGGAACTCCTGTCCAGTGCAAAAACCCAGCAACAGCCATTTAGAAACAGTGAGTACTCCAGTTTTATAAGGAGTTGCAAATTTGAGCTATTTCCAGCTGTTTTGTGGGCAGCTTCCCTGTACTTTTAAAACCTGTTTGACTAGTATTCAGGAAATGGAAATGACTTTGTCAATGAAGTCATAAGGGCAAAAGTTATTGGCATTCCCTTCATCCAGAAAAAAACAGCCAACAGCTCTGGGATTTTCAGAGAGAGCCAGTTTGGTCTAGTGGTGAAGGCACCTGGCTAGAACCCAGAAGACAGCGAGTTCTAGTTCTGCTTTAGATAAGAGAACCAACTCGGTGACATTGGGCCAGTCTCTCTCTCTCTCAGCCCAATCCATCTCACAAGTTGTTGTTGTTGAAGAAAATAAGAGGAGGAAGGAATATGAGGTATGCTCACTGCCTGGAGTCACTTATAAAAAATAATAAAGGCTGGATAAAAATAAATAAGATAATAAATATACTAGAGTCGTCTTGGCGAAATAAAATAAAGCAGAACTGATTCTGTGTAGTTTTCAGGATTGATTATAGCCAGTTAAGATCTGGTCAACTTTTTGCAAACTGCCCCAAAATGGCATATCACACAAACAAACACAAAACTTTTGCTGGCAAAACTAAGTCCATCAATTTAGTTGTAGTTGAATCATGTAAATTATCCAAGCTGCACCATCACTGACAGCAAATCTGGGGGATGGTGAAGATTTAGCAGTAAGAAAACAACATAAGAAACAGTTAAAACTTTTGGGATAAATCAGGGTTGGATTTGATGCTGCCCTGAGGCCATTAATAAGGTCCAGCCGAGCTCTGGGTTATTCTAGAATAATCCGACTATTTATCAAAAGTGTTGATTCCGTGTCCTGGAAACGGGGTTGATTTTGTGACTTGGGAAATAGAATTGGGAAACTGTGTTGCACTCAATGTCTCTCCTGAAAAATTTCTGCAAACCAGACATGATGTCAACCTCCCTACAATACCTTGAGTTAAATTCCATCTCTCCTGTTTCATTTATTTGCGTTTTTTTAAAAAAAAATGATGGAATTTCCGTGTTTTGTTTCTCAATACACTTCTGTGAGGGAGATGGGCGGTTTCCAAACTGGATAGATAAATAAATAAATAAATATTGTTGGGGATTTGATCCACCATTTATTTATTTACTGATTCATCCCATTTCTATACTGCCCTAAATAATTCCAGGCGGCTCCAATAAAAAGTGTGTCGCAAAATATAAAAGCATGCATAAGAGAAAAGTTTGAAAGCAGAATTAAAAGATAAGGGTGACCCCGTGAAAAGTTGAAAGATCAAAAAGCCAAAAGGGGAAGAAAACAGCCTCGCCACACCAACCGTTTCCAGGGTTAGCTAACATTCATGCCAGGGATAACATGGTTCAAACCAGGGCTCTGCAAACCATGGTTCCATTTTGGGTGTGGGACCTGAGTGTGTTCAGTCGTATTTTGCCATCTGCAAAACACAAAGCTCAGAGACTTCTTAAGAAAGTGATCACACCCAAATTTAGCTTCTTGGCGTTAGTGCAAGAGACAAGAAGTTGGAAGGCTTAAGATGCAAAGACAGATGTTTGAAACCTCTGGCTTCTTCTGAAATCAGGAAGGGTTATCTAGCACCTGTTCCAACCAACTTTATTAAAAGGCATGATCACTTGCATTCAAGGAAGCCAAGGATAAATCAGAAAAGTTTGTGCTCTTTAATAAAATTAATTGACAGCAATTAGAGAAGGTGCTGGCAATTTCCTCCTGGTCTTTGGCCACTATAGACTTATATTATTTGTTTCTTGCCATTTCATACATATTAAACTTTAAAAAATATGATCCTAGACATAACACTGGGGTAGAGAAGGATGAAATAATTATGTCCCCACCTGAACAAAAGGGACTGGCAAAACTACAAGCATCAGGTCTCTGGATGAAGTTTGAGCAGAACCACCAAACCAAAAAGAGAGAAACAAATTGGATGCACCACCCTCCAGGTTTTGCAACCTTAATTAAGTGCAAAGAATGCAAAATAACCCCCTATTTTCTCTGGACCGTGGTAGATGGGTTAGCACTACACCCCTCCAGAAGCCACAGCCCACCTTGGGCTGCTAGCGAAGCGTTGTGGGGCTGGTCACCCCCATGATGGGAATATCCCAAGCCCGCAAGGAATGGAAAGGAAAGTTTTAATTTGCCAGCTAGCCTCCTTAAGGATGCCAGGGAAGGAAATTAAAGGGAAATTAAATCTCCTCTTGGAAGGGGAGGGAGGAATGCAATTCTCTTTTCCTTCCAGCTTAGCCAAGAATGAACTTCGACTCGGCTTGAGTTGCTCCAACGAAGCCTCCAAACGCCTTGCCTTTTCCTGCACCCCTCTACCTTGCCAAGGGGACCCCTGCAAATCTCAGCTCCTCCACCAAGAAGCAGAGGGAGATGCTCGGGAGGAAACAGCGAGGTGGGGGGATGGACCACTGACTCACCCACCACCGGCAGCAGCGTCTTCTGATCGGCTGTCTGGGTACCAGGGAAGACTCTGCAGAAACCGATGTGCAGGAGACCGAGAAGGCAGGAACTAAAAAGCTAGTTGATAAAGGGTGGAGCCCAGGAGGGAGGGAGCCGGGCACGGAAAGGAAGCAAAAAAAGAAAAAAAGAAAAAGAAGCAACGCATGGAAACCAATCAAAGAGAGAAAGAAACAACCTAGAAATAGGGAGACATTTTCTGGCGGCAAAAACAATTCAACAGTGCAACAGAAGTTGCCTCCAGAAATTGTGGGGGCTTTCAAAGAAGAGACTGAAGTTTTGATTTGTCTGAAATTTCATTCAAGTCTGAAATGGTCTCCTCTAGGTTCTCCTCTTTGAGCCACAGGCTGGACTAGAGGCTCTCTAAGGCCCCTTCCAACTATTGTTATTCTATGGTTAGTTACTGGGGGAAATGCCAGAGACCCTCTCGGGATTTTCTCTTTTGGGGTGGTGGGAAACAAGCGGGCAGATGAAAAGAAGCAGAGGGGACCCTTCTCTTTGGAGATGGGGTGTGTGTCTGTGCGTGCGAGGAAGAGCGGCTTACTGGTATGATGCACGCTCGACCTGGAAAGAAAGGTGGAGAGGTGGCATTGAGAAAAAAAGGGGGACTCCGAAGCCCAGCCAAAAGAGCCCATCTTCAGGTGTTTAGACTGTTAACAGATTAACAGAGTTGGAAGGGATCTTGTAGGTCATCTAGTCCAACCCTCTCGCCCAAGCACGACACCCTGGCAACTTTAAGCCTGGAGGACTTCAACTCCCAGAATTCCCCAGCCAGCAAAGCTACACCAGGGGTCTCCAACCTTGGCAACTTTAAGCCTGGAGGACTTCAACTCCCAGAATTCCCCAGCCAGCAAAGCTACACCAGGGGTCTCCAACCCTGGCAACTTTAAACCTGGAGGACTTCAACTCCCAGAATTCCCCAGCCAGCAAAGCTGCACCAGGGGTCTCCAACCCTGGCAACTTTAAGCCTGGAGGACTTCAACTCCCAGAATTCCCCAGCCAGCAAAGCTACACCAGGGGTCTCCAACCCTGGCAACTTTAAGCCTGGAGGACTTCAACTCCCAGAATTCCCCAGCCAGTTGGCTGGGGAATTCTGGGAGTTGAAATCCTCCAGGCTTAAAGTTGCCAAGGTTGGAGACCCCTGCACACCATTCCTCACAGATGGCAGCCTGGTCTGTTCTTGAAATCTTCCAATGATAACATATATTTTATTTATTTCTCACAATTTGGAGCAGCCCATCTCCTTCCCTCCCCCGAGGGCCTCAGTCCTTAGATCAGCCCACAAACAGGTAGATGCACCCACCATGCCCAATGTATTTTATTTATTTTATTTTATTTTAAAAACATGTTTCTATCCCCATTTTGCAATCCATTCTGGGCAGCTCTCCCTCCCTCCCCGCCCTCAAAAATAAAGAGACCTCGAAAGTCGTTTAAAAAGCACAGTTGATTTATTTTAAACGTTTATCTAGCCCCCTGTCTCACGCACAGATATGTAGGATGGCAGCACTGTAACGCATGAGGTCTTACAGGGGCACGTTTTGGCCACAGGAGATCAAAACAGCCCACCAGCAGCTGTGCTGGGGTTCCTGGAAGCCTTCCCCCCCCCCCACAAAGGGAGGACTAAATATTTCACCCCAAAAATGCATAGAGGGGGGAGGAGGACTGATGGATTTAAGTAGCTCATGTCTTCCCTGGCTGAGTTTTTAAAATGATTTTAACACCTAATTCTCACAGTTCTGTCTATTGTCCATGTATATTAACCCATATAGAGCGGCTGTAGCATTTTTATTACTTATCTTTCTTATTCTTTCTTTCCCCATTCTTGTTATTGTTGTTATTATTCTTTCAGTTGCTTTGCACGTATGCTGATCGTTTCTGTACCAGAGACAAATTCCTTGCGTGTCTAATCACACTTGGCTGATAAAGAGTATTCAATTTATAGATGTTTTAATTGTTGATGGGGTGTTGCCTGGAGTTGGTAGAAGGATGAGCTGCCTATAGGAATGTTTTGAATAAATAAAATAGACAAAATAAATAAGATAAATTAATATAGGTAAATATAGTTTGTTTAGTGGTGATTCGAAGTTACAACGGCACTGAAAAAAATGATTTGTGTTCTGCAGTCCAGCTGTTCTTCCCAGCTAGTCTGTGGACTTCAACTCCCAGAATCCCCAGCTAGCCTGTGGACTTCAACTCCCATAATTAGAATGGAATGGAATGGAATGGAATGGAATAGAATAGAATAGAATAGAATAGAATAGAATAGAATAGAATAGAATAGAATATAGAGTGGAATGGAATGGAATAGAATGGAATGGAATGGAATAGAATAGAATAGAATGGAATAGAATAGAATAGAATAGAATAGAATATAGAGTGGAATGGAATGGAATAGAATGGAATGGAATGGAATAGAATAGAATAGAATGGAATAGAATAGAATATAGAGTGGAATGGAATGGAATGGAATGGAATGGAATGGAATGGAATAGAATAGAATAGAATAGAATAGAATAGAATAGAATAGAATAGAATAGACAGAGTTGGAAGGGACTTCAGAGGTCTTCTAGTCCAACCCTCTGCTTAGGCAGGTGACCCTATCCCATTTCAGACAAATGGTTGTCCAATCTCTTCTTTAAAACCTCCAATAATGATCTCTTCAGATTGTATAGATTGTTTGCCTTTTACTAAAAAACCTCCAGTGTTGGAGCATTCAAGCAAGTCCAGAAGTATTTCACAAGAAGAGTCCTCCATGCCTCTGCTCATAACAGAATACCCTACACCACCAGGCTTGAGATTTTGGGCTTGGACAACCTTCAACTACATTAGATTTAAGGGTAGCACACAAAATTATCTGCTACAATGTCCTTCCAATCAATGACTATTTCAGCTTCAACCACAACAACACAAGAGCACACAACAAACTCAATGTAAACTGCTCCAAACTTGATTGCAGAAAGTATAACTTCAGCCACAGAGAGGTCAATGCCTGGAATGCGCTACCTGACTCCGTAGTTACATCTAATCCAGGGGTGGGATGCTACCAGTTCGCACCTATTCGCTAGAACCGGTTGTTAACATTCTAAGCAATTCGGAGAACCGGTTGTTAGAAGAAATTACTGGCCTAATCCTGTAAGGAGGGCAGGAAGGAAACATTCTGGTGTTGCTTACAGAAACTGCCTCTCCGTTAATCCTTATTACATTCTTGTCAGGACTAGACATCCTGTCTCAGGAACATCTCTGGAGTTTTTTCCCTTCCTTTGCTGGTACTTTGCTTGTGTGGAGTGACCATTCAAAGTTACAATGGCACTGAAAAAAGTGACTTATGACCATTTTTCACACTTATGACTGTTGCAGCATCCCCGCAGGCATGAGAGGCCAGGCAAGGAGATGCGTGCTTCGATGTGAGTGATGTTGAATTGGCCACACCCAGCCAATAACATGACCACCAAGCCATGTCCACCCAGTCACATGACCACCAAGCCATGCCCACCAACAAAGCCACGCCCACAGAACCGGTTGTTAAAAAATTTGAATCCCACCCCTGCTCTAACCCCCCTCCTTTACCCTCAAACTATCCCCCATTGACCTCACCCCATTCCTAAGAGGTCTGCAAGGGGCCGTGCATAAGTGCACCATCGTGCCTCCTGTCCCTGTCCTATTGTCCCCATTGATTCGTACCTATTTCTTGTATTCTTACTCATGTTTATACTTATACCTATTGTCATATGTTTTAGTGTCAAGTCCCCTCATCATCCTGGTTGCTCTTCTCTGCACTCTTTAGAGTCTCAACATCCTTTTTTTTTTTTTTTTAATATTGTGGCGACCAAAACTGGATGACAAACAGATTTTGAAAAGCAAACAAAAAGGAACAAGCCCTCAATTGTCCCCTTTCCAGAAAAAGCATCTCAGAAGAGGTTCCAAAGCTTTCCAAGAGGGGAAAGTCGACTTTTGGGTGCAGAAGGGACAAGATGGGGTGGCTGTGCTCGTAAAATCAACCCTTGGCACTTAGAAGGGGGAAAAAAAACTGGTCTTTCGTGCCATAAAAGGCTTGGCAGGAACCAGCCAAGCCTCACTTCAGTTCCTGCCTGCTCCCACCACATTGTCACAACTCTGAAGAAATTGACCCGTGGCTTATAAACAGTTTAGATAAAATTGCACTGAAGGGAAGTGACTTCAGCCACCAGGAATTTTTGTGCCGAGGGTTGAGAAGGGGAAAAGAGCCGAGAAGGCCAGAAAAGTCAATGCCAGTGGAAAATAGGAGGAGGAGGGGGCATAAAATTCCTCTTTTTTAAAAAACAAACAAACCTCTGCAGGAGGATTTAGCACTCAGCAGAAAGTTCTGGAGAAGTTTTTTCCCACTCAGTTTTTTGGGTGAAGACGAAACGGAAGAGATTTCCTAGAAGGAGATTTCTAGAAACTGATCCAGGAGAGATTCAACCTGGAAATAAGGAGGAATTTTCCAACAGCGAGGAACCATCAACCCATGGAACAGAAGTTGCCCTCAGAAGTTGTGGGAGCTTCATCATCCCTGGAAGCTTTCAGGAAGAGACTGGACTGCCCTCTGTCCGAAATGGTGTAGGGTTCTCCTGCATAGATGGGGGGGTTGGACTAGATGACCTACAAGGTCCCTTCCAACTCTGATGATCTGTAATCTGTTAAGGGGGAAAAAAAGTTTCAGGGAAGTTGGTGCCCAGGGAAGGGCTGGCAAACGTGCCAGGTGAGTCTCCTGAATGAAAGGCAGTGGGCCTTGCACCCCTCTTGGGAGATCCAGGGGGCCAGGTGTGAATTGCACCCTCTTGTGCATTCTTGGCTGGCGTTTCTTCCTATGGGGAGGTATCGGAGGAGAGGTTTGAATTTAGAATAGAATCTTAGAATAGAGCTGGAAGGGGCCTTGGAGGTCTTCTACTCCAGCCCCCTGCTTCAAGCAGGAGAATCTATACAATCTCAGACAAGTGATGGGGCAGCCCAGGCTATACGGGACTGGCAGGCTGGCACCGGGATGAAGGGGCACTGCTGGCAGACCCAGAAGGCGTTTCCTTTCTTTCTCACTCATCTTCCTTCCTTCCTCCTTTCCTTCCTTACATTTATCCACTCACTCACCATCTTCCTCCCTTCCTTTCCCTCCCTTCCTTCCTTCCTTCCCTCCTTTCCTTCCTTTCCTTTCTTCCATTTATCCACTCATTCACCATCTTCCTCCCTTCCTTTCCCTCCCTCTCTTCCTTCCTCCCTTCCTTTCCTTCCCTTCCTTCCTCCCTTCCCTTCCTTCCTTCCTTCCATTTATCCACTCATTCACCATCTTCCTCCCTTCCTTTCCCTCCCTCTCTTCTTTCCTTCCTTCCTTTCCTTCCTTACATTTATCCACTCACTCACCATCTTCCTCCCTTCCTTTCCCTCCCTCTCTTCCTTCCTCCCTTCCTTTCCTTCCCTTCCTTCCTTTCCTTCCTTCCTTCCTCCCTTCTTTTCCTTCCTTACATTTATCCACTCACTCACCATCTTCCTCCCTTCCTTTCCCTCCCTCTTCTTTCCTTCCTTCCTTCCTCCCTCCCTCCCTTTCCTTCCTTCCTTCCTTCCATCCATCCCAAATCCAGCCTTCTTAGCTAATCAAGGTTGCAGGATTTTGAAACCGGAAAGAAAATGTCCTTCCCCTAATTTTTCTTTGCCACACTTTGTTAACTTCACCTTGTCTTCCCATATTTCCCATTTTGTTTCTATATAAAAACATTTCCTCACAGCTTTAATACTGTCTCGTAAGAGGAGTTGGACCAAACCTGGATCGTTTGGTCAATATTTCTTCATTTTACCGAGTGGTCTGCGTGGTGGCTGGGGAATTCTGGGAGTTGGAAGTCCACTCATTTTAACATTGCTAAGGTTAAGCAGCAGTTCTAAAGGATTATCGGCTTAAAGGGTTTAAGAGTCTGCTTGCTCACATAGTTGGACATTTTATAGCAATCACTCAAGGGAAAATGGCAAAGATTTCTTGACTGGAAATCCCATATTTCTCAAGCAATGAGTTTGGTCTTCATCCTCTTTTAGAAATAACCCTTTTGCTGCATAAACGGTAAAAGGGGGCTCTTATTTTCCTCTGGAAGAAAATCTCCATCTGAAGTTTGGGAAATGATCAGAGAGGAAGAGACAGGGGTGACAAGCGAGGAAGAAAGACATGATGTAGGATGGAAAGTTCAGGAAGATTTAGGGAGGTTTCAAACGAAATGGCTACATCCAAATGCCGAGCACGAAGATGGCTGGGATTTTCTGGGCACGTTTCCCTGTCTGTCTGGGATAATGAAGCGGGAGATAAATGAAGATTTGGCTTGCTCTCCAAACAAGAGCCAAGCCCCACTTGGGGTGTCTTTGGAAGAGGCTATTTTATTAGTCACTGATGAAGCAGCTGCAGCTGAGAAAAAAGCTTTATTTGGAAATGTTGAAAACTGAAGACAGGAGGGAGGTGAGAAGCTTCCCAGTTTGTTTATTGCAAAACATGCTCAGAAGGAAGTGACCCTAATTAACCGATTCCAAAGAACTAAATAAGGAAACATCTTCTTTTTTTTTCCCCAGCAAGCGTTTCCAAAGCAGACATCCAAGTCTCCGCTTGGATAAGCTGCTAGTTTTATGAAGCATGAAATTTCTCTGTGGTCTCCCATCCAGAAAGGAACCAAGGCCAACTTTGCTCTGTTTCTGAATCCATTTCTCCAGCTCGTTGCTGCTGCTTTTACTTAATTGACTTTACTTGCTTAATGCAACCTGGTTTGGGGCTTCCTCTGGCCCAACCTTGCGATGGGCTCATCAAACCGGCTGTTGGTTTGCGCGCTGGGCCAAAATTGAAGTGCAACTGGGCTGGTTTGTGGCCTGAGAGGGTTGTGTATGTGTGTGAGACCCAAAGAGAGACGATCAGAGCTGGTGGCTGGAGAGGAAGGAAGTTGGAGATTATCCCTCTTGAAGGACCATCAAGCCTTCACTTGATGGTCCAAGGGCGGCTCAAGAGATTTGGCAAACTCCGGATAGGCTACGGACTCAGTTCACAGGATGGGGTGGACCCCTCAACTCAAATATTCTTCCGCTTAGCCTGGTTAGTGGACGTAGCCCAGAGAGGTTAGCTTCTGGCGTAGAGTGTCTGGCCAACCTCATCTGTTGGGCTTTGCAGAACACGGCTCCTAAGCATGGGAAAGCATGTGGCTGGGGCAAAGGCCAGAGAAAGCAAAGTCTGGGCTGCTTGGATGTGTTTTTTTTTTTTTTTTGCACTCATGTATCGCAGGAGGAAACAACCTGGTGCTGTTTGCAAAGCCAGCATGTGGGAAGAGACAGATTTTTGACTGGTGAGCTATTATATTTTGCTTTCCACATTCTCCAGAGCTTATGTAAAAGGGAAGGAGCGAAACATACATCACCTTAGAAATGAGGGTAGCTCACACAAACACATCCACACACCATATTGGGAGGCTGCAGCCATATATGGCAACTTCTAGCTGGTAAAGGCCATACTCCCTCCCAAGAGTTTGGACCCTCTGCAGGCAGGGCAGAAAAGCTGGATATTTTGGGGGGAAAGAGGCGACTGGAAGCAAAAAAAAAATCCCTGCTAAGAGAAACTCCTGCCTAAATAAGCCATAAAGCATTCAAAAGTTCATCTTACATCCAAATTCTTAGGTTCCAGCATATAAAAATCCATGTGGGAAATTTTGTTCTCTTGTGATTTGGATCATAATTCTGCGGCTTTTATCTTTGCTTATTTAAGCAGGATTCTTCTTCTTTGGAGCTATCGATGGCCCAACATGGGTTTCGGATTTTGGAAAAAGCTTCATGCTTCTTTCCTTTTCCTAAAACCAGCCTTTTTTTTAAAGAGCTGAACTTGTGAACTGGTCCCATAAAGCCAGAAGGTTGGAGAGTCAATTGGTGACCCGGATTCTACGTAAACATGTTGATCCCTTCCTTATTTTTACACAAATTGAAGGTAAATGGTTAGATTTGGATGACTTTTTAAGAAAAATGCCATGTAGCCATGGGGTCGTACATGCTTCCAACTTAACGTGCTTCCACTCAGCAGTGTGAATCCAGGTAACTGGCTTATAGGTTTGATGGTCTAATTTTTAACAGCTGAGCTATCTTACATAGGCTCAGCGTACAAAAAAATTATCTCCCAAAGAACCCAATTCATACAGCAAAGACTATTAACACACATTCAAAGCAATTAAGCTATTAAAATCATAAAAAACACAACAATATAGCCATATAGCAGGATTCTCAGCACCAGAACAGAGCTTTCATGGTGAAAGCAACAAACTAGAAGCCAGGAAGCTGAGTTCTAATCCCACTTTAAGCCAGCCACTTTCTCCCAGCCCTAGGAAGGAGGAAATGGCCAACCACTTCCAAACCCTTTCCCAAACTCCCGAGACTTCTGCAAGCAATCGCCAGGAGTCCACCTGGATTCAAAACAGAATCAAAAGAAACACACAATTCCCCAAGCTAGATGGCAGAACCAAGTTATTGAGCAAACTACAGTTTCAGTAATGTGGCTTAGGCCTGGTCAATGAGCCCATTATTTAAGAAAGGATAAGCAAGCAGGCGAAGACAAATACGTTGCCTCCCTTGTCAAAGGACATCCAGAGTTGAAGACTTTTAACGCTGTAGAGCGGTTGGGATAATTTCCAACTCTGTTAAGTGATTCAGGTTTGCAATTTTGGAAAGAAGAAATTCTGTTTTTCTTTCTTTAGCTTAACGTGGGTAGATGGAGAAAACTGTAAGGTCCAAACTTTGATCGCCAGATCACACAGCTTGATAAAAAAGCTGTTTTATTTATTTAAATAATTAGGTTATGATAGGATTATTGTACAGAATATTGATACTTCTTCCTTTACCACTTTACACGTCCTTACTTTTTTCAGTGGTATGAGATTTACAGCTGCAAGACAAAACGTGACTTTAAAAAACCCTCAACGAAGTCCAACCAGTAGAAAAATAACGTTTAAAAGCACATTTTCCGCATGGAGTGAAAAACCATGTAGACGCATCCCATTCAAAGACACTTATTTTATAGGCCCATGATTTCTTTTACAGTGCGAGTTAACAATAAAAGATTTGAGTTATCATCAACCAAAAAGAAAGGTGCAATTATTATGCTTAAGGGTTATCGTTACGAAAATGCCACAACTACAGCAGTTAATACCATAAAAAGAGACAAATTCAACAGTAAATCGAGAACACTAGAACTTGAACATACAATGTCACCAATGCAGAAATTGAATTTTTACAGAGGAAAAAAAAAAAGCGTATTTTGAGGGAAACCGATTTTAAACCCACAGCTGGAGTCACAAGCTTATGAATCCCCACTTGTTTAAGGTCGTGTTAACAACAGGGCACTGGACACACGAGAGAAATTAAGCACATGGGAACTGCTTTTCTTGCAGCATCGAAGAAAGAAATGGCCACTTATCAACGCTGTGTTTAATTTCTGGCAGATTGTGGGTAATCCTGGAGGAACTGCAGTTGGTGTCAGCGTTCTCGATTACTCCCTGGCCATGAAACCTGGGATCCATCTCCCAACTCAATCAGCAGTTGAAAACTATCCCAGGCATTCGAAGTCTGGAGTGATGTGGTGGTTATTATGATGCCTTAAAGGCAAACTTGCCTGAAAAACTAGGAAGTGTATTATTATTATGTTTAGAAAGAGAAATTCTCAAAGATGCAGAATTTTGGTCTCAGAGAGGGATGGGTTTGTCTGAAGATCAGGTTGCCTTTTCCCCAAAGGAGCTTGTAACAAACCTACATTCTTAAATGTAGGTTTCAGGAAAGAATGAATGCAAGGAGTTCCCGTTAGGAGGACACCTTCTCAAGAAGATGTTACAAGGATGTCCTCTCCAATGGACCACCAGGAACTATCTGCTTGCCTTTTGAAACCAAGAGGTCTCTGCCAGGTTTCTAAACCAGGTTGCACTGCAACCTACGGTTACATCACAAGTCCTCGCTCCTCAACACACATTAGCAAGTGGCTGCTTTAAATAAATAACAGAACGTGTGAGGTGGTGCTTAAGGGAATAGTTTGGCACTGCACAACTTGCACTTGAGGATAGAGGAGGCACAACCAAGGAGTTGGGCGTGGGGGCTTCCCTCTTTTGTCCAGTTTAAGGCAGCAAAGCAGAACCGATTCCCTTGGGATCTAGGATCTCCCTAAACTTGTCAGCCCCACTTTTAATCTATTACCTGCCGATAAGACACCAGATTTAGACACACAACCCAAAATCGCAAGGGATCTTGCTTTACTTATGGTCTGAGCGAAGAAGGCCCCCAAGCAGGACAAAATGGTGCCTTCCAGATATTGCTGAAGCCCACATAAGGGCACAACCTGCCACCTTGCAGATGTTGGTGCACTCCTAATTCCCAGCCTGCCCTTCCCCTGCGTGGCCGTGGGATTTGAGGCTGCTGGGAACTGTAGTTCCACAAGGGGTCTTAAGTCATGATTTACAAACAAGAAACTTTAACTGGTAGCGGAGTCTGCAAATCTTCCAAATTGGGGAGGACGGAGCAGAAGGGTGATCCACCATTTCAGACAAAGTATTTCTCCTTGACAAAATTCTACATTTTTCTGATGCAGAAGTCTGCAAACTCCATGACTGATCAGGCTGAAAAGATCATTAGCTTAGTTGCTTAGAAACATTTGAAACCGAAGCGTTATCACATGAACATTTCTCATATTATTAGCAATAGTACTATTGTTATTTCTATTTTAACATCAGACATTAAGATACAGACATTATATAGAAGCACAACATGCATTCACATATATTGAATGACGTTCCTGCATAGCAGGAAAAAATAAAAAAAGACCTAATGTTACCTAATGAAGTAAGTTTGGGAGAGAAAGGGGGAAAAAAATCTTATTTTTCCAGTGCAGTGAAGTTTGATACTTCTCAGGTAAGCGGTGTCACTATAGAATTGGGGCAACTCTTGAAAAAGGTGGGTGGGACACCATGAAAGCAACTAAAAGGGAAGGAATAGAGCTCACCGTTCTTGGGCAGGTCCCCAAAATTATTCTGAAGGAGACTTGGAGAAAGTTAATTCAGACTGGAAACTTTTGGAAAACAAAAAGTGATCTGTTTACGTGGCTGAAATGGAATCGGTTCCTTGGACCAAAAGAAGGCGCAAAAGTCCAGCACAGCCAATCTTTAAGATTTAAAAAGATGAAGCAATTCAGTTTTTCTGTTCTGGAGGGGAAAAAAAAATCTCAGCTCAAAAGTTCTCATGAAAGAAAATGAAAAAAAAAGAAAGAAAAGGCACACATGCTGAAATGCAGGATGTCTGCAGCTACCTAGCCTGCTTCCAGGGCACAAAATGATTACAAACATTTCACAATTTTGGAGCGTGGTTTTCCTCCAAAGCACGACTGGGAAACTATATACTGCTGCTTGCAGGTTGTGCTAATCTAAAAAAAAAATGAAACCCATTTTGAAAAACAGGATTTTTAAAAAAACAGGGAGTGTTAGTAACTAGAATAAAATGGGGCATTAAAAAGGCATTTCAAAATTCTAACGTGAGAGTTGGTTTTGTGTGTTTTCAGCATAACAAAGCAATAAGGTTCAGTTGGTAAGTGACCCAGATCTGCCAGCGGGCCTAGAAAAGATGCAATGAAAATCCTCCAAAACAAGTGAAACAGAAAGTTAGAAGAGAAAAATCTGAATAAACTTGAATGTAAAAATCAGCAGGTTGTTCAGAGCTCTTTCCTAGGTGAAGAAATTTTTTTTAAAAAAGTCAAGAAACAGGCCTTATTGGCATTTTTCTCACTGAATTGTAAACAATGAGACAGAAATCTCTTTCCCCCATTATAGACACACACACACACACGTGCATTATCATGCAACCAATACCAAAGAGTGCAACTATACAAATGCACAGATGTTCCAAGTATCTTTAAAAAAAAAAACCAACCCTGTAAAATCTCTACCTGTCTCTCTTGAACAGTCCCAAGTGCTACTGCTCCAGCTGTTTGTTTAGTTTGCAGATGTGCACCCATTAAAAAAAATTCTGCTCCCCTCCTCTATCCCAGCCACTAAAATAGAAAGCTCAAAATCGACACGGCTGTTTTTGGGTACCTCCAACCTGCTCCTTGAAACCACATGTGAATTTTCTGCACAAAAAGAACGAAATGGTAGCTATTTAGGTACTCCGTAAATTTGGCACCTCACCCTAAACGCGATGGAGTAAGGAGAGAGAAAAATGAAAACTCAAACAATGATAAAATGATCCACCTTCGGTGCCTTAAGAGGACAACCTTCTCTATTGGGACAACTGAGGAGGTTGACTCCTGTCAACCCACACACACAACTTGCCAAGTTAGAAGCTTGTTATGCCCACAGCATCTGCTGTCGGCTAATTCTCCCTTCAATGTGGACAGCCAGGTGGCCAAAAGAGAAGCCCCTTTGTCCAAATCCATCCAACATCCAGGAGATGTTCTTCAATATAAAAGATTTCAAGCAAAAAAAAACCCTTTGGTTTTTCTTTGATCTTCTGCCAAACTGCAGTTTGGCCACCTCATCTTAAGTTCCCCACTTCTCAATCTTAACCTTCCTTCCCTTCCCTCCTTCCTTCCTTCCTTCCTTCCCTGGCATCAGCAAAATGGGCACTTGGATGGTCAAAACCCAACCCAAACAACAACGACGACGACACATAATTCTATAGAACCGGAAGGGTTCTTGTTTTGCAAAGCTGCTTTGCCCTACAAGTCTCTACGTTCCCCGTGGCCCAACTGGATCGAAGACAGTTCCACTGCTGTTTGGTGCAAGTCCCATCCATTTCACACGGGTGCTTCTAAGCGGACTAAATCAACAGCTCACTCCCCGAGAACTGCCATGCACAGACAGCGGGGATTCGGCTTGACATAGTATAAATAAATCGTATTTATACAGCTCAAACGCTCCTGAGACGGGCGGTAGGGTTTTTTTCGGAGTGGGGGAATCACCGATAGCCAGGTTTTTCTTCGCCACTGCGATATTTTGGTTGCCGTTGGTTCCTCTTCCTCGGACTCCCCGTCGTCTCAAGGAACCGGTCTTTATGCTGGGCCGTGGCGAGCGTTGTCAACCACGCCAGAAGGCGGCTCTGAGTCATCCATGGGGAGAACGAGGCGTGTCCCCCGGATGACCAGTTCATGGTCTCCAAAGCCCAGTTCCTGGTCCAGGGTGTCCTCGGAACCGTTCCCAGCCACCCTCCTGGAGGCGCCCAATGGCAATGAATCGGAGTTCCCGCTGGAATCCCCGTACGTCAGGCTGATGTCTCCGTCGTTCAATATCAGATCTGAGTCGTCGTCCTTCAGCTGCTCTTGATTCTGAGGAGGAGGAGGAGGAGGGAAAGGAGGAAGAAATGGGAAGAGGAGGAAGAAAAAGGGAAAGAACACAAGGGGGAGGAGTAAGGGAGAAGGGGAGAGGAGGGAGGAGAAGGAAGAATTGGAAGAGAAGGAAGAAGAGGAATAGGAGGAAAGAAAAAGAAAGAACACAAGGAAGAGGAGTAAGGGAGTAGGAGAAGGAAGAGGAGGGGGGGAAAAGAGAAAAAAGACAAGGAGGAGGAAGAAGGGAAGAGGAAGAAGGGAGGAGGAGGGGAGGGGAGAGTGAGAAGGAAAAGGAGGAAGAAAAAGAGAAATAAGACAAGGAGAAGGAGAAAGACAGAAGGGAGGAGGAAGGAGGAAGGGAGAGGAGAGGAAGGAGGAGGAGGAAAAGGAGAAGATCAATGGCTTTACTAAACAGCAGAAGTCCAAAGCAGCTTCAGTAAGAGCAACTTCTTAGTATCTACAACAACATTCCCAACCTCAAGAAGGAACACCTCAACAAAGGACAACCCAAACTACGCCCTCCCTTCCCCGAGGCCCTGCTCTCCTTTTCTGGAGGTCAACTCTCCAACCCCACGCACGGATTATCCTCGGGTTTTGCCCGGCCCACCTTAGCAACATTGAGCAGGCCAAGATGAATGCAACGGTGAGCCACGGGAGGTCCTTCATTTGGGGGCTGGGGGAACTCCTGGACTCACCTCGTAAGCCTGCGGACTCGTCAAACACCTTGCAAGGGGCCCACAGCAACTGGGGAGCGTGGTAGTGAGGGGAGGGCCGCTGTGCGTCAAGAGAGGTTTTAAATAGCTGAGGAGGGGTTAAGGAGCCACCTCTCTTTTGGGAAATAGTACATTTTTATCCAAAGCCAAGACTTTGATATGGTTTTTCTAGCACTGCTGCTA
Source organism: Hydrophis major (assembly GCA_033807585.1). Classification (NCBI taxonomy): domain Eukaryota; kingdom Metazoa; phylum Chordata; class Lepidosauria; order Squamata; family Elapidae; genus Hydrophis; species Hydrophis major. The sequence goes on from CM066335.1 coordinate 26,134,501, forward strand.
CCTGTGTTTCTCCAAAAATAAGACCCAGTCTGACTTTCTTTTGGACTCCGAAATAAGCACTAGGGTTTATTTTCAGGGGAGGGTCTTATTTTACCCATGTACAGGAGGCCGTCTTCTGCTTGCTTGCTTGCGGAGGAAAGGGCCACAAAGCAGAGCAATTAAAATTACCTAATGCAACAGAAGTAACAAACTGTCTCCTCAACTCCTAAAAAGGGTTTCTTAAAAGCTTTTGCCAATGCTTCCTGGGCGCACACACGTGACGGCCAAGCTGGCACAGGAATTCTGGGAGTTGAAGCTGTAAAGTTGCCATAGGTGCTGCTATAAGGCCTGATCAACTGAGCAATGATGGCTTTTCCATATGGCTGTGATTTCTTCCCCATGGACCCCCCCCCCCTGCTTTAATTACTTTTTGTGGCCAGGTTCCCCCAAGGCTTAAGATGGAAATCATAATGTTTCTTTAAGCCTTCGCTGACCTCCTATGACATTGTGGCCCACAGGTCGAGAGCCCCCGCCATACGGGATTCCTCTATGCCTGCTTGCAGAGTTCCTCCCGTTTTCCTACATTAAGCCATCACAACTATTACTACGGTTTTGGTCCACTGTTAGTTCTCTTCTGCTTTCCGCCACGGAGTGAGAGAGAGGTCTGGCCCGCCTCCATTCCAAGAAAAAAGTAGTCTGCAGGAGGAGAAGGATAACGCTTTGACCCTGAAACCCTACATTGCTCGGTGTAAGTTTTGGCTTCAGGCTTCTCCAAAGTTTGTTGCTCGTGGCCTGGGCTCGGTCACTTCTGGACACAGCAGGGAGCTGGCCTGGTGTCAAAACTCGGGTTGGGGAGGATGGGGATAGAGAGACTGGAAGAAAACTAAAATAATCTTCTGCCCCTGCAGGCATGGCACATACGAGAGATCGAGCGTTCTGCATTTCTTGGTCCCGAGCCCAGATAAATGGCCACGAGAGACAAGAATGCACAGCTGAGGAAGGGAAGAGGCTTCGGCCATCTCTGGCTGCAGATGCGGGAACTCGGGGTCCAAGGCCACCCCCTGATCCCTGGGAAGGATACTTATGGTCAAAGTTATACCAGACTCGGAACAGCCAGGCGCTCTCAGCTCTGGTGCTTCGCCCCTCAATTTCTGGCCCACCCTGGAAAAGAAGGAAAACACAACAGAATCGTAGCAGGGTTTGGGGGGGAGGGGAGAGTCACAAGCAACGTTCCGTTTGTTCTTCGTTTTCCGTGAGGTGTTGCTTATTGGCCTGATGTTTGTGATCTGGACTACGTTAATCAGAAGAGGAGTTTGACGATCGGTAGTGCTTCAACAAAGTTCTGACAGAATCCTGGCATCAGGACACAAGGGAGGCCTACTCAGGCTGGTTGGAAATGAGATTTTGTGTGTGTGTGAGAGAGAGGAGAGAGTGAGAGAAAATATTTATCTTTTGAGAGCTGAATGCAATGAAATTTCATTTTAATGCTGATTTGTGTACATTTAAAATGACAATAAAGTCTATTCTATTCTATTCTATTCTTCCCTTATTCTATTATTTTTTTCTATTCTATTTTCTTATTCCATTCTAATATTCTATTCTATTCTTCCCCTATTCTATTCATTTTTTCTATTCTAATTTCCTATTCTATTCTAATATTCTATTCTATTCTATTTTTCCCTATTTTTTCTATTCTATTCTAATTCCCTATTCTATTCTAATATTCTATTTTATTCATTCCTCATTCTATTCTATTTATTCCTTCCCTATTCTATTCTTTCCCTATTCTATTCTAATTTCCTATTCTAAGATTCTATTCTATTAATTTCTTATTCTAAGATTCTATTCTACTCTAATTTTCTATTCTACTCCATTCCATTCCATTCTTATTATTTCTTTATCTTGAAAACACTTGGCACTCCAGAAGGTGAGAAACGACTCCAGAGTGAACTTAATCATCGAGGCCTCGGAAATTCTGACTTAACCACCGCAGGAGTGTGGCAGTGAGGGTGGAGAGAGGAGGCAAAGCACTTACCACATTGTCTTGGTCAGCATCGACACCAACCCTGCAGGGAAGAACACGCAAGGACTATTACTCTCCCCATTCAGACGGGGGCCAAACTCCCTGCCCAACCAGCTGGCACACAAATCCTCATCCAAAAGGCCTTGAGACGGGCACCTCTAAATACGACCATTGATCCTTCGTGCTAAAGTAACAGGTGGGCACGGGTACAAAAGTGCGCAAAGGGGAAGGAAAGACGAGAAGCAGGAATATGGAAGGCACAGTTACATGATGGGGGCAGGGTTAGAAGATCTGAAGGACCAGGTCATCCTGGAGAAAGGCTAAGAATCTGACTTGATGGCATATAATGAATGCATCGCTTCTCCATCCGAGGAGAGATTGTGGACAGTGGTGATATGCTACCGGTTCACACCGGTTTGACCGATCTGGTAGTGGGGGGGGGGAAGACACCTACAATCAGGTGAGAGGAAAACGAAGAGTAAAGCGAAGGGTTGGCCCTCCCACTGGTCCCTACGTTTTCCTGATCTTCTCAGCTAGTTGGCGCTGCAGTGTCTCAGCTGGTGTGGGGAAAGCTGTGAGGGGTCGTTGGGCAAAGCACGCCCACCGTGTCCTATCAACCGAACCGGTGGTAGAACCATTGGAATCCCACCATTGTGTCAACTCATCAAACATTCCTAGGCCTGTTTTAGGAGTTGCCATTAAGAAAGAAAAAAAAAAAAGGGGGGGGGGAGAAAATCTGGAAGAGCAGTTGAAAACATTCCAATTTTTCTCTTTCACAGATTGTAACTAAAATACCAGAGCTTTTGCCCGCAAATATCTTTCATCGGAGAAGGTCAACGAGGACACCCAGCCCGTGAAGGTGCTCAATTGGAGAAGCTGATTTTTGACACACCCAGTGGGGAGGGGGGCGGAAACAGGGTCACGACATAGGCCAGAGTTGCCTTCGTACAGGACAGGGCCAGTATGTAGCCTCTAATGAATCCTTGGAAGTGTTTTGAAATTTCGCTCCAGAATCATGATTTAATTAGGGCGATTGCTGGAATCCTGACACGCTGATTGTGGAGCACAAGTGGATACATCTCATACCTCTGCTCAGATGTGAGCTGGGCTGGCATTCATGAGACGGCCACCCTTGGGAGGTTGGCACGGTCTATTCCTGCCTTCTCATGCTCATCACCCAGAGCCAAGCTGACATCCAGTGGCTAAGAGGATGCTTTTCATAACTGGATGTGGCCCCACTCCGTTTGCGTGTGGGTTCCTTCTTCCCGAAAGGACACCTCACCCCAATTCATGGCAGGGCAAAACAAAACCAAAAAAACCCAATTACAATTCGCTCCGTTGAAGCCAGCACTGCCCTTATCCCGAAAAGACATAAACCAACTTGCTCAATATTGCCAATTACCCATAAATTGGCTCTACTGCTCTTTTCAAGCCCACCATGCTCAGGATGCCCCACCCGAATTAAGCAATTCCGCCCGCAGCTGAGGAAGAGGAAGAGGAAGGGCAGGAAGGGCCTAACTCACCGAATGTGCAGGCACGAGAGCATCGGGGTGGTGCCGCCGCCGAAGACCCAGACGGTGAAAAAGACGATCAGCAGAGTCGTACTGAACATCACCTGCCGCGCATAGGTGGCTGTGTCCCGGATGGCCAAGGCAAACGCCATGGCTCCCCGCAGGCCTAAGAGAAAGGGGCTGAAGTTTCCCTCAACCTGGCTGGGTTTTCTAGTCCAGGCCCACCCTCCACCTCCAGGCTGCGGCCTGTTTGGAACCAGCCCGCAAGTGTGCATGCTCACATAAGAACCTCCGTTTGCACACAAGTGGCAGCCATTCGCATGCATGCTTGAAGTTCCATTTGTTGCACATGTGAGCATACATGCCTGCCGCTCACGTGGAACTATTTCCTCTGCTTCTCACCCACCCCCACCCCGGCTGGGTCCACATAGCCAGAAAGGTTGGGGAAGCACTCTTCTAGTCCATTTCAAACCATTAAGTCAGCCATTTTTAACCTTTGCACAAACATGGACAAGCCATCTTCAAAAGTGGAGAAAACCATCATTTCACTTTCTTTCCCGGTCCTTACACAATTCCCCACATCTATGTATAATCTCCCGTAAATGTCCGTGCATACTTCCTTATATCTTTTTTTCTATAATATAATAAACAGTTTTTCCCCGGCCATCACTCTGCTAAACAAATAATTCCCTCAACACTGTTCAACTATCACTATTAATTTTCTCATGAATTGGCTGCGATTTATGTGGGAGTGAAGCTTTCTGCAAATGATCAGGTCTCCTCTGGTTCCCTTACCTTCATTGATTCGCTTCCTGAAGGCAATTTGTTCAACCCGATAAGAAATATTTACCTGGCCCTCCTCCTTCACTCCAATATAATCTTAAAAACTGGAAGGGGCCCATTCTTCGCCTCTCTAATAGCCACCTTTCCTTCTTTCGTGTGCAATTATTTGTGGCAGCCAGATTCAAAGGAGTTCAAGGGCCACTCACCAGCAAACATCATCATATGCTGAATGTTTGTCCCAATCTTGTTTCGCCTCCCCAGGTTAAGTAGGAAAGAGAGGGGGTAAATGTTTGCTGCTCTTCCCAGGAACACTGCCAGCTAGATTCGTGGCTGCATTAAGGAAATTATTTTCCGATAGAAGAAAATATTTATAGCTCAGGGCGGAACTGGAAGGGGGGGGTGTCTGTCCTTGATGCTGCTTCAGCTGGGTGGTTTCCTTGCAGACGTTTCATGACCCAACTAGATAACATCATCAGTGGTAGAAGGGAGTTGGGTTTGCTCTCTATATGCATACGGTCCCTTCTTGCACTGATGATGTTATCTAGTTGGGTGGTGAAATGTCTTCAAGGAAACCACCCAGCTCAAGGCAGCATAAATGACCCTGCAAATTAATTGCTCTTTTAAGCCCACTTTAAAATTACACAGGCTGCTTAACCTGGTTCACAGCAGCTTAGAATGTCATCTAAATGTCACAACCAATGTTGGCTTCTTTACTTCCTCACCAGGTGGGTGGGCTAAGAATTTTTCAGGGCCAGAGAAGGCTTGCCACTAAAAATGCCACAAAGCAAAAAAAAAAAAAAAAAAGCCCAAATGAGCTTCTGTTGGATTCTGTCTTTTCAGATTGAGCCCAGATACGCTGGTTGGTAAAGTCTGCCCAACTTGCTGGTCAGCTGACTCAGGTTTGGACACTTCTCACAACATCCAATAAACCAGGATAAAACAAAAAGGGTGTAAAACAACATGCAAACTCAGTGCGTTGTTTTTTTTTTAACTAATCACTGCTTTTTCCCCTTCCCTGAGAGTGTTCATTATTAAATTATCTATATCGCTCAGTGCTGAATTTACACAAGCATGTTTCAATCCTGTTTAATTGGGAGTAATAACCGTATTCTACTCTCCAGGTTTCTCTTTCTTTAGCCCCCGTTTTCCAGACAATTATCCTACACAACCCGATGTGGCTCCCCCTCATATGTTTTTTTCAAACAAAAAAGGATACAAAAGCCCCAACCACGAAGGTTGGATTGAAGACGTGGTTCTGGAACGTGAACAGTGTAAGCCCCATGTAGGAAAAGATGAAATTCTCCGCCAAGAAGTTGAGTAGCTCAAACAACTAAAATATTGGACAAGATGAGAGAGGAGTGGTAGATGGTCCTTGCAATGACAGCGACCCAAATATTTATTTAAATTCTTCAAAGCGTGGAACGTACAAGATAGATAAGCCAGCATTAATTTATTAGATTTATAAGGGGGACAGTGGGCCATTAAAAAAAAAATTATTGCAACTCTCCTGAGTTAAGGGAAGTGTCCCTCCCTGGCAATTCTGGTCCAAGGCCTCACCTGTTTTGTCCTGTGCTGAGATTCTGTGGACAAGTTGTTGTAGGTATAGTGAGCTTGAGTGATGCCACAGAACAAAACTGCGACCACACCTGGGGACAAAATATTGGATGAATAAGAGAGACCGTAGCCCCCATAGCCCATCTCCTGTTTTTCTTCAGCACACCTTTTTATTATGGTTTAGCATGGTAGGTGAGTGTTGCACCTGCATAAACCTAATCTTAGAATAGAATAGCAGAGTTGGAAGGGACCTTGGAGGTCTTCTAGTCCAACCCCCTGCTTAGGCAGGAAACCTACACCACTTCAGACAAGCGGTTATCCAACATCTTTTTTTAAAAACTTCCAGAGTTGGAGCATTTACAATTTCTGGAGGCAAGTTGTTCCACCGATTAATTGTTCTGTCAGGAAATTCCTCCTAAGTTCTAGGTTGATGAGTTTCCATCCGTTGCTTTTCTTGTCCTGCCTTCAGGGGCTTTGGAGAAGAGCTTGGCTGCCTCTTCTTTGGGGCAGCCCCTGAGATATTGGAAGGCTGCTATCCTGTCTCCCCTGATCCTTCTTTTCATCAGATACTAGCCAGGCCCAGTTCCTGCACTTGTTCATCGTACCTTTTAGCCTCCAGTCCCCTGATCCCCTTTGTTGCTCTTTTCTGCCCTCTTTCTAGAGTCTCAGCCTCTTTTTTTACATTGTGGTGACCAAAACCGAATGCAGGATTCCAAGTGTGGCCTTTACCAAGGCATTATAAAATTTTAGGGCTTGGCATTGACTTTCAGCCTGATCTGAACAAACTCTGGTTAAAGCTAAAAGCCGTCAGGATGTGTGGGTCCAACAGAAACCCACAGGCCTTTTAACTGCACAGAATACTTCCTCCTCCAGGGGAGAGCCATCAGCCCCAATAGGTTGGTAATGACATAGTTCCATGTTGCATAAAACAGCTCCTCCCATTACACCCCACAGTCTCAGGCAAGAAAGCAGCCTGCCCGTCCTGGAAACTCTTTAGAGAAAACTGGAGTAACTAAAGACCACAAGCTCCATCCCAGATGCTCAACCCCCCCACGGCTGAACCGTCCCCAGGGGTTTTGGGGGGGAGTGGGGAACCTTTTTGGGTGTGGCCTTTTCAGCATCAGAGAAGTTGGGTCGCTGTCAATTTGGCAAGGATTTAAATCTCACTGGGGAGGTTTCCTGCTACTCCTTCACTCAGGCGGTACGAGGGAAGAAGCGCATGGCCACTTACCGGTAAAACCGCACGCTTCGGCCAAGAGGAAGGTGCTCCAGGACATCAGGAAAAACAAGCCTGTTTCCAACAGGTGGAACTCGTGGAGTTTGGTAAACTTGGTGACGTGGAGCTGGAAGAAGTTGAGGAAGAAATCCAGCAGAGATTTGGAAAAAAAACAAAACACTCCAACAAAAACAAGAGAAATTTCTCAGTGAGGTCACTAAAGTGTCCTCAAATCAGGGAAAGATATAAACTGAGCAAACTTGAGGGGTTCAAGGCACCACCCCATAAACGCACCAGCAAAGCTGTGGCTTGTCAAATATTGGGCCTTTTTGCTTTCACGCTCTCAGCTTGCAATCCAGAGGAGAAGAGTGCAAGTCATGGACCCCTGTGTGGTCTTTTTCTTGGAATGTTTCTGCCCTTTGCATTCAAATGGTCTGGCACTCTTTGACTGGACTGGCCTTTAATTGAATCACTTGACAATTAAAAGAGAGCCTTTATCAGCCCAATAGGGAAATGCATTTTGAGAGGGTGCTTCTGACCAGCTGAAATGGATATTTTATACATATACTTTATATGTATGTATATATGTAGTATGTGTGTGTATATATATAATTTATTTATTGGATATATATTTTGGATATGTGGCTGAAATGGATATAATTGCATCTATGTGCAGCTGAAATGGATATAATTATATATATATATATATATATATATATATATATATACACACACACACACACAATTTACATTTACATATACATACATGTGTGTGTGTGTGTGTGTATGTATATATGTATGTATGTATGTTATTCAGCTTTGTTCAGGTATTTTCCCACGTCATTATAGTTGTGCTTTTAAAGTTGTAGCAATGTTTCGGCAGAATCTCATCTGCCATCATCAGACAAACACTATACAGAAGCCTGATGATGGCAGATGAGATTCTGCCAAAACGTTGCTACAATTTTAAAAGCACCACTACTATGACGTGGGAAAATACCCGAACAAAGCTGAATACCATCCATATATATATATATATATGTTTTCTGAGGTTATATACATATATATATATATATATATATATATATATATATATATATATATATGCACGTACATATACTTTTACATATGCTTTTACATATACATATACACATACGTACACATACACATATGTATATTTCTCTCTCTCTCTCTACAGTTTGGATATTTGTGGCCAATCAAGTTTATAATAAATGGTTTAGAGCTTTAAGTCTGCTACTGAAGAAAAGCAGCATCTTAGCAATAATAAAGTTATAGAGTTATTTACTGACAAACCAAAATTCTGAATTCTTTCACTGAGAGTGGGGGGAACCTCCTTACTGTGCCGATTTTTACAGCCTCCCGAGCTGCAAACCTTCTCGCTCAGAAACAAGAGAGTTTCCGACGGACAAACCAAGGATATCAGAGCAGTGACCACGCCAGTGGCCGCCCCCATGGCGAATGATCCGCTGAAAATCCCCAGGAAGATCCCGATGGATTTGAACATGGCGGTCACATCGAAAGTGTGGCTGTTGTCTCCTGCGGGCTGGTAGGCAACAATTGAACTGTGGGGAACACAGAACGCAGACTTTTTAAGCCGGCTCTTCTTCCACAGCGATTCCCCTCCGCCGTTCTGCTAGTGCTGGAGCAGTGCGGTGGCCCAGAGGAGGCTGCGAGCTTGATCCTAGCTGGAGGCAGATAGTTCTCTCTCTGGGCACGATGAGAATGTCTCTGCTGGTTATAGCTCCACACTGGGGACAGGAAGGGCATCCGGCCAGTAAACACTCAGCTCCATTCAGCTGCCTAGACTCCATCCCGCAAGGGATTGAAGTGGAAGAAGTTTTTGCTAGTGCCAGATGCGCCAAGAATCATTTGGAAGAGCCGTGGTGGCACAGTGGTTACAATGCAGTATTGCTGGATAATTCTGCCCACTGCTAGGAGTTCTATGCTTAACCAGCTAAAGGTTGACTCAGCCTTCCATCCTTCCGAGGTGGGTCAAATGAGGACCCAAATTGTTGGGGGCAAGAGCCTGATTCTGTAAACCGCTTAGAGAGGGCTGGAAAGCACTATGAAGCGGTATATAAGTCTGCTATTGCCCTTCCTTCCTTCCTTCCTTCCTTCCTTCCTTCCTTCCTTCCTTCCTTCCTTCCTTCCTTCCTCCCTTCCCTTCCCTTCCCTTCCCTTCCCTTCCCTTCCCTTCCCTCCCTCTTATTCCCTTTCTCATTCTCCTTTCTGATAGCACAGTGGTTAGGATGCAGCATTGCAGGCTAACTCTGCCCACCGCCAGCAGTTCGATCCTGACCAACTCAAGGTTGACTCAGCCTTCCATCCTTCCAAGGTGGGTACAATGAGGACCCATATTATTGGGGGGCGATAGGCTGACTCTGTAAACTGCTTAAAGAAGGCCAGAAAGCACTGTGAAGCGGTGTATAAGTCTGAGTGCTATTGCTATCACTTTCTACAAGGCACAACCGCTTCGCAGATGTTCCCTAACTTGAGCTGCCTCTGCCAGGGGTGAGGGGCATGTCGGGCGAAAGACACACAACTTACGAAGACAGCACAATGGCCACTGCGTCGTTGAGGACACTCTCTCCAAAGAGAAGGGCGTAGAGCTCAACGTCCACTTGAAGTTCATGGAATATGGCGAGGACTGTCACTAGCCGAGAAAAAAAAAAAAGAGCAAAGAATTTGCTAGAATCCCAAGTTAGCTTACTGCATTATTTACCTGGCAACATCTCCATCTTAAAAATACGAGAGAGATGCAAACATCAGTAGAAAGATCCAACAAATGCTTATAGGACAGGATCAAGTCTGGGTCAGTCACCAGGACTGGAGGCTTTTGTCTTCAGAGCTTTGGGAGCCCATCTTCAGGAAACCCCTGTCTAGCTTCTAGGACAATCCATCCCAAGCCATTCATGAGCACTTTGCATGGATTCTTCCACCAAAGTCCTTGACAAAGACTTCATGGAATAAATTAAAAGGCTGAAAGAGTTGCAAGAAGACTGTTCCTTGGGATACTTTGAGGAGGTCAAAGTTACTCAGGAATCTTAACGAGATTCCTGTGAGACTTAAAAGGCCATTTCTATCCCATTCTAGATCCTTGCTACATCAATATATACATCAAGGAGCCTCGGTGGCGCAGTGGTTAAGAGTATAGTACTACAGGCTCCTTCTGCTGCCTACCGGCTGCCTACAATTTGGCAGTTCAAATCTTACCAGGCTCAAGGTTGACTCAGCCTTCCGTGACTCAGCCTTCCGGATTGTTGGGGGAGCAAGAAGCGGTATATAAATCTAAGTGCTATTGCTTATTGCTAATATCTTTTCAAGAAACTCAGACACAGGCATACAATTCTCTCACAACTTTTTTTCCCTTCTTGTGAAACAAACCAGACTCTGCTTGAACCCCAAGATTACTAACGTCGGCTTGCTGGGCTTTTGGTGGGCATCCAAAACTCCACCTGATCTCATCCAGCAAAGATGCATCTTGCTCTATTCCAGAATGGTACCTCCATGTTTGCAGGGCACAAGGGGGCCAAAACAAGAAAAATCCACTTGTAATGATATGAAATTAGACAAGAAAGTTATATACGTGTAATTATGATCATGTTTGATTTAAAATGTAAAACAAAAAAACCTGGAACCACACTGTTCACTTAAAGATGTATTGAAAGAAATAATTATTATTAAAAAAAAAAGAAAAATCCACTCTGTTCCCAGCTGGCATTATTTTGAGGAGGGTCCCTGGTTCCCCCTCACCCTACAACCTACCAGGATCCGTAGCGGAGGCGATGGCACCGAAAAACAGGCAGTCGGTAAAGTAGAAGTCTCCCCCAAGCTGCCCCATCACTTTCATCAGCGCAACACAGCCGTACATGATGGACCTGTGGAACGCACGAGAGTTGGCACTGTGATCACCCTGGCAAGCAGAACCTCATCACAGGCAGCCCTAGATCTACGCTCGCAACTGAGCCCCCAAATTTCTGCTGCTAAGTGAGGGAATCAGGGCCCTTCCCCCCCCCCGTAAGCCACGCAACCCATGTTGCTCCCTTCTCCGTTCTTCCCTGTGTGCCCTAGGATGAAGAGGGGGTGGGCCTGGGTCTTCCTCTGAACTCCCTCTCCCTTGTTCTACCTCTCCCCTGCTCTGCCCAGCTGGACTTTGCCCTTCCCCAGTTTCTTCCACAGCCAAGGGAGCCACATTCTCACTCCCTGTCAGCTGTTCGGCCTCCCCCTCCAAATCAGATTGTGACAGGAGCATGACAGGAATCTAGCTTTGCCAGGAGGTTGCAAAAGGGGATTGCATGGCCACCCATCGTAAGTACGAACCAGTTGTCAAGCATCCAAAAGCAAATCACGCGGCCATGGGGATGCTGCAATGGCCTAGGTGTGGAAAGTTCTCATTAAGTATTTCAGTGCTGTTGCAACTTTGAACGACCGGTCACTAAGTGAACTGTTGTAAGTTGAGGACTAGCTGTATTCTTCATTTATTGAGACGTGGGCAGCCTGTGCACCTCACTCTTTCCTGCACCCACCCTCGGCAGCCTACGAGTTTCTGGGAAGCACATATGGCCTCCAATCCTAACTAACAGGCTTCTGCTGGGCCCAGGTGTTCGTCTCTCCTTCCCCAGATGCAGCTGGGAGGAGTTAAACTTTCACATTCTCTCCGGCCATCATATCACACACAACAACTAAATCCAGACACACTTTAATCTTCAATATAAAGTTTTCATGCAGAATAGCAGAGTTGGAGGGATGCGGCGGCTCCGTGGCTCAGATGCTGAGCTTGTCGATCAGAAAGGTCGGCAGTTCGGCGGTTCAAGTCCCGAGCACTGTGTAACGGAGGGAGCTCCCGTTACTCGTCCCAGCTTCTGCCAACCGAGCAGCTCGAAAGCATGTAAAAAATGCAAGTAGAAAAACGGGGACCGGCCACATCAACACGGAAACACCTTCTTTGGCTTTGTAACAGAGATGAGCACTGCCCCCTCGAGCCCAAAATGACATATGTGCAAGGGGAAGCTTTACCTTTACCTGAGTTGGAAGGGACCTTGGAGGTCTTCTAGTCCAACTCCTGCTCAAGCAGGAAACATTATACCGTTTGACAAATCTCTGCTTTAAAAAAAACCTAGATGGGCCAACTTCCAAGTGGTTTAGTGATTGTGTCAAACCGACACAATTAAGATTAACCAACCATAGTTCATTAATATGTTAAATTTTCTCCCATGGAACAAAAACTTATCATGGGCACAACGGATCAGAAGGGGAATCACAGAACTCTGAAAAGTGGGTTTGTTTCTCAGCACACCCAAACCAGCCTGAAATTGTTCAGCTTCTCGTGCTTAAAAATGCAAGGAGGCCTTGCGCCTTGCTGTTGTTCGTTTTGTTGTGATTTAGGCTGTGTCTGTTTTAATTGCCTTATTGTTGTTTTAACCTCTGGCATGGCAGCTGCTCATGGAGCACTGCTGATTAGGTAATATGCAAAAGATGTAAACAGGGAACATTTTTAGAAGCAGGAATTCTCACCCTATCACAAAACAGGAAATTGCTGTTCCAAGAAATGCATACGCTAAAATGGATCCAAGGTTTCGGAAGAAGTGACGCTTGAAAAAAAAAAGGAGGGGGGGGGAAGAGAGAGAGAGAGAGAGAGAGAGACTTTGGTTACTTTAAATGCTAGAAATGATTGAGCTAGAATGACATAGCAATTTTTTTTCTCAAAGTCCCACTGAACCCTCCCTTAAACATACAATTATTTCAGGCAAAGAGCAAACAATAGCACAATATGTTTGACTTATCTCTCCAGCACTTAAAATGCCTTTCCAGCTAAGATGTTTTACAAGCATACAATTACTCATTTTTTCCCCCTAACATGGGGGGACAAAAATCTACCTTAGGACAGATGGCCCTGCCCGTAGGCACTTCGTGTCTGGTTACGAATGACTGATTTTGGAAAGATCGGGGCACATTTGGCCTGGAAAAAATAATATTTCACAGCATACTATTTTTTTATTATCCAATTTTATCTTTCTGGCAGAAATTCTGTTCTGGTTGTATTATTATTGCACTGAAAAGCCGGGTATAAGAGAGGGCCATCCAAGGTTTGGCTTGCAAAGGATAGATTTCCCTTCAAGGATTTATTTTCTCTTGGATACGTTGTACAGGTCCTGTACAATGGATAGAAAAATTGTTTATATAAAAGATTATTCCTCCTGTTTCAATTACTGTTGCAAAGTAGAATCTTAAGGCATTAAATCCAAGAGAAAATGAGCTGACTCCATCCAAAACAGACTGAAGTGGTCCTCAAAGACAATAGATCAGGTGGGTGACGCCTGCTTTACGATCTTCTCAACAAGGGTTGTTGCTACCCTGGGTGATTTGAAAGAGGTTAGAAGGAACAAACACCTACCCGTTTCAAGCTATATCCAGCGTAAAATATAATTGGAGGGAGCAAAATGTTGAAAAAAACTTCAGGATCAAAAGTTACCTGTAGGGAATTAAAAGAGAGAATCAAAGCATCAGAAGGGACCCAACTTCAATGGGCATAGGGTAAAACTTATGGTTTGGTGAAGCGCATTTTCGCTCAAAACAAGAACTGCCAAGTTTGAAGAGCCTTGTTCAGTTCGGCATCCCAGAATTCTCAACTACACAAACGGGAGGCATTAGTTGAGTTCACACCCATTAAACTTCCAGAATCGAAACGGTACAGCCTGGGTTGGCAGTCACTGAGTCTGTGATGCACAACACATCAGAATAATGTAGCATGCCTCCACACACACACCAGAGATGGGATTCAACCGAAGTTACTACCAGTATGGTGACTACGTTTTGCACGATCTGATGAATAGGTGAAGGAAGCACCTTTTATTTGGCCATGAAAAGACAGGTCTAGGGGGAGTTTGCCTCTTTAGGACTTTTGAATAATTATAAATGGGTGACCTCACACAATTTGGTGCCGGTTTGCCTCTCCTAAAGGCCAGACGCACCCAAAGTGGCAAGCTGCATCCCAGCAATTCACATTTAGACTTAAATTAAGGGATTTCTTGAATAGGCAAAGGTGAGAAGTTTAAGGAACAGCAACCAGCCCAGAGAAGCAGCAGCAGAGGTGCCTTCAAAAACTATATTGTTTTCCCCCCAGACTCCTTTAGAAACCTGGGGCAAAGCTACGACAGAATTTCAAACGTGTTTTCTTAGAACGTTTGATCTAAAACGGTGGGAAAAGTGGAAGTGGAAAGCATTAAGAGTTTACCTTCCGCAGCATCTCATTATCTTGAACATTATTGAGTTCGTGCGAACTGATTTCCCCCTTCAGGGTATACTCATAAAACTTCCCACTGAGGTTGACCAGCAAAGTAGCTGGGCTCGTTTGCATCGGGCAGCTCAGAGTTACGTTGTTGATATCGCTGGGAATGTGGATGCCATATCGAAGGATGACCCCCACCAGAACTCCTGCAAGAAACACAGAGGACTTCAGGTGTGCTGGAATTCCAGAGCAATCCTGAGAGGTTCAGAGTTCAGGTCTAGACATTCCTAGCACCCTCCTTTCACCGACTGTCAGGAAGAACTCCTCCAGCAAAACCGGGGTGAAACAGAAGAATCAAATAGTGCCTGAAAGGAATAAATTCAACCCCTCAAATCAAGCAAAGCCTCAGCAAAATAGCTCAGAATTACACTGCTTGTGAACGACATGCCAGCACTGTTTCCTAGATGTTGTTTTAAAAAAATGGCAGAATGGCAGCAATGAGAAGACAGTGTAGAAGATTCAAGCCCTCGGGTGAACTATGATGCACAAATCAGACCATAAAGATATGAAGGATCCTGAGAGATCATCTAACCCAACCCCCCAACACTGAAAAAAAAATCTATTACTACAACTGTAAAGCCACTTAAAATAGGCATGTTCTCGTCCGTCAGTCTGACAGGAGCAGCCGATAAATTTAAACTTGAAACTTTTCCGTTAATGTCCGTTGAGCAATCGGCAAGTTTTCACTGAAGCTTTTCAGCTCAGTAGGTTTCCCAATACTCTTCTTGAGATCAGCTAGGAAGAAATGGCAGCAGATCTCTTGAGCAACTTCTAAAAGATTTGTCAGGACACGTTGAAGATTAAAAATCCAATATGTGTACCTGTATTACAGGGATCTGCTATGCTGGGGGAGGGGAGGGGGGAAAGAGACACCTTTTTGGCCAGATTATTCTAGACTCTTAGATTCAAATAGCTAATCAATAGGACAGCAACCCAGTTCACACAACACTCTAAAATGTAGTTTTGTTAGCTAGCATACAGGTAGTCCTTGACTTATGACCTCAATTGAGCCAAAATTTTCTGTTGCTAAATGAGACATCTATTGAGTGAACATTGCCTCATTTTACGACCTTTCTTGCCACACTTGCTAAATGAAACACTGCTGCTGTTAAGTTAGTAACACTGTTGTTATGTGAATCTGGCTTCCCCACTGACCTTGTCAGAAGGTTGCAGGAGCTGATATAATTCTTTTTTATATTTCTTTTATTGGCCAAGTGTGATTGGACACACAAGGAATTTGTCTTAGTGCAAATGCTCTCAGTATACATAAAAGAAAAGCTACATTCATCAAGAGTCGAGAATCATCAGGTGCAACACTTAAGGATAGTCAGAGGGTACAACAAGCAATCAAATCATACTAGGAAACAGTCAATATAAATTGTAAGGATACAAGTGACAAAGTTACAGTCCTACAGTCACAATTGGGAGGGGAGGGGTGATAAGGAGTGATGAGAAGATTAATAGTAATAGTAATGCAGACTTTGTAAATAGTTGGACAGTGTGGAGGGAATTATTTGTTTAGCAGTGATGGCATTCGGGGAAAAACTATCTAGTTGTTCTGGTGTGCAGTGCTCTATAACGTCGCTTTGAGGATGGAGTTGAAACAGTTTATGTCCAGGATGTGAGGGGTCTGTAGATATTTTCACATCCCTCTTTTGGACTCCTGCAATATCCAGGGCCTCAATGGAAGGCAGGTTGGTAGTAATTGTTTCTGGAGTCTGTGTCTGTGCTGTTGGGTTGCAGAACCAAACCAGATAGTTATAGAGGTACAGATGACAGACTCCATCATTCCCTTGTAGAACTGGACCAGCAGCTCCTTGGGCAGTTTGAGCTTTGAGTTGGCCCAGAAAGAACATTCTGATCACGTGACTCCAGGACCCTGCAACTGCCATAAATATGAGTCAGTTGCCAAGCGTCTGGATTTTGATCATGTGACCATGGGGATGGTGCCATGGTTGTGTGAAACATCGACATAAATCACTTTTTTCAGTGCAGTCGTAACTTTGAAGGCTCACTAAATGAACCATTGTAAGTCGAAGACGAGCTGTATTTAATGATTCCCACACTAGCAATGTTAAGTGATGCCAGGTCGGGGTTCAGCCCCCCCCCCCCTTTTCCCAACTAAGCAGGGTCCACCCCTTCTGGACCCCCACCCCAATTCTCTCTGAGGTGGGGGGGTCACTGGGGGAGCCCACCCCAAACCTCCCCCTCCCCTTTTTGGTGATTTCCCCACCACCACCAACGCCTGTGACACCCCACCCCCACCCCCCCAACTCAGCAAACGGGGGTTCATCCCAGGGTGGCTTTGGCTGGGTGAGGGGGGGACAGCCAGGCAGGGTCCTGCGAGGGGTGGGGGCGCCGGCGGCAGGGGATGATGGGCTCTGGGGCGGCTCACCATAGATCATGGCCAGCCCGGTCTCGTGCAGGAAACGGGCGCGGCGGTGCTTGAAGAGCCAGATGGTGAGGATGGTGAGGGTCAGCAGGAGGATGAAGACCAGCAGGTTGGCACTGTCCTGCCGGTGACTGGCCTCCGCCGCCTTCTCGGCCACCAGCTCTTCCTCCAGGCCGCCGCCCGGACGACGCCCACCCGCCCCGGGGCCCGGATCCAGGCCCAGCACCAGCAGCAGCAGCGCCGCCATGGCTCCGCTTCGAGGCCACCCCTCCGTCCCACCCCCCTTCGACCCGGTTCAGCGCCTCAGCGGGACCGCGATGCCCATCATCCCCGGCCGAGCGCCTGCCGCCCCGCCTACACGGCTTCGCCCCGCTCCTCTTCACCGCCCCGCCCCGCCCGCGCACGGAGCGACGTCATCGCGGCGCGCCGTGCGACGCGACGCCGGAGGCCCCTCCTCCTCCGCTGGCTCTCCCGAGCCGCGCACGCGCAACGCGGCGCCCTCGGAGGGAGGAGGAGGAGAGGCGGATGATGGCGGCCGCCTCTCTCTGGAAAGGGCTGGTCGGGCTCGGGCTCTTCGCCCTGGCCCACGCGGCCTTCTCCGCCGCGCAGCGTGAGTGAGGCGCGCGGGAAGGGGGGAGGGAGGGGGCTTCTTCCCCCGCCTCTCCCCCACCCTCTCCGCCGTGGGGCAGAAGGGAGGAGAGGGCCCCGGGGCGGTTGGGCCTGAGGGGAAGGAAGAGCCGTGGACCCGCATCCACCCGCAGCTTCTCACCAGCAGGAGAGGTGCCTAGGAGGGTGGGAGTTGTAGTCCTCGGGGGTGGTGTAAAAGCTTATTCCTCACGAGGGGGGAGGGGTATGCTGAATCTAGGGGGGGAAGGGAGGGGGGATCAAGGTCTGGTGGGGGAGGGAAGGGCTGCCCCACCAATAAGGCCAGGAAGACAAATGGGGTGGGGGGCGCCTCCTGAGACTTCCCTTGTTGCAGTGCTCAATATTGCAAGAGAGAATTTGAGGGTGGGGGGGTGTTGTTCCCTGCAGGGGAATTATGTTTGCAAAGGGGGCATGAATTAGAAACGAACAGCGTTGGAAGGAACCTTATAGGTCATCTAGTCCGACCCCCACCCCCAGCCCACCCAAGCAGGAGACCCTCCACCATTTCTGACAGAGGGGGGGCAACCCAATCTGTCCTGGTTTCCTTGACATTCTGCCTGAAGGTCCGGGGCTTTCAGGACTTCTCTCCACCCCCTCGACCCATATTTTAAATGTGCTTCTCCCATGCATTCCCCATCCTGCGCCTCCCTCTCCTCCCTCGTCCCATTTTGGGGGCTGGGACAAAGATGGAAACTTTGCCTTCTTGTGTTTCCCACAGATCGTTCCTATATGAGACTAACAGAGAAGGAAGATGAGACCTTGCCTATAGACGTAAGTGGCCTCCTGCTTTCCGTCTAGGGCGCAGGCCCTCAGAGTGGCACAATGGACTCCGGAGTAAGGGGAGAGTCCTCAACTTATGACTGCAGTTGAGCCCACCGTTTGTGTTGTTAAATGAGACATTTGTTAAGGGAGTTTTGCCCCATCTTACGACTTTTCTCGCCCTCGTTTGTTGAGCGAATCCCTGTGGTTCTTAAATTAGTAACACGGTCATTAAGTGAAGCTGGCTTTCCCATGGACTTCACTTGTCAGAAGGTCGCAAAAGGGGATCACGTGGGATGCTGCAACCGTTATAAATAGCAGATGTCAAGCATCTCAATGTAAATCATGGGGACATAAGTCTGAAAAAATGACCGTTTTTTTTTTCCGGGGCTGTTGTAACTTCAGTCACTAAATGAACATTGCTCCCTGGAGTTGAATTGCAAAGGAGGAAGTGGACTGAGCTCAAGGCCTGAGCTGCATTTGAATTACTGGCTCTTGGTTTTCTTTGCACGCTTGGTAGGCTCGCCAAATTGTAGCATGTGGTCTTGGTGGCAGGAATCAAACCATCCAAATTTGGCACTTTTGTCTCTCTTGAAAACATCCCTCTAGGAATTCCTTGTTGCCTCCAGTTGGTATTTTACTCTGGTTCAACTCCCAGAATAAACAGCCTGATTCTTCTGGCATTTGGCTGGCGTATCTTCTGCCTACTCATCCTGCCCTCATTGCATTCTTTCTCCTTGCTTTTTTCTCGCGTTTAGATAGATAGATAGATAGATAGATCTAGAACTGGTCAGGAGTACTCACATATTGCAAACCTTCTGATGCCTTTGTCCTAGAAATCTATGTAATAGGCTTAATTGCAGCAGAGAAGAGCTTGTTTACTTTTTCTCATGTTTGCACACAACATAAGGGGGTTTCAATGCAGATCTTGGTCTACTGTGCTTCCCTTTTTCTAACCTGGCTACATTTGAGCTCAAAAAGGAGAAGTGCCTTGAATACGGAAGCCTCGGCACAAACCAAATTACGGGTGGAGAGGCTTTCTGAAAACACTCAGCTTTCGTTTTTTGTCTGTTTATAGATTGTTCTCCAAACTCTGCTGGCCTTTGCAGTTACCTGTTACGGGATTGTGCATATTGCAGGAGAATTTAAAGACATGGATGCTACTTCAGAGCTAAAAAATAAGTATGTCCCTTTCTTTTTCCTCCAGTACTACTACTCTAATTGGTTGTCATGCTATTTCAGGCGAGGTAGGAGTGGACTCTCACTCTTCAGCTCAAAAGGGAAAACAAGAGTGTTGTTGACCAGATGCCAGGGGAGATATGAGGCTCTGCTTAGCATCTTCCTCAGAGAGAGGAGGATCATATGGGGCCTCCTCTTCATACTTCTCCCTCTCTCAGAATAGCCCTGCCAGGGGAATTGGTTATGGGAGCTATATTTCAGGGAGAAAATTAACAGTGGAATCCAGTAGGCACATGTGAGAAGTGCATGTTGGAGGGAAAGACTATTAACAGGAGTGAGCTGACTTAAAGGTTGCTCAGTTTGGTGGGAAAGGGACGGTGGAGTTGAAGAATAAACACAGGGCACTTAACAAAAAAGGGTGACATTTTGACTGGATGGTATGAGACTTTAAATCAGAAAGCCTTCCTTGGATGCAGGGCTACTTCTATTACTATTCTTGTTCTTCCGATTAATAGAATTTAGGACATTTGGAGTGAGACTCGTGCTGTCGTTTTTCTCCCCTTTTCCACTAACCCATCCACCTGGCTTAGCTTCATTTACAAGCTAGGTTCTCAGAACGGATGAAGCAAAAAGAAAAGGCTCATTTGCCAAGTACACACTGCCATCTTAGGCCCTTTTGGAGAAAGTTTGAGGCCGATGGCCTCAGCTAGGGATGGAATTACGGCAAGCAGAAGTTTGGGGAAATAACATGCTGTATTGCAATTAATAGCAAGCCTCAGCTAACAAGTTGAGTTTGTACAAATCTTGAAGCAAGGCCAGTTCTGCACAGTAAGTGTCAGGGCTTGTCACGGCTGACAGAGGGCATGGGGTAATCAGTTGTAGGATTGTGGAGTGGGAAGGGATCATAAGCTCCAGCCCTCTGTAGTATGCAAGCAAGACAATTAAGCCGTGGTTCTCCAGCCTCTTAAGAACCTTCCATCGGTGGAGAAGCCACCATCTCTGGTTCTTGGTCCAAATTTTGTAGCTTAGCAGCGATCCCCCATCTTTTTTCCTCTGCTGCTTGGTGTATGGCAGGAATGTTTTATATTTCAGGAGAAGAGACAGGTAAGATTTAAGTGTGCCCATATTTGTTTCTATCCAATGTCTAAAATTCTCTCTGAAACAATTGCTTGCCAATTACAGTAGCTGTTCTCAGTCGATGTTAATTCCAGTCTCTCCCGTTTTCTTTTTTGTTTTAGGACATTTGACACATTAAGGAACCATCCATCCTTTTATGTATTTAATCACCGGGGCAGAGTGTTATTCCAGTCCCCAGACACTGTCCACTCTTCCTCCAGCCAGGATGTTTTGTCATCCAGCACAACACTGAAGTTGCGAAAACTTGAACCTCTGCACCGCTAAACGAGTTTTTCTTATAGACAATTCTAAAAATAGGACACTGAGCTGTAATATTGGAGCTGGATATAAACTTTTTTTTAAAATTTCTGGAGCAGTATTTATATTGATCTTCCAGGCTTTATAGTAATGTGTGTGTGCACCTGTGTATACGCACTCGTGCATGCACACATACATGAATATATTAAAAATATATTAAAAGGACTTTTGAACACTGGTCACGACAACTAAAATTGTGAATTGGCAAACCATGAAAGTTACTGCTAAAATTATGCAGTGAAATAATGCATTTTACCTTTCATTAAAGCACTATGGTTAAACTCACTTCTGAATTATCAAAATCTGTGTTACCAAATGCAGATGGAGGTTTGAATGGACTAGAGAAGCACAGAAATGGGTATGTTGTATTCTTTTGTCGCACAGCAAAATGGTTGCGGGGGGCTTGCCTGCTTTGCTGCCCTCCCTGCAACTCTCCTTTCAGCTGAGTCCTTGACACGACGTGGTAATTTCTGCATCTCGTTTATTAGTGCTCTCTGTGTAGAATATCTGGCCAGCAGAGCCAGTCAAGATTAATCTTTTACAAGTAGGAATTTAGCCAACATTGCCAAAGGGGTATGGACTTGATTTATCAGTTAGGCATTGACTGCAGGTTCCCTGAAATGCTCAGAAATAATGAAAACCTGTATGCTTTTTGAGAAGTCACAATGGCTGGGCCTTAGGCCAACCAGGACACAGGACTGATTCATGACAGTTATAACCCATTCACTTCTGTCATCAAGCTCTTCCTTTATATCATCATCAAGGTGACAGGCGGCTGGGGGAAACCGAGCTAGGGAGGGGAAAAGCGCTTTAGCAGCATGTAAGATTTGGGATTGTGTCTTGTAACGATCTCTTGATTTCATTTTTTTTTTGATCGTGCCTTTTGATTTGGCTCCCACCACTCATCGTACGTGCTTTTAAAAACAGGATAAAGGCAGATTGCCCGTAGGGTTCCTGTTTGAGCAACTGAACATGCTCAACTGGTTTTTCCACTGTGCTACATTTTTCCCCCAATCTAATTGTCTGTGATCACCAGACTTCTTCCAAAATTACCCACCTTGTAATATTTGGAGGTGGGAGGCAGAGCGCTAGAAGTTCCCTTCAACTCAATACATGTTTGCTCCAAGCTTGACTTTTATTTTTCCCACAAGAATGTAATCCAATTTCAAAACTAGCAGCTCAAGATGTAGAGAAGTTGAATGTCTTGTCTTCAGAGGCATCGATTGCCCTATGCGTCTCCAGGGCTCCAAATGGGTGAGAAGTTGGGTTTGCTCGCGATTGAAATGAAATGCATGCACTTTACAGATCGTGGGACAGGATCTTTCCCTTGGATGTCAACCACTCCGGGGCAGGACAACCATGTGGCAAAACCCAGCATTGTTTGATCTTGGCAGTGCTCTGGCCAAAGGATCGGAACGGTAGACTTGACCGTGGTATAAATATTCGCCTCCCAAAACCTGACACTGTTGCCAATTGGTTTAAAGTTGGGGTCCTTCATTTGAATTAAACCCACCCTTAACCTTGTATTCTTTCTAGGTGAAACTTATCAGACACCTATAAGGCAGTTGGGTGGCACCGTTGGGTCATTTTCTTCCCAATATCCTGGTGTTAAGATAGCCTGCTCAAAGTAGCTGCCCATTGGCTATTCTGTCCCCCATTCCTTTCTGGGTGATTGTTTCTTCCAGGTTTTAAATTGTCTTGTATCCAAGTAACACCCTCCAGCCCAAAATTCAAGGCAACGGTGGGCAATTAATACGGATTGGGACACCCAAAACAGCTCTATAAAATGCCTATGGAGTGTTTGCTGTTTTAGTATATGCTGTTCCAAGCTGGAGTCCTTGTTTGTTCTTTACCCAGATGGTTTTGTCAAGAACTTGCAAATTTTGCTACAAAGAGGCAGCCTTTCTCCAAAGTGTTCTGGTCTTTTCATGCATTTGTTCTGGATTTGGCACTCTTGTTCAAGCACCTTCCGGGTCTCTAAAACTTGCAAGAAATAAACAGGTTCCCTTTCACTATCCATGGTTATTTTACAAATGTGCAAATTTTGTTTTCCCTTTTTGGTCTTGCAATGTCCAATAATAAAGAACTAATATTCCAAAAGAGTGTAAGAATGATTTTTGCAGACTTTTTGTTTTACTGGTGTTATAAACTTCTTCTGAAAAGGGTTCTTTAATCTGAAGGATTATGGATTTCTCTGAAGGGACGGGTGAAACTACCTTTGAGGCTCCTGAACTGATTCATTACACCCCTTACAGTTCAAGGAAAACATTAGGCAACAGAAAGGGAAATCAGTTGATGCACAGAATGGTTATATCCCAACATAGACACTGCCACCTCCTATCTGTCTGGCATCTGTAAACAAGCCCTTAATTACAGTCCCACAATTGGGTTGCATAGGGGATCAATGGGCCTCAATCAGGGGAATACAAGATTGAAAATGCCCACTTCCAAAAAGGTCCAAAACGAAGACCAAAACAGCCTTGCTTGATTCATGTCTTCTTGGCTGTGCTGGATGAAAAGTGTGACTCTTTGAGCTTTTGGATTCCACCTCCTGCAATCCAAGCCAGGTTTCCATTCCTCTCCCTGGAGATGCTGCTGCTTTGGTGCAGGAGAACAAGAGACGCAGCACCAGTCACCAGAGGTGGGTTTTGCTTTTAGCACTCTCGGGGCCATTGTGCTACTTTCTTCCAGCAGGCCTGAAAGGGAAATTCTGCCTCGACTGAAAGCTGGAACCGGACCTGCCAATATGATCAATAGTTTCTGCAGGCAAGATATATATTTTTTTTTTGGGGGGGGGGGGGGCTGCAACTGTCAGGTACTTTTGCAGCTAATGCAACAGGGAACTTCTGTTCCAAGCAACGCCTACGTCCACTGGATTCCTATTATCCCGTGATGAACTACTGGAAGTGACAAGCAAATTTAAATATCTAGGCCTCCCTGGGGGGACATGATGTTTCTAAATTATCCTCTTGGCTAAAATCGGAGAATGGAGCAAAAGCAGACATTTCTTCAACACTGAAAGAAACTTGATCTACAATTAGGAATCCCCAAGCCCCAGCCTACTGGACCGTGAGCCATTCAGAACCGGGCCATGGAAGTGGTTGGCGAAGTGCGCGCTGCATCCTCATTGGTGTGAGCAGGCACATTTCATTTGCACAAGCGGCAAGGTGTGCATGCTGGCTACCAAACTGCACCCGCGAAGGCAATTCTCCCTCTCCAAAACTGAAGCCATCCGGCTTCCTCCCACATGCTCTCAAGAGGGATGCCGGCAACAGCATCCCATAATCTTAGGCTGGTTGCAAAAGAGCCTGCCTCTTTTACCATCCGTGCGATCCCTTCCTTATCCGGACAAGAGGGGGTGGATAGCGGGTTGGGTCCGGTTGTGTGAAATGGTAATTCCCAGCCCTCTGCAATGGGCAAAAGCTGAAACCTCTGGAGCGCAACTGAGTTCCCAGCAGCTGCACGGCAAACCTCTTGGCCCAAAGAGCAGCAACCACAAGTTGGAGCTGGCTGTGACAGGCTGAAGCCTGAAGGGACAGAAGTCACACCCTCGGGCCTGCTTCAAAGTCAGGTGGATGGAGCACCAGGGCAAGAGGAAAGGAGCCGCCAGCAACCAGCAACCGCCAGCAGTTCAACGACATTCAACCGGAAAGAGTCACGGAGGCGCAGTTTTCCTCCCTTATTTTTTTAAGACGGCTGGCACCCCCACCTACCCCACTTTCAGATGAGGCACTCCTTAGAAAAAAATCATAAAATGATTTTTATTATGTACAAGTGCTCAAAAAAATTTTTATATATATATATATACATTATATATATATATATATATATATATATATATATATATATATATATATATATATATATATATATATATATATATATATATATATATATATATATATAATATGTGCCTGCCTGCCTATAGGCACACACACGCACACATGCCATTTGATATCTCAAATTAAGGATCTTGTTAAACAACACTGTCCAAAATAATTTCTTCTGGTATGAACATTTAAAAAGTAAAATTCATTTGAAGGGTTGGGGAGGGGGGGAGGTTTTTTTTTCCTGCCTTTTTGTTTTTGTTCCTAAACCCCCGAGAGTTTCCTTCTAAGAAGCCCTCCCCACCCCCAAAGCCAAGTCCTCGAGAAGCGTCTCCGTCCTCCTCACCAAGATGAAAGAGAACTGAAGCCTGGACCTGGGGAGCCTTGGACGTGCTTGCAAGAACGTCTGCAGGCAGAAGAAGAGGAAGAGGAAGAGGAGGAAGGCTGAGGTAGGTTGTATAGTGGCTACCACGGGGGGAGGAGCAGCAGCAGCAGCAGCAGCAGCAGCAGCCAGTCTGTCCGTCCAACCCTCTAGAGGGTCTTCTCAACCCAGGAAGAGCAGCGCCTTTCCCGTCAATCCAACTGACCCTGGGGCCTGGGTGGGCTAGCCGCTGTCGCGGGGAAAAGGGCCGCCTTTGTGCCCGTAGCGTCAAGGCGCCCTACCACCACGGAGGGCCTTTCCTCTTCCTCTCCTCTCCTCTTTCCTTTCGTGTTTTTTTTTTTTTTTTTTTTTAGGACAAAGGATCGCTCCGACACAAGTGCAGAGCTAACACCGGGGGAAGGAGGTGAGCCATTCGCCCCGGTGGCCCACGGCCAAAGTGTCTTTTGGACAGCCAGGGGGTTCAAATGAGTTAAATTCTCATCACCTGCAGGGCCCAGGGGGCGGCACTGAGTGTCTTTCTTCGGCCCAGGGCCCAGGTCAGCCCTCCGAAGGTGGGTGGGGAGGGAGGAAGCCACACACCTCCTGCGGCCAATTCCTCAGGTGTCCGGCCAAAGAGGTGCGCAATGCGTACAAACATCACCCTGCTTCTTCTGAGACGCCCACCGGAAAGCCGCTCGCCTGCCAGGCTGGCGCAGGCCACAGCTGCCACGTCCTCTTCCATTCCTCCACGGCACAGCAAACTCCCATCGGCTGGACCCCGTCCGTTCCTCTGGCCGGCACGCTATTATTATCTACTGTTGACATGATTAATTCGGTTGGGAAGGCTGTTGAACTCTATTTCCTCTAGTATTCTTTCTAAGTGCTGAATTAAGACCCGTTTTTTAAACCTAAAGAGAAGGAGGAGGAGAAGGAGAAGGGAGGCTGTTTTACTCAGGGCATCGCGTTCTTCTTCCAGGGTGTTTCTGAACAGACAGAGCTTAAAGAGTTGCTAGAGATAATGTAAACCGCCAACGGCCAAGAGTTCTGCTCTCTTGGGAAATAATAATAATAATAAGAGGTCCACCTGCCCTTGGGAGCCCCCACAGAAGGCATCACATTTTGAATTATTCGCAAAATATGTGAACAAGCCAGGCAAGTAAGTGAAGCCTTTCTTGCTTTAGCATGTTGTCTTGATACACACCTTGTTGCTTCTTTGATAGCAAATTCAATGAAATATTTTTGAACCTCTACAGGGCCTTGTATTTCTTCCAGGAGAGAGAAGATTTTTTCATAATCTACAATTTCAGAAAAGACAAGGTTAGTTCAGAGGGAGCAGACCGTCAAGATTTTTTTTAATTCCAACTCTGCCACCAGCCAGCTTAGCAAAATTCCCACCCAGCCAGCACGTCTCCTTGTCAGTTTCCAGCCCTTAAGGATGGCAAGCTACTCCCCACCACCCTTTCTCCTTCTTTCCTGTACCTGCAGTCTGATTCCCCCCCCCCCCCCCATTTGACGGGTATTTCAGCATATCGTGCATTCATGGATGTTTTGCAATGCTAGTCAGACTCCTTATGATCATTCCAGAAAAGGAATGGTTGATGCCAAAAACTGGTCTTTAAGAGGGTCACCTTGAAGAACCTCAACTCTGCTTCTAGGTCAATGGGTTTATAAGGGGTGGAGAGTGGACAGCTTGAAGAGCTTCAGTGATAACCAAGATATGTAAAATTCCCCCATGGCCTCATTCCCCGTGAGTTTCTACCCAATTCATTGTTTTGAAGGGTACCTGCCTCTCCCTGAAGAATAACAGAGTTGGAAGGGACCTTGGAGGTCTTCTAGTCCAACTGCTCAAGCTGGAGACCTTGCACCGTTTCAGACAGAGCAGCCTCTCCTTGAAAACCTCCAGTGTTGGAGCATTCTTGTCCTGCCTTCTAGTGCTGTGGAGAATAGCT
Organism: Hydrophis major; assembly: GCA_033807585.1. Taxonomy (NCBI): domain Eukaryota; kingdom Metazoa; phylum Chordata; class Lepidosauria; order Squamata; family Elapidae; genus Hydrophis; species Hydrophis major. The sequence goes on from CM066335.1 coordinate 26,161,422, forward strand.
TGACTGCCTCTTCTTTGGGGCAGCCCCTGAGATATTGGAAGACTGCTATCATGTCAACCCTGGTCCTTTTCATTAGACTAGACATACCCAATTCCAGCAACTGTTCTTCGTATGTTTCATCCTCCAGCCTCCTAATCATCTGGGCTGCTCTTCTCTGCACTCTTTCCAGAGTCTCATCATCTTTTTTACATCGTGGCAACCAAAACTGGATGCAGTCTTCCAAGTGTGGCCTTTACTAAGGCCTTATGAGATCATACTTGGAAGATTGCATCCAGTTTCGGTCTTTCCAATCACTTACTTCTCCCGGGTTTGCGAACCTCCTTCATAACCTTGATTTTGATAACTTCATTGTTCCCTTCAAACATATTGGATGTGATTTTCACTGAATTTGGCACTGTTCCCGATGCTGGCTCCACCAGTAGTTTTTGGTCTTCGGCGGACATACTGTAGTTTAAAGGGCCCCGTACGAGGGAATTGACCACAGGCTTGTGGTCCAGTCCATCTTCCCCAACACAGTTCAGTTCACCGGTCAAAGAGTCCATATCATTTGGCAGTTCGTCGTCCACCACGGCAGCCGGGGACGGAGGAACAAGATGCACCAAAGGTCCATCCCCGGGTTTGTCCGGCGGCTGGAAATTCTCGGCTTTCTTTTCACCGTTGCCATCTTGAACCGTATTGCTGTTTGCATCTGTAAAAGAGAAGGCTGGGTGCTGAGTTTCAGAAGAGGGAGGAGTGACAAAGTGATCACACAATCATCATCCAAAAATGGAACAACGCTGACAGGACACAAACTCTTAACAAGGCAGGTCCTTTCAAACGTTATCGGAACCCTTGAATTCCAAATTCATAGCAACTCAAAAGGGACAACATTCTATGCTACACGTAGAGGTAGTCTTTGACTTACAATAGTTCATTTAGTGACCGGTTACAAGGGCACTGAAAAAAGGGCCGTTCTTCACACTTATGACTGTTACAGCATCCCCATAGTCATGTGACTAGGTGCTTAACAATGATCTCACTTTTATGACAGCTGCAGTGTCCTGTCGTTATGTGATCACCTTCTGCCAAGCGAAGTCAAATGAGGAAACCAGATTCACTTAAAAAACGTGTTACTAATTTAACAGCCGCAGTGATTCACTCAACAAATGTGGCAAGGAAAGTTGTAAGAAAGGGCAAAACTCACTTAACACATTTCTCACTTAGCAACATAAATGTTGGCCTCAATTGTGATCATTAAGTCACAATTCCCTATATTCCCTGTGTTTTAATTGCAGCAGGATTTCTGGAGGAGAAAAATCAGCGATTACACAGAAAAGATATCTTTTGATAAAAACAGCTTCTTTGCAGAGTTTATCAGTCTGCCAAAACTCCACCAAGCCAGAGATTTTTAAGCCCCAAGTAAAAGGTTCAAGTATCCAACACCCAGAGAAGCAGGGCCAGCTTTAGGCTAGACAGCAGGCTGATCAAAGAAGAAAAATATCCCCAAATTAACACATCCAACCCAACTTTGCTAGGACAGGCTGTTCTGTAGGTTTGAACAGCACCCTGAAAAGCTGACCCAGGAAGTCTCTTTCCCTCCGGTTGTCCTGCAGAGCACACCTGAATTAGGTGAGCCACCTGCTGGTGAACACAAGAAAGACCAGTGATGCACACTTTTTTCCCACCACTCATAAAAACGAAGATTTTTTTTTCATTCAGGAAATGCATTACACCTACAACATTCAAAAGTATCTCTGTTATTTACCTGTTTCCCTGAAAATAAGACCTATCCCCAAAATAAGCCCTAGCATATTTTTTATGCAGGCACCTAATATAAGACTTACCCCCCAAAATAAGCCCTACTGGAGCCCGTGCAACTGCCTGGCCATCCATTCTGTCTGGTTGCTTGCGGTGCCGCGGCCATGAGGCGAGGCAGTGTGGTGGAGGAACTGTCCCATGCGCCCCACATCGGTTTACCTCAGGGGCCCCGCAGCCAAGCCATCCACACCCCAACATCTGCCTCGTGGTGGCAGCATCAGCAGCCAGGTGCAGCAGGAGCCCAGGTGGCCGCTGGCCCATTTCTGCATGCACACTGCCACAATGGAGCAGCAGGTTGAGCATACTGCTGGTGCCGTGGCTGCGAGACGAGGCATGTGTCAGGGTGCGGATGGCCTGGCTGCAGAGGCCCTGAGATAAGCCAGTGTGTGGCATGTGGGGCAGCTCCTTTCCCCCGCTAGCCTCATGGTGGCGACGCATCATGCGGCCTCCTGCCCCACTATGAGCAAGCAGAAAAAGTGGACCTCCCTTACATGGGCAGAAAAAAATAAAGATACCACACCAAAAATAAGCCCTAGTGCTTATTTTGGGACCCGAAAGGAAATAAGACCCGGTCTTATTTTCAGGGAACACACAGATATGTACACTCTTGTGCAGGTCCGAGGAGGTGCATCTCTCTCTGCCTTGTCCGGACCCTGCAGTGCAGAAGGTCTACTTCTGTACCAGCAGAGCACGTCTTTCGGGGAGCACATCTTTACATCAAGGAGGGCACAAAGAATAAAGGGTCAAACTCTGACATCTGGGCAACTGCATTTATTTAGTTCTTTAGTACTTTGGTGCTGCCTGTCTGGTCTAAAGGCAACTTTATACCTTTATAAGCTGGTGTAGCTTTAGTATTGGGGTTGGATGGGGGCCCGGCGGCTGAGGGCGACCCCTTTCCGCCAACGTGGTTGGCTACGACTGGCGGCGACTGCGGCCGTCTCAAGAATGGAGACATGTTGCGCCTTCTCTTCAGGGAGGCCGGTGTGTTGGGCTCTCCGGGACGTTTGACTTTGTTCTGAGGTCCGGCGACAAATTCATCTGCTTCGTCAATCATCATTCCCTGAGAGGAAAAGAACCGCCGTCAGTATAACCCACTAAGAACGACACTGACTCCCCGGGGCGAGGAAGGGGATGGAGATCAGGGTCTGGCCAGTAAGCAGAGCCCGCATCCCACCTTTTTATCCTGCTTGAAAGGGTTTCCGAAAGTGTGAAGTCTTTTGGGCTGGTCGGGGTCAATTTCTCGAAGAGGAGAAGGCATCATCTTTAGGTATTCCTGATAGTTCCCCATCTGTGCTACAGGAACACTGTGAAGGCAATCTGCAAGACAAGAGCCAGGTACCTGATTGGCCAAAGAATCTGAGTCATTTTTGCACTGGGCACTTCCTCCCATGTTTTAAAAGCCTCAGCTCCCCAGGTGCTGATAAATGCAGATGGGGTCAAGGCCAAGACTAGCTGACAGAAAGCATCTGAAGCAGGGGTGGGATTCAAAGGTTTTTACCACCAGTTCGGTGGGCATGGCTTGGTTGGCGCACTTGCATTTGTTTCAACTTACCTCCTGCAAGCCTGCACTCTTCCTGTCGCTTCAGCAGCTGCTGCCCGGCAATTGCTGTGCCGTGCTATGAAGCTACGCTTCAAAGGGAATAAAGGTGAATATGGGAGCCCAGGTGGGCAGGTGGGCCCAACACCAGAGTGGCAGAGAGAACCAGTCTGGTCTCCACTACTCATCGGCGCTACCGTCTTGACTGAACCGGGCCAAACTGGTAGAATACCAGCACTGGTCTGAAGGGTATTAAGTCCTTCAAGAGTTCCCTTAATTTTCAACTTCCAAACCTCCTTTGATTTGCAACTATTAAACATTTCCTGGGAAACCAGTCCACAAACGAAGAGGAAAAGGCACCCTCATTCTCTAACTCAAACTCTGCACAAACCACAACGCCACCTCTCCGAATTACTCCTAGGAGCAAGGCCTGAGCTCCGAGATAAAGCAAGCAAACGCGGCCTTCTGTGTTCAACCCTTGATCGAGGGGTTGGGAAAGAGGCCACGAAGGAAGGCTGCCTGCAAACCCCTCCCCCCCTTGCCTCTGCAGAACTCCACGGGAATCCTTACCTTCATCCTGGCCTAGAATGACCTTGTGTGTTTTCAACAGGTTAGTTCTCATCCGGGTCAGCTGGTCTAAAAGGCTGCGGCGCGGAATGTCGTAAGCATTGCGGTAGGCCTGTGGCTTTAGATCCTGGGTTTGGGCAAAGAAAAAAGGTTGGCTTTAGTCATTTCCCCCACCCTCCACCCCCCCCACTTCTGAAAAGCCAGAAGAGGCCAAGTCAGGAGGTGCCTTGCTTCCTTCAGACCTGGGACTAGACCCACCTTATTCAAGAGCCCTATCTGGAAGCCAGCAAATTCCTTCACGTTCATTTCAGGCAGCCTCAGCGGGGAGTCGCCAGAAATCCCTTGAAGCAACTGCTTGAAATCCCTGCTCTGGATGAGGGACAGGCCACTGGAGTGACTCTTCACTTTAATGCCCGTCTCTTGCGGGGGCTTCTTACCCACCGACCCGATTATCCGCTCCGACTCTATTTTCGTCTGCAATGAAAATCACAGCACTTGTTAAAGGTGGCTCACAGTCCTGCCGATGTTTTGTAGCAAAACGCCCGACACATCAAAAGACAAAAAGCCTGCCTTCCGAGTGTCAGGGGGTTTGAATGTTTAAAAAAGAAAAGAAAAGAAAAGAAAGCCTGCTTAAAACGGGTCCTTTCTCAAGGATTCACAGCGTTTTGCTAAAACGCCCATCGCAATCATTGGTCGAGGTCATGCAAGCTTTCAAATTACACCACGGGTTTTTTTTAAAAAAGCTATTCTAGCATATGGATGACTTCAGTCTGCAAAAAGGGCAGCAGGAAAGCCAAAGGAGAAAGGTTTTGCACCTCGGGTAAAGGCAGGGGGAAATGTAACCATGGCAGAGAGGTTTTCATTGGGCAGGGACGGCCTGTCCCACAGCCTCTGCTGCAAGCCATCATGTTTGCCACGTGGGCTCTGTGTGCAGCTTGAAAACTTGTATGCCTGGGTTTATATTAGTCCCACAAAGGCTACTGTACTGCAAAAGGGATTAAAGGTTTGTGCAGAAAGGGCCAATACTTCAAAGAAGACGGCAAGCAATTTGACCCAGAACCTCTGTTGAAGGCTTCTCACCCACAAAGGCACACCAACATTTTCCCCCTAGATTGCCCCTAAAATACATCCTGATTTCCTGCCCTTTGGGTTACAGCTCCAGTTTAAGCAACTGAACTACAAATCATACAGCCCTTTGGCCAACATAAGTATATGCACTCGAAAGAGAATTTGTATAATTTAGAGACAGACAGAGAGAGAGAGAAAGAGACAGAGGGGGGAGGGGGGAGAGAGAGAGGGAGAGAGAATGAAAGAGAATGAGAATATCAATAAGGCATTATCCCAAACTGGACTTCTAGAGAATTAACTGTTTAGGTTTTGGAAGGACACAGCCATATCCAGCTTCTAAGTATTTTATAGACTGTATGTTGAATTTGAGGAGTTGTTTCATCACCCATTCTGGCTTTCTCATGTAACTATTAGCAAAGGTCATGGCTATCCCAGGACAAACAGCAAAATTTAAGTCTACCCTACCTAAGTCTTACTTTCTCAAGCCTTTAGTGGCGAGGTTACTCCCAGTACTGGGCAGCATTATATCCCACAGAAAACCAACGAACCGTGCTAAATTTCACCTACTTCAATCTAGCTGCACCTTTCAGCTTTTCACACCCTAAGCTCTATAGGAAGCAAGTTGAGAGCCCGAAAGCCTTTGAATATCTCAAGATATCTGAGTGGATGGGGAATGGTTTGGGGGTAATTCTCTAGTGGTAGAGGTTTCTTAACCAATTACTCACTTTATTCAAAACAAGCAAAGGGGAAAATGAGATTTCTAACAAGCCCACTACCTCATCCATCCCTGCTTCGAAAGAAAAGAGAGTCACTTTGTGGCCATGTTGTTTTGATTTGCAATGTTAAGTTTACTCAATGGGAAGATTTCTCACTCACTAGGAAGATACTTCCGATACCATTCTTTAAAGCAGGGGTCTCCACCCTTGGCAATTTTACAACTTGTGGATTTGAACTCCCAGAATTCCTTCCAGAATGAGGCTGGCTGATGAATTCTGGGGGTTGAAGTCCACACGTTGTAACGGTTGGAGATCCCTGAGTTTAAAGCATTTAAGAACCCTTCGGTATTTTCCCCAACCCATGCAACTTGTATACACAACTCAATAAAACCCAAAGACATGTATGTACTTCTTAGCATTTCTTACAATACTCAAAGAAAGGGATTGTTTGACTGACTAGCCTCAGTATTGTGATGTGTCTATTTTGATTTTGTTTCTTTAAAAGAAAAAAACAGTTCCTATGTGGCCTCCAGGTACCAACAATGCTAACAATTTACAACCACAGTCCAGTGAGAAATAAACAGCTACCCTAAAATTGTTTCTCCTCATCTCTTTCTTACGCTACGAACCCAACCACCACTTATTTTTGAAACAGAGATGCAAACAGGTCTTTTACCTAACTCAAAAATAGCAGGGGGGGGGGGAGACATTCCTTAGGTGATTTATTTATAGAACTAGAGCAACACACGCTAAAAAAATAATAATAATTAATGTACTTCTAATTTCAAAGGTTTTGTCGATACTACCTGTTGGCTGAGTTTTTTAAGGTAAGAGATAACACTGTAACTAAGTCCACAATCTAAATTATCTGATATCAGATTTGGAGCTCCCATCATCCTTAGGGCTTTCTTTAATGGCTATAAGGAAAACAAAATACACAAGAGTAAGAAGAGAATCAAATCTTTTTTTATTTCTTTCAAGAAATGGTTTGTTTGTTTGTTTTTTAAAAATAAAAAGTCTCAACAGATCAGTACATGTGAAATTAAGGCACAGCAGAGTTGGTGCTGCCGTATGCCATGTTTTATTTTATTTTTATTTTGGAAGCATGGATTCAAAGTCGCACATTCCAGTTGTTTAAGGCATCGTGGGTGTCTGGGCCACGGAACCAGCCTGGCATCCCCACCAGTTACAGCGCAGAAGCCGGAGACCCTGATTGCCGGGATGATGCAAGTCCACAACGAGGCATCTTGCCCAAGCTATCCAGGTAAATTTCCACAATGCCCACCTAGTTTAATCTGCTTCCCTCCCACCTCTGGCTCAGCCAGGTACAAGGTAAAATGCGACCCTCTCCCTTGCTTATACTACTAGCAGTAGTAGCCCGGAGATCTGAAGTTAATGGACCCAGAAAGGGTGAAGGGGAGAAGGAGGGAAGGAGGGGGCTGAAAAATAAACACCCTCAAATCCCATATACTAGGCGACGATCCCAAAACGTGTTTTTTTTTTTAAGGAGGGAGTGCTAAATTGCAAGCATTAAGAACTTCGGAATCCTGGCATGCAAGCTGTTTTACTCAGAAGACATGCGACAAGGATGTTCTCTTGAGGAACATCCACCAGTGGTTCATTGGGGCCCATAAAAAGGACAAAACTACATACCACTAAGTAGTAAGGAGGCATGGTTTTTATGTAGCTGTCCAATGCCTGTCGCCACTTCAGATTTGGCTTAAGTTTGTGAAACTTGAAAAGGTCATCTGCAAAGAGGAGAAAACAATCCACGTTAAAAAAAAACAAACCTGCGCCTCGACACTTTGGAGGTCAAAAAAGTAACACAACTATTTCCTGCGCCACAAGATTTTCCCTTAAGAACCGAGATCCAAAGGGATGCGGGTTTCCAAGATCAAATCCCATGTTGGAACTGACAAAAAGATAATTTTGCTTCTAAAGACACACAGAATGCTATCGTTTACCACCACTCCATCCAGGGTTATGACATAAAAGTAACACGTCTTTAAGAAAAGACAATTTGGCCTCGGTGGGAAGTCACTGGAGCAGGACAACTTGAACTCTAATCCCACCTGAGGCAGAAGACAACTAGATAAACCCTTGGACCATTCACTCTCAGCTCTCTAAGGAAAAAGGGAAATGACAAGCCACTTCCAAAAATGTTGGAATTGGTTGGACGTGTCCATGTAGCCACCAGTAATCGTGTCTTGACACAAAGGCGGGGGGGGGCGAGGGGGGGGGAAGAGAGAGAAAACTGTGTTACTTCAGTTTGAGGCCTCTGAGTTAGGCCAGGGGCCTGCTTCAAAAACAGTACAGAAACAGGCTGAAATCCAGCACTTTTTCAAAGCTCTTTTGAAATTTGTGTCTAAAATTAAGTTTCAAAGCATGTCAAACAGCCTTAAACGGAAGCCCAGGATCTTTTCCTCAGCTTTCAGTGCGGTGTGTTCCCTTGCATCCCAACAAGAAGCTGAAGCAAATGGAGCGGTGGGCAGGCCATGAACTGCAGCAACAGTATGTAACTAGGTAACAGATGGAAATCCTGATAAGCTCTTACTCAACTTTTCCTGATAGAAAAGGGACCTCAAACAAGCCATCGGGAACGTGTTACTTTTGGGAGACACAACTGGGTGGAAATTCTTCTTAGAAAATTCAACAGTTGCTTGACAAAGCCAACCATCTCTGCACCCAGCTAACTATCACCCCAGATGCGAGACCTCCATCTCATGCAAATCTGTAGCCTTCAACCAAGAACTAGGAAGGACAACTTAGAAGAGCCTTTGTTTTAACATCTCTGTTTTGTAGCTCTGCCAATCAGGGTAACAAATATTCTCAATTTTTAATATAGCAAATATAACAATTGACAAAAAAAAGTGGCAAGGAACAGACAAAATCTGAGGATCAGCCAAATCAAATCTATGTAGTTGGAAGTCACTAGGGATAAAACAGCCATTTATCATGTAGGTTTCTTCACCTACACACATATGTATTAGAAAAAAAATATCCAAGAGAGAATAGCAGAGTTCCTGTTTTCTTTGACCTACAGGAACAGAGCAAGGTCTGAAGCAACAGGAAATCTCAAGTAAAATTATACCCCTTCAAAAGGAGGGAGGAATAGAATCCCTTATTTACCAGCAGCTCTCTCTCCAAAATATACCCCAATGCACAATTTAGGGCACAAGAATAAGCAAGAAAGTGTTTCTGAAACGGGAAGGCCAAAATATACTAATCCATGATCCGTCTGGATTTTTTGCAACACTTTTGTTCCAAGAAAACAAGAGAGCTCAGAGGGATAAAAAAAATTTTTAGGAAGATACTCAGGACTTAATCATAAGTAATTCAGTTGTGCTTCTGGATATATTCCTCAACTGAGGCAAGAAATAGCACAGGGCATACACACTTCCATTTATCATTCCCGTGTTTGCAAAAATTACCCAACCACAGAACAAACATCTTGACTGTGAGTCATGCAGCCTGGGATCTCCACCCTGCTGTTCAACATTTAGTCAGCTGGACTGAAAAATAAAAGACCTAAAAAAACGAACACGTGAAGGCGAGGTAGAGATGCTGAAAAAGAAATCAGCTGTACGTTTGTTTTCGGTTGTGAAAACAAAGTGGGGGTCAGAGAAAAAAAAAGGCAGAGCTGTCAAACATGTCAAAATGGCACTAAGAGGGTCTAGCTAGGTCTCTGTCAAGTTCACTCCCAAGGCAGGGAAATCCATGCATTTCTGAACCGCAAGGCTGGGGAGTTAGAAACAGGGCAGGACAAGGATGGTTATTGGAGTTAATGGGCAAAGCTGAAATTGGGCTCAGTGACACGGAGGAAAGCAGAACACACACAACCCTGAGGTGTTTCCTTCCACCGCGTTCACAAGTCAGAAACTAGTTTTATCCTTTTCGGCAACGGCTAACCAATGAGGCTCAGCTGGTACCTGAAAAAGGACCCGCATTCTAAATTTGAGGAGGCAAAATATTTCACAATCCGTGGGAGTCACCACCATCACCATCCTTGTGGCAACTCCAAAGAAGAGGCTACCTGCTTTATATTGGGAGGAAGGATACTTGGGCACTTAAGAGGCCATCCAGAGGCATTCACGTTCAAACATGGAGCCTGGACTCGGGTGAAAACAAAATGGGCTCCTTCTACCCAGGCATTCTGCTTTCGGAACCAAAAACTGTAACACGCAGCAAGGCAACCTGGGTTTCCTTCCAACCGAAGAGGTCGGGATCCAGGCTAAAACAAATCTTTGTGAAATAAATCCACCCAGAGACAAGGTGCTTATTTCTTGCAAAAGAAGGGAACAGCAAGCTCGGTGGTTCTTTTCTTTCTTTCTTTTTTTTTGGCGTCCCCGATATTACAAACCCTTGGAAATTCTGAGCCCAAGTTCTCAAATGAAAACAAAAACACAGGGCTTATTATATACATGCTGCTGCAAGAAATGTAGACACCACAGCCTGAAAAGAGGGAAAAGAATGGAGGTTGAACCTTACTCCAATTAAGGAAGAAGCTACGAGTCTAGGAGGTGAGCAGCATCAAACATGCACTGGCAGCAGGTGGCTCTCCTCCTCTGCTGCAGAGAAAAAAAGGGAGAGGGGGGGTGTAAAAAGCCTCTTCTCCCAACGTAGCAATTTGCAACACTTGGTTCCCATCCCGTTTAAGAAAACGGCTGGCAGACATACAAGCACGCACAAATGTAGACAGACGTCGGGACGACCTTCCTAGGCTTCGGGGGGGAGGGGGGGCTGGGCCGGGCAGCGCTTACCGAGCAGAGGGAGCAGAACGGGGTAGTTGTAAGGCATCACATAGAGATTGACACAGGTCAGACTGGTGCTGGCCTTTAAATAACCAAAGGGGTGTCCGAGCTCGCTGTATTTGGCGCTGCTGCTCACAAAGACCTAGGGAGGAAGAGCAAAGGGGAGGAGGAGGCAAAGTTAGATACAGAGGGTTGTGGTTCCCTATTGGAAAAAATAAGTTGTAAAAGAGGAGCGAAGAGTCTCGTAAAAAGGCTGCGTGTTTGTGAGATTAAAAGTTCGCCATGTTTTATAAAGAGGTGACTTGCTGCTTCTTGCCTTTGATTTAAATGTCTGGTTTTCTCCAGTGAACTGGTAGCTTTCCCAACACTGTGGGTGACACACACACACACACACTAAACTGTAACTTCCAAAACACCCACTCAGTGTGCTAGCAAGGAGAACTGTGCTCCTCTGTATCCAGAAAGGATCAGATTTAGGGGGGAAAAAACATGATATATATATTAGAATGAAGGTGGCCTAGAGAGGATGTTTCTCAATCTCCCCTATTTAACTAACAGTCCTATCAAAGCTTCACTTCATCAGGCTAAGATTACAGCACCATGGAGCTCTCTCATCCTAGTGAGCCCACAATCTCTGTCAAACAATTCTCACATTATCCCTTGTCATTCATGTTAACACGAAAGACGCATGTGGCTTTTCCTGAATTCTGGGTCCCAGAGAAGGTTTTTAATCCTTTTCTTTTCTTTTCTTTTTCTTTTTGGGGGGGGGGGGGGGGCTCTTTTAAACTACGTTGCTGGAGAGTTATGTTACAGTGACCAATAAAGCTGGACAAGGGAGAGGAGAAACTGCAGAAGTGTTTACAGGACCAGGTAAAAGACAGGGGACCAGAAGAAAAAAAAAAGAGAGAGATAAAACACATTCTCTCCTCCCCTGGCAACTACTGTTGGGAGAACAGTGAAGTTTTCCTGCCAACCCACTAACATTCTTATAGCTCAGCGGCAGGCAATTCCACCCAATTTGGAGTTACCTGTGAAATGGCTTATCACAAGAAGCCTGCGTGTGAGATATCAAACCAGGCTTCTATCTGCCTGCTCAGATTAGTATGGCTGGTCCAAATGGCAGCAGGTAGAGGGTGTTCTTCTCCCTCAAAACCTTCCATTACAGCAAAAGTTAATAAGGATTGAACTGGGGGTCCCTCTGTGGGTAACCCAGGGGTACCCAGTGAAGGACCGGAACAATGGGGTTGGCTCAGCTATTTCCAAACCCTTTTTTAAAAATCCACACGGCGTTCTAAGGATCTGAAATACAGATCATGCAAGTACCTGCCAGCACACGTGAGACAACTTCCGTTCCAAGATGTACTGCGTTAAAGGCGACGGTTCCAATTCGTACTTGTCGAATGGCAGTTTATCAATCACCATGGGTTCGCAATCCATGCAGGAGAACCTCACCACCGGATGAGCAGTGCGCGGGGGCTGGAAATGACGTAACAAGCCAAGTCAGAAGGGCTGCAGAAGGTTCAGTCCCAGCCCCTTCCAAAAAGTACTTATGGCTAACAATTTTAGCTTAATTCAACACATTCAGAGGTCATTACCGGGTTCTTTTTTTACAAGAGTCCTAACAAACCTCTGTGACCAGTTTGAAATAAAATAGCTCTGGTGCTACTACTCAGTGTTTTTAATTATGTTCAAGGTCCTTCACAGGTGACATTTAAATTATTGGAAAGCCAAGTTGGTAGTACCTCCAGGAGATGGGAATGGAGCTGAGGGCAGGACAACTCTAGGCCCTTTCAGAAGAGCTTAGAGCCTGGGCTAAGAACACAACCGTTAGGATGTGGCCTCAACGAAGGGCCCCAGAATCCTCAGGAGTATCTTACATACCAGCGTTGGTGAATTCTGATCAGGCCAAAATGATTCAGGAATTGGCCAATGGCCAACAGGCACACCCGTTTTAGGGTTTGGCCGCACATAGATGAGTTTATGACAGCTGTGCCATGGCTGAGAACCGAAGGAATTGACAGCCCTTGTGGCATCCACCGGTCCATCTAAAATCCAAGGAAAAAAACAGCACAGTAAGAAATATGGAGCATAAATTTGATTGTCAGTTATCACTATGCTGCAACAATGCAACAAAGTAGAGATTATAAATATTAGTGCAACTTCAATTTAATAAATTGGAGCATCCATCCAAACCCTAATTTGTATCATTTGTGTCAGTTCAAAGTCTTGGGGGCTTAATAGCCAGATCCCTTTCTGAAGTCAGCAAAGATCCTTCAACCAAGACCTAGTAAGCCATAAAAGCTTTAACTGTTACCTTCCCCAACATGAGGAGGATCTGGTCCCGATTTTTCAAAATTAATGACCACACCACTCTGAACCTTCTGAGCAAGGGATTCTAAGCATTGGTTCAACATGCGCTGTGTCCGAACACAATACGAGCGCCCTGGAACACAAAACAGGGAGACAGGCAGGTTTTAAATCAGGCAAGTTACAAGAAACGTACTGCAGGCTTAAGAACTGTAGGAAGAGGGAGGCTGCACAATTTCATTTAAAAGTACTGGACTTGGAACTCTTTCAAAATTGAAGCAGAAGGTCATTTTAATTCCTATTTGATCCCGTTCTGGAAAAAGTTCTCTATGGAAAGGGGAAAATAGAGTGACAAGGGAGTACAGTGCTGTAGAGGTGATTTTTAATTTGATAAGAAATGTTTCTGAAATGGCTCTCTTTAATCGTATCTCGAAAGAAAAGTATTTCTAGGGCAACATTTTATACAAAGAGGGTCTTGAATGTTCATGATGCTTCTTCTAGAAAAATCAAAGAGTATTAACAGGGACCTTCGACCCAATCCAATTTTGTATTTCTCCCAGAGCTTGTCACGGTGAAGTTTGACAAGGCCTTCAGAAGGGCAAGATTTACTAGATTAGCAACTATAAAATCCATCTTCATAAATTCAACGAGGACTATTGCTTTGAAGCTTCTTCATGAATGTTCCCAGATAGCCATCAGAGATTGTGGGGAGAGAAAAGCCAAGGCACAACCCACAAAGAGAGATGCCATTGAACCAACTAAAAGTTCAACCTCGTCTGCCCTGGCTAGAATCTCACACGTTTTCCAAGTCTGGCAAACTGCGAAAGCTGGCTACCTCCAGTGACTTCACACATCTGTGTGATGGCAGACTCATCTGTGGGAACGCTCCCCAGCTGCTCAGGTTCCACTGAAGGGGCTCCGGGCAAGCGCAGCACGAGGGCAAATAGCCGTTGATCCCAGCGAAACGGTTCTTTGGTTAGCTCGCTACCAGGCAGGGGAGAATTCAGAGGCAGATGGAGCTACAGAAAGAAGAGGAGAAACGTTTTAGCTAAGAGTCTGCTAGGAGTCCACAGGCATAGGGGATCAAAATCACAGTAAGAGAGAGCACCATGTGAACAAGACAAACAATCCAGCATTTTAATAAGTTTTTGATTCCTTTACAAGAAAAGAGGAACACAGCAGAAGTGTTAACATTTTAACAGCAAATGTGCCACATTCAGAGCATAGCAATGTAGTTAAGTATCTTACCTCCTCTTGAACAGAAGAAGTATTTGTCAGCTTGTTTCCATCTGTGATGGTAATTAAAATCGATGGCTCTAAAAAAAAAGGATTCCTCCCCTATACAAAGGAAGGAACAAAATGCCCAAATTAACACCTTCAAAGAATCGAGGGTGATGCAGTTTATAGTTGAAATTAACCCCAAGAAGAGTCCTCGGGTCCAAAGAAAAGGGGAACAAAAATATCGAATTTTGGTTTCTGGCTAAGAGGGGAGGGAAAGAGTTCAGTCCCCCTGGACAGGGTTGAGGGGTTTCCCAAACGGGCCCGTAGAATTTATTTGAAGCATTATCAGTAACCGCTCTGGCCCCTTTTACGAAAGAGCTCTAAACCTCCTTCGGGTGACAGGGAAGCCAGGGAAACTCAAAGCCAGCATCTCATTACCTGCCCATAGTTGTCTATTCCAGAGACTAATCTGTTGAGGTTCAGCAGGTCAAAGGAAGATCGCAGAGCCTGGCCAAGGGTGGTCAACCCGGATGCTTGCAGGTTTTTCAGTTCATTCATGAAAGTGGCGTGGTTTTCCTTCCATCCAGCCTAAAGGAGGAGCCAAGGCCACGTTTACTTTCTGAGTGCCAAGCGAAAAGGGCTTCCAAACAAGTCGCTATTATTATTTTCCTGAACAAGCGCGATGCAGAAATGTAAGTGAGCGAGGAACAATTCCATTCAGGTAAACACTGAAGGAGCCTGAAGGATTTCAATTCCAGGCTGGCCCCCCTGCCCCCCCCCAAACCCACTTTACTGAGAAGGCAATGTGGCCCACCCTCCTTTTCTGCCATTTCAAGGGTTGGCAGCAGCATCTTTCAGATCTCATTCCAATAGGTTTAATTTAAGTGAATGGCTACAAAGAGCCTTTGAGTCACGGCTAATCTTTTAGGACTGTTACATTAAATTGCCAAACGTCACTGGGCAGGGAACATCTACCAAATAAGGAACGCGGCCAGATTGTTATACATAGCCTCGGAATTACTATACCTGCTTTTATTCTCCATGAAAAAGTTTTGGCGACATCACACAATTTCCTCCTTAGCCTCTGCCAGGTTTGGCACCTAAAAAGACTTGCTTTTGTAGCCAGATATCCACTGGATGGAGAGCAGAGCTAAGTTAGTTATCAAATAGATAACCAAGTTAGTTATCAAATAGCATGTCTCCTCAGCATGCCAATGATGAACCTGTTCCAAGCTTTCTTTGTTCTCAACTTGCAAAGAAACTGGAAGTTGCTGTAACATTTGCTGGAAACATTACAAGATTTAGGAAACAAGTTTTTAGTGGCTGCCGTGAACTCATCCCTCCACACCCTACAAGTCACAAATCTTTCCTTCAACTGTAGCTCTGTTTAAGATGCACAAAACATGACTGAGTGAAGCTTTGCAATTCCCTACCACCCTACTGTAATACCCAATTTTAATCTTACAAGCTAGGTCTTTGGGTCTAAAACATTTTCCCAATAAAACTCCACTAAAGTGAGCAGCAAAATACCCCCAATACAAAAGCGGAGCAAAAACTAAATTCCCTAACCAAATATATCTGATATATAAATATCTAATTTAAACTCCAGAAGCTTGATAAACAGTTGCTCTCTGCAAAAGATTGTTTTGGTTTAAATAGTAACCACTAGATACACTATTAATGCCAACCAAATTAATATAGTATTATGGGCAGCAACCTAATACAAAAATGTGTACAATTTGATTTCAAGAGCTAGGCAACGCATTGCAAAACATTGACCAAATTAATAGTTTGCGTTTTTAAACCATTTTATTTTACTACCAGACCCATCCAGCTAAGGAGCCACATCTAGCCAATTTTAGCTGGATCTTGAAACGCTAAGGGCAGTCAGACACGGATAGCACCTTTACGGGGGCTGCCAAGAGCCGAAAAGTAGCTCTTGAGAAGTAACCCATCTCCAAAATGGTGATACCAAATAACTGCATTTCCCTACCCCATGGAACAAGTGTGGGAAACTGAAGACCACTTTTGCAAAAGCTTTTAGAGATGTGAAATGGTGTGATTCAGGTGTTGGACCACGACATCAGATCTAGATTGTTGCTCAAATTTATTCAAATTTACACAAACGCATCTCGGCCTGCATATATTTAAAAATCTGAGTAATCACAGCCTCATTACTTGCAATATTCTAAATGCATCGTGTACCTTCCTGATATCTGACACCAAGAAGTACACCATATTACCCCAGGGAGGTTACTTGATGCCACACAACCTCCAGAGAGGCTGGAAAGGTGGTATGAATACTTTCAGAGAACCAACTTCCCTCTCTCCCCTCCTTCCCGAATCACCAGAAAAAGCGACGAATAACCTGCAAAATAATCCAGTGGGTAATTCTCCCAAATCTTAGTTCTGGAACAGATAGAAACTGAATTAACAAATGTATTTGCTCAGTCATGAATGAGTCAAGGCAGGATATACTATAGATCGCTCCTGATCCCCAAGTTTTGGGGTATGTCTAGTGAAAAGAAGGGCTTAGGGGGGACATGATAGCAGGGTTCCAATATTTGAGGGGCTGCCACAAATAAGAGGTGGCTCAATCTATTCTCCAAAGCACCAGAAGGCAGGACAAAAAACAACTGATGGAAACTCATCAAGGAGAGAAGCAACCAGAAAATAAGGAGAAATTTCCTGACAGTGAGAAGAATTCACCAGTGGAATGACTTGCCACCAGAAATTGTGGGTGCTCCATCAACGGAGGCTTTTAAGAAGAGACCGGACAGCCATTTGCCTGGAATAGTATAGGATCTCCTGCTCAAAAATTAGACAAGAAGACCTCCAAGTTCCTTTCCAACTCTGTTATTCAATGCTAGTTATTTGCCTTTTGTTACAATCAACCAACCCCTTATAAGAGGAAAAACTATAATTCGCCCTTTTAAACAGAAGAACAGCCCTCTAAATCCACTGCTGTGGTCTGAGAAGAACACACTCCCCTCAAATGACATCTGTTAGAAGCTGGAGCCCTGCAAATGAGGAGACAACAAGTGTTCCTTCCAACAGAGAAAAATAACCACAGAGGTGTGCCTTAAGAATGGCAGACTGAAAAACAAGGAGGGCTGGCCCGGTTAAGTCGGCAAATTGCCAGGAAAGGTTCTCTCTCTCTCCCCCTCCCCACTTTATCCCAGAGGGCAGTGGCTGGGCCTTGCGAAGATCCAGTTTTCATTAGGCCTTGATGCTCCAAGCATCTGTATCTCCCTAGAACAAGGTGTCCAACCTTGGCCACTTTTAAGACCTATGGACTTCAACTCCCAGAATTCCATGGCTGTCTGGGGAATTCTGGGAGTTGGAAGTCCACAGGTCTTAAAAGGGAACAAGGTCACTCCTGCTTTAACCAGAGGGCACTCAGTAATTAACCACCACCCAAAATAATAACAAATTGCCATGGGCAAATTTTTACCCAATGGCTCTTGGTACACAGTGCCCTTTGAAAACTCGCAACACCAAGTTTCACAACCCTTTATTAAAAATGCCACACCCAGATGGAGACACCATGGCAGCTAACTCGAGGAGCAATACAAGCTTTCCACATCATGCTTCCAAAGGTCAGAGAGGGAAGAGCAGAAGGACCTGTTGAAGAGGTGTAGGGCAGTGTTCTTCCTCTGGAAACAAATTTAACATAAACAAAGGATTTAACCCGAGGTAGCCCCTGCGGAAGCTAGCTAGAAAGATTCTACCATGAAATTCCAATCTTCAGCTCACGTTTTTAAAAACACGCTCAAGTATTGGCCAGACTGGCTCATAAGCCATGATATAAGTAATTTAAATCGGGACCGTTTGATCCACCTGCAATCTCCTTTTGGAGGCCTTCTATACAGGTAGTCCTTGGCTTATAAACGTTTGTTTTAGTGACCATTCAAAGTTTACAGTGGCACTCAAAAAAAAGCAACATAGAACCATTGCAGCATCTCCATGGTCACATGGGATGTTTGGCAACCGAACTCGTATTGATGACCTTTGCAGGGTCCTGCAAACCCTTTCTGGCAAGCGAAGTCCATGGGCAAGGTCGATTCACTTTATAACCATGACTAACTTAACTGTGGTTAGAAAGGTTATAAAATGGGGGGAAACTGTCTCACTTAGCAACAGAAATTTTGGGCTCTATTATGCTCCTGAGTTGAGGATGAACTGTGCTTGCTAGGAATGGTTGCAGATTAGTAGGCTACCACAAATTTATGTGGTTTCCACCCTAAAGGTCTGTATTTAATACATTAGTCCCCTAACATTTTCCTTCACTTATGGGCTATAACCTTTTGTTGAATTTCCTTCCCTTTTTATTTTAGTGGCCTCAAAAGGGCTTAAAAATCTGTTAGTCCAGCTCAAATGCCCTTGATCCCACCCAGCTTCCAGGCATTCATGACAGGCAAAAATTAGAGTCCAGGCCACCAGTTTGAAGTCTTCTGGACCTTCGACTCGCTGTCAGTCAGAGGAGGAAGATCCATTCCATACTGATCAGAATAATAGAGTTGGAAGGGACCTTGAAGATTTTCTAGTCCAACCCCCTGCTCCGGTTGACTTTAGTACCATCCTAGGTGAGATTTAATCTTCTCAATCAGCCATAAAAGTAAATGTATGTGCATTAAATTCTTAAGGCAGGCAAAGCTGGGCTTTCAGGAAGCTAATATGCAGGAAAATCATTTGCAATTCTCAAAGAAACACTGCAGTGTCTGAAGAGGGGTGGGTGAGCTGCAGAATATTAGCCTTTTCAGTACTTCCCGCCCCACCCTGCTTCAGATCTGACAAGATATTTGAAATGTATTCTATCAAGTTAACATTATTTTTATCTTATTACTCCAATTCTATAGTTGCCCTACTTTTATTTTTAGAACTGTTCCTTGGCCAGGTGTGATAATGGTACAAGGGACCCTAAAATTAACATGTTTTGGTTTGCTCTCTGCAGACGTTAAGAATTGCCTCTCCAAACCCATTTTTCAAAATTAACTCTGTGATGTAAAATCCTAAACTATCACTACTTCCATCGTGCAATTCCACATCTGAGTGCCCAATTAACAACAGCTCGCAGCTCACTATTTTCTGGTGTCACAACCTTGACAACTAACAAAAGGCATGTATTTGGGAAGAGTTACAGAACTCTCCAAATTGGTCACACACCACAGACTTTGTTGTGTTCCTCGAGAAAGAAAAACATCGATTCACCATGAAGGGTTAAAAACACTACATTCCATTTTCAGCTGCCGCTGACATCGAGAATGTCTACTCCATTTTGAGCCATATAAATGCAGGCAGCTTTGGAAAAAGAAACAGGAAGAGTCATCCTGAGCAGAGAGTTGAGAGAACTTTCCGATGACAAGATCCGGAGAGACTAGCCAGAACAAGTCTTGACAGCTCTTCTGAGCAACAGCAGCCACAGATGACGTAGGAAGACCCAGAGAGCGTGAACGAAAGCCAATTCAGAGCACCACATGCACACAATCCTATGTGGCCAAATGCAAATGTCTCAGTTGCTCTCTCCCTTGTCAACCTATGCAAAGGCCTTCAGTTGGGTTTCTGGTGACCGGTTAAACTCCATTGTTTCTTCCATGCCCCCCTCTCCCATTTCTTTGCCATGAACTGCTAAGGGGTTATCCGTGGGCATTTTTGTTCTGCGAGACCAGTTTCACCCCCATTTTAAAAGTCTCATTCAAGGTTTAAAATTCAGAAGCAGTCTACCAGAAACACATTGGGAGGAGAAGAAGAAAAATAAAGAACAGAGCTTCAATCAGAGAGAGAGAGAGAAGTTTAAAGACCATGGACTGGTTTTTCATCCAGTCTGGAGAGAGCTACCAAAGGATGCTTTTGCCGTTCAGGCAACGTAGGGCGGAAAGGCTACTCAAGACATACCGATTTTTTTTTTCCCTGTAGGTGTTTCAAAATTCTATCTAATTCTCACAGGGACGTAAGACCACTTTGGAAAACCAATGCAGCCCTACAAATGTTGAATTTCGATTGTTGGGCCATTCCGAAGTTTGGTACAGGTTACGGACTTTTTGGCATAAGCAAGATAGTGAATTCAAGGAAACAGATATGAAGATGGGGAGGGATGCTTTTCTGCTTTCCAAATGCTTATGATGTAGGATTGCCCAACCGTGCTAAAAATCCTTCAAAATACAGGGTGTTCCATTTCTATTGGAAATGCGAAGCCAAACTCGTGTGTTAAAAAATAAAATGAAGAACAAAACTTATGAGCAGAGGCAAAAAAAAAACTTTTCACCATGTTGAGAATTATTATCTCATCCCCACCAATCTAAGAAAATAATCTGTAATCAAATCATTGACTGATTTGATTATAGATCTGTTTTGGGGGATTTCTTAGATAAACTCAGTGGTGCCATTTGAGAGCTCAGTAACAAATTAAAACTGATGTGTGGACTGGGCTGAATGGGGACCCTGTGTCCCACAGGCCAAAGATCATCACGAGTCAACAAGAAAGGTAACAGTTGGTTCTTTTGCAAGGTTCCCTGTAAGTCTGAAATCAGCTATCAATTACACTCCTTTCTAAGGATCACCGCTCTTTATAGCCCGTCCAATGTAGCTGAACACTTTCTCTTACTTGGGAAATGTAGGTCTTATGAAAAAGCTGACCGAGAAATACTTGAAGCCATTTTCTTCCCTTATTAGTTAACTTTGAAATTATCCTTCTTACAGATTAGCTATCGATGCTACAATAAATAACATTTACTCAACTGGACTGTTAAGTAGCTGAGGAAGGAATGTCCAAAACTAAAATCTTAGAGGAAATGGTTACAGATTACGTACCTATTGGCTACCTACATTTGCCAACTACAAATAAAGTCTTGACGTCCGATAGAATATTTGTAGCTCAGGATTGAACCGTGGGGTCCTTGGTGCTCTCTGAGCTTGGTTTGTTTTCTTGTAGACGTTTCATAACCCAACTAGGTAACTTCGTCAGTGCTAGCCTTTACATCTTCGGGTTCACTTCTTTCAATAATGTGGCTGGAGGATGACAACTAATATTTAATGTAGTATCCTCAACAACTAATTATGGTTTTGTCTCTATAGTGTATTCATGCTTGGTATTTTTCTCCTATTTCCACTACCAACAGTACCAGAGACTTTGTTAATGGGCTCCGCAAGAAATTTATTCTCAATCCTAATTGCAGGATTGGCAGCCTAATCTGGGACAAAAAGTGCCATTTCTATATCTCTGGCGTACTGGGAGATCGCTAGAAACCCCAATTTAGGAAAAATTGGTGCAAAGAAAAGTTAAAGAGGACTGTTTAAGAACATGGGTAAGAAAAGGAAAGTGTGACTGAGGTCTTTTCAATGTTTTAAGGGAGCTGATTGTATTTTTTAAAAGTGTATCTTGTTTCCAGGAAAAGTAGAAACGCATCCCTTGGTTTTCTCAGTCCAACTTCAGCCATGGGGTGGGCCTGAGCAACTCATTTTTTGACTTTCAATTCTTCTTGAAAGATGGAAGAATGGCTGTAAAAATAACAACGCAAATGATAGTGAAAACTTCTGAAAACTACAAATATATATATATATATATACCGTTTCCAGAATGGCAGGTATCCCTTTGACTAATCCCTGTCTTATTTTTGGCTGACAAGATAAATACATTGTTTTCGAAGAACGATTAAGAAATCAAGAACTCTCAGAGCGTATTTCAAAGAGAGCTACTGAAACGGACAATTATTCTTTGATACATTTTCAACATTATTGTTATTAAGGAAATAAACAGATGCACAACTGTAGCTGAAATTGTAACAATGGGCACTCCTAGTTGTTTGGAACAAGCCTTGAGGAGACAAGAGAAAATGATTTTCTCTGGAAGCAAAGCGAAGAGGCAAAAGACAGAATCTCTTCCTCAGGGATGTCAGAAGAAAATGGAAGCCTAACTTCAACAAATTTTTGACCATTTCCTGATCAGTAGACAAGCCAAAGGAACGGGCTTCTACATCCTGTTCCAAAAATGAAGGATAAATTATCAGTTCAGATTCCATTTTCTCTTCCTGCACAAGTCCAGAGCTTTAAAGATATTGAAAGCACTACCAGAAAATTGTTTTATTTTGGTTCTTTGGAGAAAGTGGCCAACGGGCAGCACTTGAGATCCATTTTTATCAAAGATCTCATTGCAACACAATTTTAAACTTTGTATAAGAATAAATGTAAAAATGGGCTCCTAGCAGGGAATCCTTTTCTCACAAAGAGGAAGCAAACTTTACAGCTGATCTTCAACCAAGGAAACTGAAAGGAATTCACAATACTTAAGGTTGAAGTGCATGACGAGAGGAACAGTTTCCGTTTATGCACATCGAGGAGATGGGATCAGCAACAAAAAAATTGGGGGGAGGAGCAGAAACTGAAAAACTTTACCAGAAATAAGGCTGAAGCCTTTATGGCCCTGCCAAAAGGAAAAGAAGTAAAGGGAAAGGGAAGCCACAGAATGCTCTAGGTTTCCTTCTCCCCTCTGTTAACTGGATCAGCTGGCTGCCAGAGGAGATGGAGGCCTCATGCCCCAATGCAGTTACTCTCGAGAAGTGAAGGATGTGGAAAGGAATTGGAAAGCTTTGAAAAATTATCTAATCAGCAGCTCCTTTAAAGCAAGATGGGGAGATTGTTTGTTCAGGTGCTTGATTGCCATGTAAGGAGAAAACAGACCCCTATCTGGAGATTAATATCTAGGACAGATTTAAAATTTAATTTGACACAATTAAAAAGTCATCCTTATTCAGTTCAGAATTTAGGAGAATGGAAGAGTTAGGGGAAGGGTGAATTCAAGGCAAAAACTACTTTATGGTATCAAGAAACTGTACCCTCGCACAGAAGTCAATTATGCTTCCAAGCATGGGTAGGGAGTCTTGCTAAAAATGCATTTTATTGTGCACTTCTCTGATAAAGTGTTGTTTAACAAGCACAATGAAAGACCACCTTACGGGTAAAATAAGTCAGAGAAATTATGGATTTAAAAATAGATCAGAGAAATTGTGGATTTTTTTTATCTGCAAGTCAAATTTTGTATGAACACAGCAAGGACTCCCTGAAGATATGTGAAGGAAGGAATACATGTTCATTTGTTTAGTTGAGTGGTTTAGGCAGGAGAGTAGAAAGGAGATGGTTTTAGTGCCAGCTTAGGTGTGAAAGACAGCTAAGTGACTTTGGGTCAATCACCAGGTGAAATCTAGTTGCATCTTAGACCTGGAAGGTTTGGTAACGCTGGGACAATCCTTAGGAGATGGTGAGTTCTAGCACTGTCTTATGGGTGAAAGCCAGCTGGGTGACATTGGGCCATTCCCTCTCTCTGAGGCCAACTCACCTCACAGGATGGGGAAAGCATTGGGTACGTTTGTTGCCTTGAGTTATTTATAAAAATAAAGGTGGGATATAATAAAAATAAATAAAAGGTGTCGGGATACCTAGAGAAGGCAAAGAAGCCAGAAGTGCTTTCCTGATGAATTCTGATGCTCCTCTTCCTGGGGTGGCTGGAATTAATTATTATTATTATTATTATTGGTTAATCTTTAGTGAGATTCACAGCCTTTAGGACTGGTTGATAGCTCAACAGCTGGAATCCTAACCAAGGACCTAGGAACTGTTCAGGTAGCATCAGAGGATATAAGTTGTTAGAAGTAGGGTGGCTTTTTGTAGAATCAGGGTATTAAAGTCTGACAAATTCAGGATTTCCAAATAGTGAGGTAACCCTTTATGTATTGCTCTAAGGGCTCCAATTACAATTGGAATAATACATGATTTTTTGAGATTTTTATTATTATTATTGATCATCACATAGTCAGCCAGATGTTCAGACTGGGTTTGGCATTTTTGTCTACCTAAAGTCCTTAGCAAGGACCTATGTTGATTATTATGATTGATTACTATACTATTATTATTACTATTATTATTATCATTGCTGAATCTGGCCCTGCAGAGGCCACAAAACAGATAGAAAGGACCTGCTAGCAACAGCAATAGCCCTTAGCCTTATATTCAGTGCTTTTACAGCCCTCACTTGGTGGTTTCCAAAGCCAGCCTCTTGGCCCCCAATCCTCATTTTAGAACCTCGAAAGGATGGAAGGCCGAATCCACCTTGAGCCTCGAACCATACCTGCCTCTTTTTTGGGGGGGGCATCCTCCGTATCCAGGTGACCTTCGGAGAGACCCTCGGGAGACCCCCACCTCCCTCCCTCCCCACCCAGGGCCAGCCACCTCCTGAGAGAAAGAGAGAATGTGTTTGTGTGGGGAGGGAGGGTCGTGTGAACGGCTCCGCGTGTGCCTGGGAACGGAGGGGCGACAGCCCCCTCCCCAGGCGGAGGGGAGGGGAGGGAAGGGGGGGCAGGGGCGGGCGGAGAGGGCCGCCGCGTGGTGGGGCGTCGGGCGGGCTCTCCTCCTCCTCCATCTCAGCAGCGCCCTCAGCCTCCCTCTCTCTCTCCCTCCGCCTCGCTCGCCGCCGCCGCCGCCGCCTCCATACAAAAGCAAAATGTCCGCCGCCATCTTCGCAGGCAGGCGGGCGGACAGGCTGCGCCCCGGAGCCACCTCGCCTCTTCCCCTCACGGAGGGGGAGGAAGGAGGGGGGGCGACAGAAGGGGCTGCCCTGCCCCCCTCCTCTTCTTCCTCTCTCTCTTCCCCCCCCCCCCCGCTTACCTTGATGCAATAAGGCGCCTCGTCGAAGGTGACCAGCATGTACCTGTCGCCGCGGCTGGCCGGGTCTCGGGCCCTCAGCTGCGGAGAGAGAATGGGGGGGGAGAGAGAGAGAGAGAGTGAGATGGGGGGGCTCTGTGAGGAAGGGGGGGAGCCGACACGCGTTGAGGGGGCCGGCGGTGTTACGTGTGAACGTGCTTGGCGGGGCCCCCCGCGCGTCAGGCAGGGCAGGCAAGGCAGGGCAGGCCCGGGCCCCACCTTCATGAAGAGCTCGACGGCGCCCTTGGCCACGTCCAGGTAGCTGGTGCCCAGATACGCCCGCTGGTTCATGGAGGCGGACGTGTCTATGAGGAAAAGGAGGATCGGCATGGTCCGCCACGGACCCGCGGCCACGACGGGCGAGGGAGCCCCGGCGGCGACGGCGGCGGAGGGGCAGCCGCCTCGCCTCTACCTCCTCCTCCTCGGCCGCTATGCCCCGCTCCTTGCTCCGTCCGGCCTCCCCTGCCCGCCCCTGCCAGCGCTCCGTCCGGGCGACCCTCCGCTCCGGCCGCCGGCAGTCACTGAGCGGCTCCTAACTTCGGCTCGCTCGCTCCCTTGCCTCGGCGGCGGCAGCGGCGGCCAACACCGCCCCTTGGGGCGGGGCGAGGAGAGGGGAGGCGGGGGGAATAGAGGCATGTGACCCGAGACAGCGTCCCGTTGGCTGCCGATTATGCCGAGATTTGCATAGGGGGCGGGGAACCGCGCTGCGGCAGGCAGGGCGGTGGAACCCGAGCGGCGCTCCGAGGGGACTTCGGGGGATGATTGGCAGCCAAGGAAAGGGGCGGGGCCAGGGACAACGCGGCGGCGGCGACTGCTCCTCTCCGCAGAGGGGCCGGGGGGAGGGGGGGGGAGGGAGGAAGGCGGACGGGGCTCGGGGTCCATCATGAGAGGTGCTCCCTTCGCCTCCGCGGGGCGGCATTCAGGAGCCATCCGGGGGGTCCTTTTTGCTCTGTCGGGCCTCCTCCCGACTTGGGGGATCCGCAGCCCCCGGCAGTTGCGCCCCGAGAGGCGATCTCCTCTGGGATCGGGCCCTTGATAGGATCGCGCTGCGCCGGAGGGGACCCATCGCAGCCCTCTCCTGCGCGCTTGGAGCCAAGCCGAAGTCCCCCCACCTCCTGCTGCCCCCAAAGGCCCGGCAGTCTCGTTGCTTCCCGGGCCATGCCCGCCTCTGCCGAGGTCTCAAGGCCGGGAAACCCACCTCCCCCCCCCCCGGCACCAGTACGACCGGTTGGGCAGGTCGAAGCCTGGGGAACATTTCGGGGGTTCTTCGGCCCACACATTGCCGAGCCAAGGCTGGGTTCTGGCGCCGTGCGAAACCCCCAACCAACCGGAGGCTTAAATCTGGCGGGGTCGGTGGTCCCTGCATTAGCCCCCTTCCGAGTGCCTCCATCCAGGCTCGGGCAAGTCAAAACCTCGTTCGGGCCAGCCTGGCGGATAAACCGGCCCGGTTTGCCCAGCCGCTTCCCCCGGATCGGCTCTTGGAAGCGAACGAGGCTAAACCGTGGCTCTTCCGATGACTTCTTCAACCCGCAAACGCTTCCGCCTTAAAGGTGGCTTGTTTGGAAGCGCTCCCGTCCTTGCCCTCCTTTGTGGGAATGGCTCATTTCCTGTTTTCCCTGGCCTTTTGCGTTGGATTGTTATGCCAGGTCGGACTGGAACACCAGCTACATAAAATAAAAAGATTCTTGCCCTGAGAAAAATCTACTTGCGGGTCCTTTCAAAAAATAAGTATCCCAGACCCTTCACTCAAAACAGAATTGCTTTGTAACCATACATGCCAACTGTACCTGGGGCAAAGGAAAGAAAAAAAATATTTACTTTGGGGATTCTCAATATCTTTTTTTTTTTTTTTTTTTTGTACTCGTGGATCTTTGCCATTGGTGAAAAGCAAAGCTGTTTGCTGCAGTGTTGAATAGAGGTATAAATATGTTTCTTTTCCTGAGCTGGAATGGAGGGTGTATAATTGGGGGTGACATGAGATAGGGCTTCACTGGTGGGCCAGAGCAACAAAGGGGAAGCTGAACATTAGTCACTTTCTTCTGATCATTCAGTAGATTACAAAAATGTAATCCTTATCTGGTGTCAAAACAGCTTCCTTTAGATCTCAGCAAAGAATTGTCTTCTTGTAGGGTGGGATGGACTTTCCCTACCCAGCAAGAACAAGGTGAGAAAAACAAGGCACCAAGCAATTTTCAAAAATGAGCTAAAATTTGGCTAGGGGTATTAGATGCTAAATTAAAGTATTGATTCCTCTTTCATATATATACTCCCACCAGACAGGACATGGATAAATGAAAGACAGCAATTGTGGAGGCCAATCTAGACAGTCTTCCTAATCCTTGCCCCCTCCACAAAAACGAAGAGAATCATAATCTAGCACTAAAGCCATGTTTACCTGTAGCTTGTCTGACATTACCCATAGGTGGTATCCAATTGCCAAATGTGACCTTAAAAAAAACTATACAACCTGCTCCACCGTTTTGCAGAAAAATAACAGAAAAAATGTATTGAGAAAGAATTGCCATTCAGATTTTTTTGTTGCTGTCACAGAGATGACTAAATTGTTCCGTCATTCACCTTTTTTGTTTTCAAAATTGCTTCCGTGGTGCAATAGTGTGCTCCTTTGGTAGAATCACTTCAACACTTCTGAGAATGATGATTTAATTACTGTTCTAACAGCTGTCTTTATAATGAGATGGTGCAGCTTTCTCCACAATGGACTTTTTAGCTTTGGAGCAGCTTCGAGTGTGATTTGATTGTTTATTGTACCCTACGACTATTATTAAGTGTACCTTATGATTCTTGATGAATGTATCTTTTCTTTTTATGTACACCGAGAGCATTTGCACCAAGACAAATTCCTTGTGTGTCCAATCACACTTGGCCAATAAAGAATTATTTCTATCCATCCATCCATCTTCTCTTGGCTGTTGCAGAACTGTGCAAAAACTGGAAAGGTTGGATCCCACCATGTGCTATGCCCAGACCTAGGGAGGCCTACTGCAAACCTGCATATCAAAACCCCTTTTTGCATTGCTGTCTTATTTGTGGCTGTGGAATTCTGGGAGTTGAAGTCTTAAAAGTTTGGACACCCCTGGGCTAAACCCACACTTGGTTCTTTTGGGGTCCCCTCGGTTAGTGCTGTGAATTGTGGTCCGCCTTGGCAATTGTATCCCACTGGGAAGCCCACCGTGGCTTATTCAAGAAATCCCAGTCAAGCCAACCAGGTCAATGCATGAAGAGGGAGGGATCCATTGGGGAAGCCGGGTCTCCTAGGGGCTTCCCTGTTTGACCCGCAGATTTGCAGCCTTCCAAGGGTCCCCTCATTCCCATTTCTCTGGATTGCAAGGCCTTTATGGACATTACGTGTTTATTTTTCAATAACCCCCCCCCCACGCCACTGAGGCGGACCCAGATGAAACCCACCCGCCTCTGCTCTCCAAAAACAGCCGTTACAAATGGCGGTCCGGCAGCCTGAGGGACGAAGGGCGCATGCGCGGCTTGGCGACCGCGTCTCCGGAGCCACCGCAGGAAACGGCCTCTGCGCGCGCACGTTCTTGCGATCGATTGGGGGGGGGGGAGAAGGCGGGAAAGAAAGAGAGAAGAGGCGGTGACGCTAAAAGCGTAGGTGCCGCGCAGGCGTAGTGGCTCTGGTCCTCGCTCAGTCCTCCACCTTCCCAGCGTCCTTCGGTTGTCCCGGTGACGTCAAAAAGGGGCGGGCGGGGAAATCGAGACTGGCGAACCGGCCCGTGAGGAGAAGAAGGCCCAGAGCTGGCGAGGCGGGACGGTGGCGCTTCTCTCCGAGGTTGCCGCCCACAGACGAGTCCGGGACGGCAAGCATGGCCGGCGGGGTGAGCGAAGTCCCCTCTCGTTGGGTTTCTCTTGAAGGGCGGGCGGAGGAGAAGGAGGAAAGCCCGGAGGCTCGTGTGAGCGCGTAGACGCGTGTCAGCAAGGGAGACCCGTGTCGGGACTGCCCTGCTTGGATCTCTCCGCCCGGCCAGGGAAGAGGGAGGGGAGGGCGGGGAGGAAACGAAGGAAGGAGAGACCCATCCACCCCTCCGAGCCCCAAAAGAGAAGGTGCCCGAAATGGGGACTGATAGAGGGGCGTCTCCGGCCGGGGTCGTAGTCATGGGGGGAGGGGGGCGGTTATTAAGAGCCTGGGGGATGTTTGGGGGGGGGCTAAGAAATCCAGGCTCCGGTGCTGGGATGGGCCTTTGAGTGGGTGGGGGTCCTCAGGGATTGCCTCAGCCTGGGTGGGGGTCCTTAGCAAGAGCTGAGGGAGCTGCAGCCCCCTTTCAGAATAAAGTGGGGAGGGGAAGCCTGCCTGAACCTTCCCTGGGAGCAGAGCCTGGGTTTGGGGTCTGTGGGGGGGGGGTTTACCTAGAAGCCCCTTCCCCTCCTCCTGTTCCTGACCATCCCCTCAGGTATGTCTGAAAGAGGACGAGGCTGCTTCCCAGCCCCTGGATTTGGAAGATGAGATGAGAAAAAAAGAATCCAGGCTGCCCTGCAACTTCCAAGGGTTCCCAGGAAGCTGGTTTCCAAGAAGAGCAAGATGAGTCATGAACGTGGAATCAGAACCAGCCCTGGTCACTTCCTGCCTTTGGTGGCTCCTTCACCGAGGGTGAAAAACATTTCTGAACTGTCTGTGAACTTTAGAGATTAATTGAAGTCAATAGCAATGGCACTCAGACTTACATACCGCTTCACAATGCTTTCCAGTCCTCTCTAAGCAGTTTTACAGAGTCAGCCTATCGCCCCCCAATAATATGGGTCCTCATTGTACCAGTCTTGGAAGGATGGAAGGCTGAGTCAACCTTGAGTTGGTCAGGATCGAACTGCTGGCAGTGGGCAGAGTTAGCCTGCAATGCTGCATCCTAACCACTGTGCTATCAGAAAGGAGAATGAGAAAGGGAATAGGAGGGAGGAATAGCAATAGCACTTAGACTTATATACCACTTCACAGTGCTTTACAGCCCTCTATAAGCAGTTTACAGAGTCAGCCTCTTGCCCCCAACAATCTGGGTCCTCATTTTACTGACTTCAGAAGGGTGGAAGGCTGAGTCAACCTTGAGCCATTCAGGATCAAACTGCTGTCAGTGGGCAGAATTGGCCAGCAGTGCTGCATTCAAACCATCGCGTCACCACAGCTCAATGATGTGACTCCGTCTTATTGCTCCATCTAATTTAGTTGGCCAGACAAGAATGAAAAGTAATTTCTAACTATCTTGATAGGTAGACAGACAGACAGATAGTGATGGAGAGATGGAGGAAGAGATGGAGATATAGAGATAGATGGAGGGGTAGACAGAGAGATAGGATAGGCTGAGGGAAATTAAACAAAGTTTCTATATTAAGACTACACATAGTAATTTACCCTGAGTATTATAACAACATGAACACAGAAATAGAGCCAGCAGAGATAAACTAGTCTTGAGATCTTGACAGGGAAAAGCTGTAGGATAAAATAGTGACAATTTAGATGAATATTAGTGATTATCCCCAAAAACATATACAGCAATCTAGACCTTCAGTGGGGTGGCTATGTGTGAGGTGCATCTGATAATTTTAATTTTTTTATAGATTATCTGCTTTCACATAATGCTTAAGGAGCAAGTCTTCAATGCTTTCCATTTGGATGTGTTTGGAGATTTCTCTTGCTTCTAGATAAATAAGGAGATTATTTTTTTTAAAAGTCATGCTAGTGAGATGAAGGAGAATGTTGGTTCTTTTCTTTAGTGGGATTCAAACTCTCATGTTCTGCTTCCTTGCCTTATAGCTCCAGCGTGACATTGGCTGCCCTCAGGCATCATCTTCCTTCCTGTTTTGGCCAATTCCTCCAGATATTTGAGGGGGGCTATTTTTTTTTTGCAGGCATGCCATCAAAAGAAATATCCTCTTCTGTGTTGTATTACTCAACAGGTAGCTGCCAGGGCTGTTAAGGGGTGGACTGTGTGGCCTAGAGGACGCCTGCAGTTATAGGCTTAGCAATGGAGGTCCAGTTTGTCTGTTGGGGAAATGCGCTCCTCCCATTCAGTTCACTGGTGGCTTCCAAGCGTAGGCAATTTGTAGAAATGACCTCCAACATAGTCACTG
The DNA here is from genome assembly GCA_033807585.1 of Hydrophis major. NCBI lineage: Eukaryota > Metazoa > Chordata > Lepidosauria > Squamata > Elapidae > Hydrophis > Hydrophis major. Next base: position 26,192,171 of record CM066335.1, read on the forward strand.
ACTGGCCAAGTTCTAAGGATATTGAAGTCACGTTTGTTTTATTCATGTATGTTTGTTTGTTTATGTGCCGTTGATTGTAGGCTGAGCTCTTACTTGGTGCTCTAAACGCGATTCAGGTCTGCTTCTGGCATAATGTAGATGTAGGGATTAAAAGTTCCTTAAAATAGATTGGGTGAGAAAAACACAAATTGCTTCTATCCAGGGTGGTGCCATTTCAATAGGTTGGTTCACTTTAATTATTAGCTTTTCCTGGAATCGTTTGTTTATGCAGTACCAGATAGGGGGTATTTTTCAATGATTTGTTGTGTGCTGGCAGGCTTCCAGGGCAGACTCGTTGGTGTTTTCTTTTGTGCTTGAACGAAGCTGTGCCTCTAAATTACCAGCAGCACCTAAAGAATCGAGTCCTAATAATAAGACCCGCCATTCAGAATAATTGTGGGCTTTACTTTTCCATCCCAAAACAAGAAAAAGTGGCCCAAATTCCCCTGCAGGGGTTCAGTAACAAGAGCTTGGCATGCAGCACCCCAAATTTCAACGTGCTGAGGATTTTGTTTCTGCCTCTCAGTCTACAGACGACACATATATGTATCTTTATGTACACTGAGAGCATTTGCACTAAGACAAATTCCTTGTGTGTCCAATCACACTTGGCCAATAAAGAATTCTATCTATCCACCCACCCATCCATCCATTCATTCATCTATTCTATTCCATTCCCATTTCATTTTTTAAACTGACTGCTTCTTAGTATGATTTGATTGTTTATTGTACCCCACAACTATCGTTAAGTGTTGTACCTGATGATTCTCGACTCTTGATGAATGTCTCTTTTCTTTTATGTCCACTGAGAGCATTTGCACCAAGACAAATTCCTTGTGTGTCCAATTACACTTGGCCAAGAAAGAATTCTATTCTATTCTACACAGAACAGCAGCCGTTACATTCGCCGTCTCCCCCTTCTATTTGCAGGCTTATCACAATGCTCTACAAGTCTTAAGTTGCTGTGAACAAGAAGTCTTTGGAGACTGAGCTACCCACCTCCCCAAGTGCTAGAAGGACCAGGAAAGGAGGACTTGGTGCCAATGCAGCAGCAAAAAAGACAACCAGAGTTAGTGGAAGGGAAACTTCCCGTCTTTGTGTTTCCTACTGAACTCATCTTTTATGCCGATGACCAGGCGACGCACAAGCAGGTGTTGACTCTCTACAACCCCTATGAGTTTGCCTTAAAATTCAAAGGTGGGTATTGAAGCCTTGCTGGGGGATTGGGGGGGGGGGGGAGGACCAAATTGTACTGAACGTTTAAATTACAGAATGTAGGGCAGAGGTCTCCAAATTTGGCAGCTTTAAGACTTGTGGACTTCCAACTCCCAAATCTTAAAGCTGCCAAGTTTGGGGATCCCTGATGTAGGGGAAGGGTAGAAATTATGAATCGCCAATTCAGAAGATCAGGGCATGTATCTGAACCTTTGGATTGCTGTTAAAGGCCTGTTGCTAACTGTTTCCTTTCGTTGCAGTTCTATGTACAACTCCAAATAAATATGTCGTGGTGGATGCGGCTGGCGCGGTGAAGCCTCAGTGCTGCATTGATATGTATGTAAACATTGTTTCTGGGCTTGCTGTGTAGTAGCTAGCAATCGCCAAGCTCCTTCCCGACGCTTCTTTAGTCTCAATGCTACCTGACGCTTGTCCCGATAAATAGAAGTTATAGAGCAGGGGTGTCAAACTCAAGGCCTGTGGGCTGGATGCAGCCCATGGGGTGCTTAGATCACTAGCCCACGGATCCAACTCTCCCGACCTCCGTTTGCTCTGGCAGGATGTTGCAGGAGGCCGTCGCAGCAGAAAAACAGAGCTCAGGAGCCTGTTTTCTCTGGCAGAGTGCTCAGGCCACCACAGGTGCCCCCTGACACGAGTGACATCAATCTGGCCACGTTCAACCCAGCCCCTCCGAGGTCAAACACAACCCTGATGCTGCCTGGGTATATCGTAATTCATATCCTCCAATGGGACACATCCGTAGCCCAGAGTCATCCATCAGGCTGTCCAGTTAGAATTGTGCACAGCAGAAACTTCAGTCCCCTAGTTACTATCTTTGAAAAACTATTTATGGAATGCAGCTGCCACACTGCTCCCCCCTCTCTGTTGGCAACTCTAAAAAGACCATAGAAATATTGTATGAGTTGACATCGAGTTTGACACCCCTGTTACAGAGCAGTCCCTTGGGGTCCTCTGGGTAGAAATGATCTGTTCACACCCTTGTCCCAAATACTTTAGCTCCCACGAAATATCTCTCTCTCTCTCTCTCTCTCCCCCTCTTTCTCTTTCTGGGGAATTGGCCTGTAACAGCCACGAGGTCTTTTTTTCTCTCTCCCCCTCTGGGCAGAGTGATACGTCACCGAGATGTCCGACCTTGCCATTATGGAGTCATCGATAAGTTCCGGCTCCAGGTCTCTGAGCAAAGCCAGAGGAAAGCCCTGGGAAGGAAGGAAGTGATTGCTACTCTGCTCCCCACCGCAAAAGAGCAGCAGCAGAAGGAAGAGGAAGAGAAGAGGCTGAAGGAGCATCTGGCTGAAAGTGTATTTCTGGAACAGGCTCTGTGCCAGCCGGGTAAAGGAGCCCCCATTGCATCATTAACTCCTCCCCTGCATGGCCTCTGCCACCCCCTTGAGCAGTGGAACTGTGTGGGCTAAGGTGCCACGACTTGTTATGCAGCCCCCTTGGAGACCCAAGGGCTCTTGGGGACACGGCACTTCCATGTGGCTTTCATGGAACGGGGGGGGGGGGGGGGGGCGGCAGTTGTTTCTCATAAACTCACAATCCAAAAAGAAAGGCAGTTGCTTTCACATACCTTTTCTTTTTCTTTTTTTGCACCAGTTCGGCACAATGCCGAATTAGATGACCAACGGTAGAGTTTAGCACAGGATGTCCAACTTTAGGCTCTTTTAAAATTTGTGCCACCAATGAGATTGGCTAAAATGTACCCTAACATGAATCTGACATGATGGAAATGCAAACAGAACCAAGGTACTTTCTATCATATGTGGTGGTCATGCCCAGAACCCAAAAATACTGGACTAAAATATGGAGTTGGGTACAAGAAATTGTGGAAGGTCGAATAGAGTTTAAACCAGAGTTTCTATTGGGAATAATTAAAGGGAAGTCTAGGAAAAAGATTAAATATATTACATATATTGACAGCAACAAGGATTGTATACACAAAGTGCTGGAAACAAAATAAATACGCCCTCAGAGGAATTAGTAATTCCAAAAATTCTACATTGTGTTGAAATGGATAAATTGACGTTAAAATTGAAAGATCAAGAAGAGTTGGAGTATTACAAAATTTGGGACAATTGGTATAAATGGTTGAACAATAGAAATAAGGATAATGGAGATAAAAAAATTATAGATAAATGTATATGAATGTAGATAAATGTAGATATTTACATGAGATTGGCTTATAATAATGATGGCACTGTTACTATTAAGGTTAAAATATATAAAAGAAGAAAAAAAAATCATTGTGGGGGGAAATTGTAGAAGTTGCTGGCGGTGGAACTCTGGGTGTTGAAGTCCACAAGTCATAAAGTGGCCACGATTAGTCTAACAGGACTGTAATAATAGGAGGTGTGGAATACAATAAATATTTTTTCTTGCAATGGGAGTAGCAGTCATGGGCATGAAGACGCAATAGAGATGAAAAGGAGAAAAGCTGGAATACTGGTGCGATTCTATCATCCTGATTTCTTTGCTCCTCTTTCCCTCAGAAAGCAGAATTGCCTCATCGGGGCCTAGTTTACTCACCGTCCTTGTGGGGATCCTGTGCATTGCTGCTCTTATGCTTCCCACATTGGGAGAATTGGATTCCCTGGTGCCTCTCTACCTCCACTTGAGCGTGAATCAGAAGTTAGTCGCTGCTTACGTGTTAGGTATGCCCCTTCTTGCTTTCACATGTGTTACAGGATATGTGCAGCGTTCCTGATTGGTGTGAGAAACGCAGTGCAAAGAAAGCCAAGTTACAAAATCCCCCCAAATAAGAATTTTCAGCTCACAACCCACAATAGAGCTGTGTGTTATGGCGGTTAAGTGGGTACCTGACTCGATCTTACAGCCGTTGTTACGCCAGCGGTTAAAAAAAATAAATCATGTGGTCGTTGAACAAATCCGGCCTATCCAATGAGTGTTTTGGGGTGAAAAGTCTCAAATTGCGACCATGTGAGCACCGGATGTTGCAGCCAATCATAAGTGGCATCTGGTTGCCAGGCTCTCAAATATAATCACATAATTGGGTGGGGGGCCACAGCAGTCCACTCTTCAGGGACAGGTCGTAACTCTTGAGTCCATCATAACTTCAAATGGTTATTAAGCCGCCAGTCATTAAGGGAGAACACTTGTCAGTGTTGATAATATGGGTAAAATTCAGCATGTGCCAAATTTCCATAAATATAAAAACTGCTTATTGTCAACTCATATAAAATATTTCTCTGGTCTTTTTAGAGCTGCCAACAGAAAGGGAGAGGGGAAAGAGCAGTGCAGCAGCTTGGAAATCTAAAGTGCATTCCATAAACATTTTCAAAGATAGCAGCTAGGTGGCTGAAGTTTCTGCTGTGCAAAATTCTAACTAGAGAACATGATTGATGACTCTTGGCCATGGATGTGTCCCATTGGAGAATATGAATTATGAAACACCCAGAGGAGTGGGAAGAAAACCAGGGTCATGGGTGACAAATTATGTGCCTCAGAGTCAGCTGCACCCAGGCAGTGCTGGCATTGTTAACTCCCAATAAATCCTTTGAAGTTTTGGAAGTTTGGCTCAAGACTCATGATTTAAATGGGGGTAACTGCCAGAATCCTGACACTTATATTTATTATATTCCGCAGGTACAAATAATGTCAATTTAAGCAACAACCCACCAACAACATTTCCTTTTTTTCTTTTTTTCTTTTTTCAGGCCTCATCACCATGGTTATTCTAAGAACATGAATGATATTTTAATGGGATACGGAAAAGTCTTTTTTTTAAAAAAAAAAAAAAAAAAAGGTGTTACAAATTCACATCGTGAATATGAATTGCCTTTGACTCCCGTTGGGCTCATGAAGTTGCTACGGAAAAACCTATTCAATGAATTAACAGTATGGGTTTTTTTTTCTTTTTAAAAAAAAACACACAAAAAAAGCAATGTTTTAACTATGCTTAACCGAAACGATGCCAGCCTCTGCCCACGCTTCTGTTACGGAAGAGCTCAGCAATGTGCGACGGTTGCATCCGCAAAAGGAATCTGGAGTGAATTTTTATCTATTGGCACAATAGATAAATTCTTAACGCAAGGGACGTTCAGTTGGTTTTAAAAATAACGCCCACCTTGCCCTCCCTGTTGTCTCGTCATCATGAACCCCCCCCCCCCCCCCGCAGCAGCTGTGCCTGCAATGTTTAACTCCTCCTCTTCTCCTCTCCCCCATTCCTGTCTTGTGTTGCCATTAGTGCTGAGTGGACTTTGTGTACCATTGCCGGCTCTCAAGATGGCAGAATTGGAACGGATTACCTGAATGGCGAACATTTGATAAAAGGCAGCAGTGGCAGCAGGAGGCATCGTGTTTACATAGCGATCTAGTTTGCTGGCAGATCCTTCACCGGGGCAAGAAAACGGGGACCGCATTTGCCATTTCTGTCCAGTTTTGTGGCCTCCGTTCCTTGCCATTCGGGAGCTCGCCCAGCTAATTTTCAGCCAAGGTGTTCTTAAACTCGCCTCCCGGGGTGGGATGCAGGCTAACATTCCCTTAACTGGTGTCGATCTCATTATGCATCCAAACTTAAGACAGTGCTTCTGTCCTCCCCTTGCCTCCCTTCCATGCAAGATGTGCTCTTTGAAAAATAACCACAACCAGAAACGGACTTTGAGAATGGATGCCTCCTGCATTATTTGTCCCTGGGAATGAGTGATTGTCTCGGGCCTGGCCGCTCTGTTTTTAATTCCCTTCCTTCCTCGTCCACCCTGGTTTTTTTTTCCGTAAAGGTCTAATGCACTTTGACTATGTAAGGAATGTTTTGGAGGATTAAACCTTTGCAGCCACCCTCCATGTTGTTGTCGTTGCTGCTTTTGTGTGCTTGGCAAGAACCGGTACCCTGCAAAGAACGTCAAATATCGTTGTCCCAGGTTAGCTAGGTAAAGTTTCCCCTCGCACATACGTGCTCCAAAGAAGAGCCAGCGCTGTCCGAAGATGACGTCTCCGTGGTCATGTGACCATCATGACTAAATGCCTTTGAAGGCACACGGAAAGCTGTTCCCTTCCCACCAAAGGGGTCCCTATTTTCCTACTTGCACTTTTTACGTGCTGTTGAACTGCTCGGTTGGCAGAAGCTGGGACAAGCTCACTTCATCACGCGGCACTAGGGATTCGAACTGCTGACATTTCTGAACAAGCTCAGCTTCTTGGCCACTGAGCCACCGCATCCCAGACAGGTTAGCTAGAAGGCACCACAAAACCCGTGGTATAAATAGTATATATCAATATTTACAAGACTGGTGGTCCTCGACTTAACAACTTCAACCGAGCCCAACATTTTTTGTTACGTGAAACACTTAAGTGAATTCTGCTTCATTTTATGACTTTTCTTGCCCCGGTTGTTAAATGAATCACTGCAGTTTTTAAGTGAATCTGGTTTTCCCATTGGCTTTGCTAGTCAGGAAGCTGCACAAGGGGATCAGATGACCCCCCCCCCCAAACAACTGCAGCAGTCATAACTACGAGTCAGTTGCCAAACATCTGAATTTCTGACTGGGGATGCTGCAATGTTCATAAGTGTTAAAAAAACGGACACTGGTCCCTTTTTTCAGTGCCATCCTAACTTCAAACGGTCACTAAACAAACTAAGTTGAGGGCTACCTGCACTTAAAACAGGCTGCCGTCTCACCTTCCCCAGCTGTCTGGGGAATTCTGGGAGTTGGAAGTCCAGGCATCTTAAAAAAAATTTAAGGTTGAGAAACAGTGAACCTATCGTTCACTGGTGCTGAGTCGTAATGTATTTGTATCTTGAATGTAGGAGCTGAATCAATTTGATGGCTCTTGTTTTACAAACTGTAGAATAGAATAGAATAGAAAAAATAAAGAATAGAATAGAATACCTTTATTGTCATTGCATTCCACGAATACAATGACATTTAAAACAGTATTCCAAAGAAGAAAGAGCAACCGATGATTTTTTTGTGCTGTGTTTATAACTCTCTGGAGCGTCTTCTCATCCACTACAGAGCATCCAGCATACCACACCGTTACACAGTATGCCAATGTGCTCTTGATGGTAGAACAGTAAAAAGTAACCGGCAACTTCTCACCCAGACCCCTCTTTTTCAGCAGCCTCAGAAAGTGCAGGTGCTAATTGGGCTTTCTTTGCAGTGGCCACAGTGTGGATCGACCGAGTCAGGTTGTTGGAAATATGAGTTAAACCAAGCAGGGTCGCTCAGGTCGAGAAGGCAACAAAGGAAGGCCCGTTCGTACAATCATTTGCGTGCAGTCGCAATTCATACAACCAGTTTAAGTGCTGGTGGAGTAGAGCCTGCCCATCTGATCTAGAGCTGGCTCTGCCCTCCGAAAGGGCTGCAATTGTTTTTCGATCAGACCCTGGTGGTTTAGCAAGGGCTGCGGCACTAGATTGGAACTCCGGTGTGGAAATTCCTTCACACTTGAGTTGCCCAAGAGATCAGGTTTACTCAGTGATGCAATCGGGCAGCCCAGCTAGTTTGTCCAGTGGCTTTGTTTACAACTCTAGGGCAGGAAGTGGGTTGGAAGGGACATTTGCTCAGCCCAGGTTTCTTTAGCATGAAATCAGCTGGAGAATTTTCTGGGGGTTTGTTTGTTTTTTAACCTCTTTGGAAAGTTTCTTGTAAACAGTTCCTGGAGGCTGAAGCACACGGCGCACTAATCTTGCACTGGATGCAAATCTATGGCATCTCGCTACGCCTTCCAATAAGACTCACCTCAAGAAAGCAAGATTAGCACAATATTTGAAAAATGAAGAAATGCCACGAGACGAAGAGATGATTAGGAAGATACGGGATTGCTCAGAAATGGACAGGCTTACAGTGCTGAAGATCAAACAAGATACAGAATATTATCAAACAAAAACTATCAGTGGTTGGGGGAAAAAGGGGTGTAGAATAAGAATGTAATCTGTACTGCTAAACAAAACAACACAGTCAATATGTTTATTAAGCACTAACAAAATGTAAACAATAGAAAATTAATAAAACTTTTTTTTTTTTAAAAAGCAAGCTGAGACTCCTTTAGTTCTTGGATGGGAGAGTATCCCATTTGATTCCTTCTTTGCAAGTTGCCTGAAGGAGTCCTCTGCCAGAATAATAGGGTCAAAAGGGACCTTGGAGGTCTTCTAGTCCAACCCCCCTTCTCAGACAGAAGACCCTATACCAGTTCAAAGGGCTATCCAATCTCTTAAGAACTTCCAGTGTTGGGAGCATTCACAACTTCTAAAGACAAGTTGTTCCACTGGTTAATTGTTCTCACCGTTAGGAAATTTCTCCTTCGTTCTAAGTTGCTTCTCTCCTTGATTACTTCTTGTCTAGTGTTTTGGAGAATAGCTTGGCCCCCTTCCTCCTCCTCTCTGTGTGGCAGCCCCTCAAATATTGGAAGGCTGCTCTCCTATCTCTCCTGGTCCTTCTCTTCCCTAGACTAGCCAGGCCCAGTTCCTGCAACCGTCCATCGTATGTTTGAGCCTCCAGTCACTCTCTCTTGCTCTCTGTCCCTCTCTTTCTCTCCCTCTTTCTTTCTCTCCTCCCTTTTTCTTTCTCTCCTCTCTCCCTCTTTCTCTCCCTTTTTGTTGTCTTTCTCTATTTTTCTCTTTCTCTCCCTTTTCTCTCTCTCTCCTTCCTTCCTTCCTTCCTTCCTTTTTCTTTCCTTTTCTTTCTCTCCCTCTTCCTTCATATACTGGAAGGCTGCTCTCCTGTCTCCCCTGGTCCTTCTCTTCCCTAGACCAGCCAGGCCCAGTTCCTGCAACCGTTCATCCTATGTTTGAGCCTCCAGTCCCCTCATCCTCCTGGTTGCTCTTCTCTGCCCTCACTACGTTGGACACCTTGATTTTGCTCGCCCCATCAAATCTACTGTAGAGGGATGCGCCAGAAGAACAGCCAGCCCAATTAAATGCCAAAAAAATGCCTTTATTCTAAGAGGCTTAAACTTTTATACACAATACGTAACAATTATTCTTAGAAAAATACATAATGAGTGAAGTCGGCTCCTTGTGGAATAGAATTGCCTTCATTATCTGCCATGTCTTCTTTTTTTTTTTATGCGTCCTGTTTTGACAGGTTGGCTTTTGCAAGATGTGACATGAGTCCTTTGAGTTCTTCCTTCTCAATCTTGGCTGCTTCATCCAGGTGGTCCTAGTGGAAGGTGAAAGAGAAGCTTCTTTAATGCGACTTACCCAAAATGGGATAACCCATTAGTAGTCATGGAAGACTCCACACATAAGGTTTAAGGCTAAGCTTCATATATTCATTTGAAAAAGGGACGGGGCAGCTCAGTGGCTAAGACGCTGAGCTTGTCCATCAGAAAGGTGGGCAGTTTGGCAGTTCGAATCCCTAGCGCCACCTAATGGAGTGAGCTGCCGTTACTTGTCCCAGCTTTTGTCAACCTAGCAGTTCGAAAGCATGTAAAAAATGCAAGTAGAAAAACAGGGGCCATTTTGGTGGGAAGGGAAGAGCGTTCCGTGCACCTTCTTTGGCGTTTAGTCCTGCCAGCCACATGACCACGGAGACGTCTTCGGATAGCGCTGGCTCTTCTTCGGCTTTGCAACGGGGATGAGCAGCGCCCCCTAGAGCCAGAAACGACTAGCACGGATGTGCGAGGGGAACTTTTACTTTTACCTTACTCATTTCAACTGCCTGGATTTTCCAGATTTTCCCACGCTTGACATTCCATTAATAGCAAGCATCAATCAAGAAGAAGCCAACCACCAACCCTCAGGTATGTAGTACTGTACCATAGAGATGTTTAAGTCAATAGCTTTGTTACTCTACTGGTACGTCAAGAATCAAGATGGTTCTTAAATTTGGCCAAAGAGCAACATGGGGAAAATGTGCTGAAAGCTCGGAAGCCGAAGGGCAGAACAAACTCCCCAAAATACCTCCTGGGGGTGGGGGGGTCAAGACATGAGTGAGAAGACCTATGCTAAATGATATCTCCTTCCCCTCACAGACATAAGGAAGGGGACAAATACCGTCATTTGCTTTTCTATTAAGCTTAGGTTTCCTCCAAGTTTTTTGGCTCCCTCCAAGTCCTGGGGGCCCCTCGTGTCCATCTGTTCTTCGAGCACCTTCAGGTCCTTCCGCCATTGTTTCGATCGCTCCTCGCAGGATTTCATGGCCGCCTCTGCTTCCTTGAAGTAGGAGAGGTGTTTGGCTGCCACTTCCCGCCTGGCATTGGCAAGATACTGGAATAGATGGGATTCGTCAATCCGCTTGGAGGGTTCCCCACAAATATAGGTTCTCCAGAAACCCCTAAACCCATTCTGCATCCTAACAAGCCGAGTTCACACCAGCGTTCCTTATCCATGGTTTAAATAGACCAGGGGTCACCAATTGGTAGGCTGGGGACCACTGGAGGTCCATAAGAAAATTTTGATGGTCGTCCCCCCCCAAGCAATTAATCCAGGCTGTGCAGGAACACAAGGCTGTGCCACCCACATGGCCCATGGGAACACAAGGCTTGCGTCGCTTGCATTGCGAACAACACAAGGTAGTAAGGGGAGAGAAAGGGGGGGGGAACTTGCCCCACGCACCCCACATGCCTTGTCTGGCCACAGGGCTGCTTCTTTCCGCTTCTTTCTTCTGCTTTTGGACACATGCAAGGAAAGCAGCCGAAGTCTTTCTTTCTCTCCCACAAACTCTGCCAGAATGAGTCTTTGGGACCCTGCAAGGCCTCCTGCTCCAAGACGCTGCACTGGTGCAACAAGTCTCACAAGACTCATTTCTGGCGGACTTTGGGGGAGAGAAAGAAAGACTTCTGTGGCGTCTGCTGTTTTCCTTGCATGGAGCCAAAAGTCTCTCTCCCTCCCTCTGAGAATGGAGCTGGAAAACGTATCCTGCAATCCCAAATAAAGAACGATCAATTGGTAGGAAAACAGGGTGGGGAATTTTCCGGCAGACTTTTTGGGGGATTTTCCCAGGGTCTCTGGTCCATGGTATTTAAAATGATGAGTTTGGTGGTCCCCGAAGTCCAAAAGCTTGGTGGTCACTGACCTAATCCTTCATGGAACGGATTGACCCCATTACAGGTATTCCTCCACTTATGGCACCCATGGAATTTCTCTTAAGGGAGACATTGAATTCTGCAACACGGAGGTTATAATTTTTTAGTTATTCCAAGTTCTTAGTTAAATGAATCTGGCTTCCCCACTCACTTTGCTTGTCAGAAGGTTGCACAAGGGATACTGTCGCCGTCATAAGTATGAGCCAATTTTGCCAAGCACCTGAATTTTGATCGCTGGGATTATGGGGATGCTACAAAAGTTGTAACTCTGAAACACGTCCGTCCGTCTTCTTTTTCGGTGCTGTTGTAACTTGGAATGGTCATGAACTAAATAAGCGGTCATAAGTCCAGGATTACCTGTGTACCAGAACCCAAACCAAGCACCTTAGGGTGCCATGGGATGAATGAACCACACCTGTGTATTATTATTACTTGTTTCTGAAAATGATACCAGCAAAAAGTGGTTACCTTCAATTTTGGCTTCAGGACTTCTAGAACATTATGGAGTCTTTTAATGTCATTTGTAAGTCCCTTCTCAAAGTCTTGGATGGAGAATAAAGCAGAGCATTTTTCCATGTATTTCTTCCCTTCGTTGTTATTTTCCAGTTGCTGAGCCTTGGATTCGATTTCCAGGAGTTGTTCTTCCAGACTGCATAGATCTTGGGAAATATTCTGCATGGGAATACAACTTTTCATATTATTTCAGGTTGTGTTTTGCAATATGACTACAAACGCCAGTTTGGCGATCGTTTGTCAACCCTTCTGCCTTGGGGTTGCCGGTGCCCATCGTTCACACACCTTTCCAGGAAGCTACACCCCAACTTGGGAGTGTGAAATGACAGGTAGAAAGACCAGGAAAAGAACAAGATCAATATTGAAGTGGGTGATGAATAAGGGACCTTGGAAGGGACCTTGGAGGTCTTCTGAAGCATGAGATCCTACACCAGAGCTCTCCAAACTTGGAAACTTTTAAGACTTGTGGAATTTAACTCCCAGAATTCTCCAGCCAGCTATGCTTAAAGTTGCCAAGTTTGGAAATCTCTGCACTGAACCATCTCAGACAAATGGTGATCTAGTCTCTTCTTCAAACCCCACCCATGATGGAATACCCACAACCTCAGGAGGCTGTCTCCTTGAGGCACCTCTCATTCTGCTAACCTACTGGCTTGTTGTACACACTATAACTGTGTGGGTTCACACAACACGCTTGGCCAAACTCCAAACCTAGCCACATCTCACCCAAACCTGGATTTTGTATTTCAGATTCTACAAGCAATTAAAAAAAAACTTTTAGATTATGAAGAACCTCACTGATTGATCAGTCATGGATCCTCCCATTCCTTTCTAGCATAGGGACCGCCAACCTTCTTCTCCCTTTCCCATTCAGGAGAAAAATGAAGAGAGGAAAGAGCTATCTATCTATCCATCCTCCCTCTCCTCTTTTTGGCACTACCTCCAGGAAGATATCCAACTTCTGTCTCAGGACAGGGATGTCCAGCTGCTTGAATTCGCTCCCGTAGCATTCCGATTTCTTCAGGCTCTGAATCTCAATCAGCAGCTTGAGTTGCTTCAGGTTTTCGCCCAACAGATTTGTGGTGAACTTGGAGATGCTGATATAATAGTCTTTATACTCCTGGTACCATTCGGAGAAGTAGTACTTGTGGGAGGAAGTAAAACAAAAAGAAAAAGAAAAAAAAATGGCTACCAATCTCCCTTCTGTCAGGGACCTGTATAGAGCACAAGTCAAAAACTGGGCTGTGAAAGTATTTACAGACTCTTCACATCCTGGATATAAACTATTTCTACTCCTACCCTCAAATAGAGCCCTGCACACCAGAACAACTAGACACAAGGGGAGTTTTTTCCCTACATGCCATCACTCTGCCAAACAAATAATTCCCTCAACACTGTCCAACTATTTACTAAGTCTGCATTACTATTAATCCTCCCATCCTTCCTTTCACCCATCTCCTCCCACTTGTGACTGTATGACTATAACCTTCCTTGTCGCTTGTATCCCAACAATTTTTATTGACTGATTCTTAGTATGATTTGATTAGTTATTGTACTCTATGACTATATACCCTATGACTATATAACCCTATGACTATTATTAAGTATTGTACCTGATGATTCTTGACTTTTGACAAAATATATCCTTTCTTTTATGTATACTGACAGCACCAAGACAAATTCCTTGTGTGTCCAATCACACTTGGCCAATAAAGAATTCTATTCTATCCTATCCTAAACAAACATACCCCAGTGAACCCCTTGCAACCGTTCCCACATCACACAAAGCCAGCCTCGAGAGACCAAGGAGATGCTTCATATTTTCAGGACAGGAGTGATTGACCTAAGAGGCATTTCACAGGTTCGGCAGCTGGGAGTTTGGTAGGATACCAAGCAGTGGTGGGATTCAAATTTATTTTTACTGCCAGTTCTGTGGGTGTAGCTTGGTGGGCGTAGCAGGGGAATGTTACTGCAAAATCCCCCTTCCCTCCCCATCCCACTAACCTGCTTTCCAGCTCCGTTCTCCTGTGCAGGGCAACCAAAGGAGACCCAGCCGATCAGCTGGGACTCGATGGGAGGCAGAGAAGAGATGGGATTGGCGGGGCCAGTCAGAGGTGGGATTGGCCAATTCTCTGAACTACTCAACATTTCCACTACCGGTTCTCCAGAACTGGTCAGAACCGGCTGAATCCCACCTCTGATATGTGGCAAAAGAGTCCCTGTGTTACCATCACCAATGGACAGAATAAAGGCGCGGAAGGTCAGCAGAAAGGTCCTTTTTTTCCTCCACAATGCCCAGAGCTTCGGTGGACAATACCTCAAGATCAATCAGCACAGAGTAGAGCTCCTCAGTCGCCTGCTTAAAGTACACTTGAAGTTTGAGAACGGTGGCCGTTTGAACGAGAGGGAGGCCAGCAAGTCCTTTAGTGCCCACGGTTTTCATGATCTCCAGATCCCGCTTCAAGTTCAGAGCCAGGAGGGAAATATTGTCCCTTTTCTTCTCCATTATGGGCAGTTTACTTAACACCATCTGAAACAAGGGGTGAGGGGTGGGAGAGGATAAAGTCCCACTGGGAGTTGTCTCTCCAAGGGCCCAGCTAAACCCAAAAGCTTTTCAAAGCTTTTCAATCCTTCAACTAAGGAGCCATCCCTAGTTGATTACCCAGAGTCAAAACTTTTGATTTCAGAGGATTTATTGCCAGCTGCTTTTTTTTCTGTTCTTTGGCATTTCATTAGTCCCCTGGAGCGGCCCAAGATTAGAAAAGCAAGCTAAAAGAGGAGCTAAATAAATATTTTAAAGGTTCGATGCTGGCAGAGTTTCAGAAATGCCATTTCAAGAAGAAATATGCCGTTCAATAGGATATGGGAATTTTGCTTTAATATTCTATTCTCTAGAAATCTCCTGACCCTTTTTCAACAAATCAAAGACAATCCAAAGGGGACAGAAACCTTTCAATGCTTCTGCAGAATAATTAGCTGTGATAAGCGCAAGGCTTGCCAAACTGGGCAAGGCTTGCCAAAAGATAACAGACAAGAAATAATTTGCAATGTAAGAATCTTGAAATATAAATTCAGGATACTGGAATGTCCACGAGGTTGGAGTTTCAAGACGTCTTTGCCTTTTGCAAAGAATGTTCGTTTCACACCTGGCTTTTATCTGCTCGAAGGAGGGGCCATTAGCTTGCAGCTTTACTCCCAAGTCACCCGTGCTGTTGCAGCTGCTCTTTCCTGCAAGCAGCCCTGCGTGCATGCACACCTGGCCCAGGCTCCTCGGGATCCTCCTCATCGCTGCTGCCAGCCCCCACAATCTCTGAAGGCAGCAGTCCACTCCCTGAGGGTCTTGGCCCCCCACCTGAGTCCTCGCTCTCCTCAACCATCCACACCTGCTGCCAGCTAACCACAACAACAACAGGGGTCTACAGTTGGCAACTTTAAGACTTGTGGATTTCAGTTCCTGGGAATTGAAGGCCACAAGTTTCAGTTCTGGGAATTTGAAGGCTACAAGTTTGGATAGCCCTGATCTAGAATTGGAGAAAAAGATAACATTTCTCCAAAATTCTTCTGCAGGCCCATAATTTCCTCCTACCTTCTCAGTAAAGGTAATCAACAACTGCCGAAGGTGGTCATTCTCCATCCTCAGGCTGAAGATAGTTTGCCAGAAGTCCATCACCCTTCTTCTGTGGGAGGAGTTTTCCATCATGACTTCTTGAAGATTTGCCTTGAGTCTCTTGTTTTCAATTACCAGCCACTCTTCCTTCTCAGGTATTTGCTGGGCTTCTTCTTCTGTTACTGTCTTCACCTTCCAAGACAAGAGTTTCAGAAGGCAGCAAACAGGTGTAGCATCTACTTCCTACTTAGGGTGAGCATGATTAGTGAAAGCAGTGAAAAGGTTAGACAGCAGGGCAAAAAGGGACAATGAAAACATAGCAAAAATGAACTGAAAAAAGGGGTCAACCGATTCTTCAAACCACCTGAAGGCCAGACAAGAAACAATGGATGGAAAGTAATGGAGAGAAGCAACCTAGAACCAAGAAGAAATTTACTAACAACAGATTGGGCAACCCTTTGTCTCAAATGGGATAGGGTCTCCTCCTTGAGGAGGGGGTTTGACTAGAAGACCTGCATCATCTCCTCCAACTCTCCTATTTTGTTATCCCATTTTGCTACGTTGTCATACATACTTATCGATCACCATCTACATGTCTCACTTAGCATACACCACCACCAAAGCTAGAAAACTCTTTGAGATGTTTGGTGCTCAAAGAGTAAGGTCAACATCTGGCTAGGTTTGCATTTGATACTAAACCACAACTGACCATGATTCATAAACTAAGCCAAGTTGGAAGGGTTTGACATTAAACCAGAACCAAGCATATCCATTTATGTTTGAGGGAAACACAAGAAAATAGCTAAAGAGTCAACAAGTGGAACGGCTGAAGGCATCTCGTCCTGAAGTTGGTCAACTCAAAGTAGTTGAGAGACATCCAAGTCAAAGTGGTATTTTCCAAGCACTGCAGCATAAGACCTCCAGTGAAGACATTTTATAAGAGGGCTTCTCAACCTTGGCAACTTGGAGATGGGTGGACTCCAACTCCCAGGATTCCCCTCCTGGAGAATTCTGGGAGTTGAAGTCAACCCATCTTCAAGTGGTACTGTACACTACTGTAAACCCATTGGTTCTACTCTGAAGAAGAAACCTAACTACGATGTTCTTACCTTTTCATCCATATCAGCCATTGCTGAAGACATCATTTCCTGGCCCTTTGGAGGTCGTGGTCCCTTATCCGAGAGCACCTCCTTGGCTTTCTGTAAAATTTCACAGCAACCTTTTGATGACTCGGCAGTAGCTCTCACATGATCCTGCAGTTCCAGGTTCTTCAACCACCCAAACAGAGAAACATGAAGGCATCAGTCATTCCTACCTTTCTTCCCATCCAATGTTAAGATGGGGGTTATTAAAAAATATACGTATTTCATTACTCACTGCGGCAACCATTTTCTCAATGGTCTTATAAAGACCATGCATGGTACTATTCAGAGTCTCTCTCTCAGCCTGAAGGTCTTCAACCAAGATTTTCAGGGACTCTTTTTCCTTGGAAACAGCCTTCAGATCTTTTTGGCTGGTTTGGAGTTTCTGGAGCAAGTCCTTTTTCTCTTGCTCTAAAGCCTCCATCTTCTTCTTCAGTTCCTCCATGTTGTCTCACTCCTTCCAGGGTTCTTCTGTCAAGAAATTGAGGGAGGTCCAGGAACTTCTCCAATTGTTTAACTAGAGTTTTTATTTTAGGAAGAAAGAGGTCAAATCCATTGGGTATATTTGTGGGATAAATATTCCAGCATTGTTTCGCTAGATAGCTAAAAGTGTCTCTTGATGATAAGGAAATCCCAAGAACACTGTCTCTACCATGAACGTAGAAGACACTCTTTGGCCAATCATATTTTTTCACCAATCTTCCCCTCACAAGGGATATAGTCTTTCTCCAGCCCAACAAGGACATCTCCCAGTATATTTTGTATACAGGGATTACAATAACCAGATTATTTAAACACCTGGTTCTAGGCCAAACCAAGTTGCTTCATAGATGCCTATGGAGATTCTCAATCATCCAGGTCATGGTTGCCCCAGAGGTGTTTTTTCCAAAAGGCACCTAGGCTTTCTTGGTTTTTTTCCTTGAAAATGTTTCACTTCTCATCCAAGAAACTTCAATTCTGAACGGAAGAATCTTCTTAGATGAGAAGCAAAACAGTTTCAAGCAAGGAAAAAACCAAGAAAGTCCAGTTGCTTTTGTAGGGAACAGCTGCCTTACAGCATTCTAGGAACTGCCATGGAATATAGCCTTATATACCCAAAACAAATTATAAATCAGTGATGCAAATTTAGCACCTTTTTAAAAAGGAAGAGGTCCCACAAAGGTCCAGATGAAACTCAAGTGGATTAACTGTAACAGTTTATTTGGGAAGGAATGAGTTTGTACATACCAATCCCTAAATCGTGGCCAATGAACATAATTGCTAACTTCTCACATGTTATGCTCAAACAAGTGAAATGTATTGAGTTTCATAGGATGGCCCAGTTCATATGAAATTTAAGATATGATATGTCTTGCTTAGATGAGTAATTAGAGTTTGTTTAGACATAGTATATTGCAGAAAGTACACCATTAATTCTCTTTACTCTCCCAGGTTAATCTACCTGCCTTTAATGATGCTATGCTGTCTTTCTCTTGGCTTAAATAGAGAAGATATTCCCATATTACCCCAGTGCTCCAGAACAATTTAATTTTAACTCAGTATGTTGTCTTAAATCTTAACAAAACATGGTTTACAGGTGAAAGTTGCACAGACCCACTTAATTATAATTTAACTTTAACTCTAAGTAGTCTTAAGCAAACTCTTAACAAAACATGGTTTACAGGTGAAAGTTGTACAAACCCATTTAAATATATATTGCTTCAAATGCATCTTGGCACCATATGTAGGCAACTAACACCTTCAAGAAGAAATAAAAAGCAGAGAAGTAGGTCAGTCACCCATTCCATCACTAACCAAAATATAGTTTTTTGGAAAGGTTTTGCAGAAAACCTCTCCAAAAAACTATATTTTTGTTTGTGGTGGAAAGGGCGACTGACCTCCAACTTCACTCCTTTTTATTCTTTGTGAAAAAGGAAGATTCTGAGATCCCTTTTTTTACTTACCAGCTTAAAAAAAAACAACCTGCTCCACTCTTACAGGATAAATCCACCCAAAATGTCTCTTCCCTTCCCATCTCTGGCTGGCCAAGGACCCAATTTATACCACTACCTAACCTTTTTGTGGGAGGTCCCTAGGAGGACACCGGTGGAGAGAATGATGGGATGATTGACAAGTCAAGCCAAGAGTGAATTTTCCTTCCTGAATCTTAAGGAATGGCTTTGGGGGAAGGTGGAATGGATCCTTTTTGGAAAAAGACAATTGTTTTCTACCCACCAGTGGACAAAGCATTATGTACAACTGTAGCAGAGAGTTTGTGATATTTGACAGTAACGTTTTACAATTGCATGGGGGAACTTATAAGTCATTCATCCACAGACAATTGTAATATATAAATAGGTTTTTATCTTATATTTCTTTGGGGTTTCTTCTCTCCTGCTTTGCTTTTCCTATTTATTAGGATTTGCTAATCCTATTTTTTTCCCTTCTCTTTATCATAGAACAAAACAAACTTGGAAGACTTTAATTGCAGGTGTGCTTTTCCCCACCCATTTTATTCGTGTCAGTTGTAAATAAAGTTTGAAAAAAGGGGGACAAACCATAGTTTAGCCATGGTTAAAGCCCCCCTCCCAGGCATTGTGTGTTCATCTGTCTTGTGAGGGCTACCTAGGATATGGTTGAGATGTAGCCCAGAAGGCGAAGTTCCTGCTCCTGAGCTGCTGTTACAGGTGTGAACCGAGGCCCTGAGGTCATGACTTGGGAGCTAGGTGCGAATCCTGCCCTTTGCGCTTTTCGGGTAGGCTACCCTGCCGTCCTTCTTCTATTTAAGTCGCACAGCTTTCGAGGCCAAGAAGGCGAAAAAAGACAAGCGCGCCATTTCAGCTCGCAGCATTGTTTTTAAAAAGAAAAAGAAAAAAAGATCCGCGCTAAAGACCGAAACGCCGCAGGTCAGCATTCCAACCCGTCACCTAGAACGGGTCAAAAAGAAGAAGGGGGAAAGAAATAGACCAAGGGACGTCCCCGGGCCGCTCAGGCTTAAAGCGCTCTTCCGATTGGCTGGTCGGAGAGGAGCCGAGGCAACCAAGTTAACCCGCCGCGCAGCGAATCAGCGCCTCCCCTGGCGGCGCGGCCGAGCGTGATTCGTCGTTCTTCCTTTTAACACCCGGCCGAGCATCCAGCCCACGCCGGCCCGAGCGGCCGTTGCACATGCGCAGCACCGCCGAGCGGCCTAACTCTCCTTCGCCTCCCCGCGACCGCTACCGCCACCGCCTTGGCAACCGCCGCCACCGCGCAGGCGCGGGCGGGCGGGGTGCGCGCGCACCGCCTCTCCTTTTTTTTTTTCCCCCCCTTTTTCTTCCCCCTCCCCTCAGAGAGCCGCCGGGCGGGCCAGGCCGGGCCGCGGCCACGAAGAGGCAGGGCGCCGCCGCTGCCGCCCCGCGATTCCCCCGGCATGGGGCGCCGCGGGCGCCGGGGCTGCCGAATCCCGCTGCACCGCCCGCGCCCACGGAGCCTGTAGCCGGGGGAGGCGGCCTGAGGCCTGCGTCGAGCCCCGCCGCCGCCGCCGCCGCGCCCCGCCGCCCCGCCGGGTATGAACTGGGCAAGCGGCCTTCCTCCTCGCTGAGCGCCGCCCTCGCCATGGCCCAGGCCGAGAAGATGGAGCTGGACCTGGAGCTGCCCCCGGCCGGGAACGACGGCGGCGGTCTGAGGCGCTCCAACAGCGCGCCGCTCATCCACGGCCTCAGGTGACTGCCGGACCCATCCGCCACCGCCGGCCGGGCACGGGGAGGGCGGAGCCGGGCCCGCCGCACAGGATGGGGCTCTGCGGTGCAGGCGGAGGAGAGGGGGCTGAGCCCGGCCGCCGCCCCCTCCCCCTTCTCAGAGGGTCGGACTACAAAACCCATGCTGCCCAGCCGTGCCGGGTTGAGTCGGGATGGGCTCTTTTTTTTTTTTTTTTGGTTTCCTTCCTTCCAAAGAGCGCCAGGTTGGAGAAAGCTGGTCTGGAGCCGCCCTCCCCTTATAAATGGGGCCATAGAATAACGAGAGTTGGAAGGGGCCTTGGAGGTCATCTAGTCCAACCCCACCCACCCCCAGTTCGAGCAGGAGAGTCTATTCCAAATATTAGCCTCTACCTAGGATCGAACTCGCAGCCTCCTGATAGGGAGATCTTTGAAAAAGGTGGATTTATTTGAGTTTTGGGGGGTCCCTTGAAGGGTCTCGGGGACCCCAAGAACACACCGGAAGGGCCTCTCTGGCACTGGGGAGACCCCCCAGGTTTTTGGCGGGGAGGGAGGTTGATTTTTTTCCCTCTCAGGATAACCTGCCTTGCCTGCAGGAGTGCCAAGAAAAGGATGAAATCCATAATAAATCTGCCATTCCTTTTTTATTAGTTTGGGTCAGCAGTTCCTAAAACTTTTTTTTTTTCCTTTTGCCATCATTGCCCTTCCTTTTTGTGCACCTGAAAATTCAACGAAACTTGCAGTGAAAACGATGCCATGAAATGTTAGGAAAAAGTTGGATTTTAGGGTGACAACGCAAGGAAAAAAAAAGTTGGTTTTTTTTTCCCCCACACCTTGCCAAAGGAAGTACAACTGGAAAACCTCAAAGAGTAATAAAATTTTTTTAAAAACCCAATAATAATGATGATAACGTATAATTAAAGTAAAGGACAAAAAAACCAATGATTATAATGTATAATTAAAGCAACAAGGTTTATAATGTGGCACATTGAGGTGGCCTAGGTTGGTCTCTAGATCAGTATTTCTCAATCTTGACAACTTTTGAGAGGGGTGGATTTCAACTCCAGGCAGAATTAGAACTACCTAGATAATCCCGATCTTCAAATTTGCAATGGAAGTTACTAAGATTAATCTTTTATACACACACACCAGTGCAGAAGCACAGGACCAACCAGCTCTTTGGTTATCTGCTCAAGGGTTAGGGAAATGCCATATAACCTACACGTTTTCCGCCCTGGCAATTTACCTGGCACCCTGCAGAACAGTTCCAGCCAAAAGGACAGGTGTCTTCCTTTACAGCACTTAAAGGTGTGCAATAGTGAAATGCTACAGACTGGAAGAGGAGGGAAGGTAGATTGATGGTGAAAAGCAAAAATTGGGGGTGGGGGTGGGGAAACGATTGCAGAGTTGTAACAATTCTGCTTTCTTTCTTCCTTTCCAGTGATAATTCACAGGTTTTTCAGCCTCATGTTTTACGAACCCGCAGGAACAGCACAACAGTTATGAACCGGCATAGCATGGTGAGTGTTTGGGAGGCACAGAAATATGTTGGACCTGATATATCGGGAAGGGGGATTTGGACTGAAGGACCCCCCTATGCCAAAGCAAGAGAAAATCATGCTGAAGGCCGAGCTTTAGTGACTGGTATGGTTTGATCCCTTAAGAAGAAGCAGCTACACCAGGGGTGTCCAACCTTGGCAACTTTAAGACTTGTGGACTTCAACTCCCAGAATTCCTCAGCCAGCTTGCTGGCTGAGGAATTCTGGGAGTTGAAGTTCACAAGTCTTAAAGTTGCCAAGGTTGGACACCCCTGAGCTAGACAATGCAAGGATCAGCTTTGCAGATGGAAGCCCCCTGGAAGGCTAAGGATGGAGAAATTGGGTAGCCGAAGGGGTGAGAATGCAACCAGGCTAGCAGGCTGCGTTTGCCATGAGAAGAACAACCTCTCAAGTCTTCCTGCAGACTGAGAAATTGACCCGGGGATGTATTTGTGAACGTGCACATCCACACGCTGGAAAACGCAGGATGGGCAAACACATGATCCTTTTGTGTCACGTGACCGAGAGAGAAGACGACCTAGGATGAAGTTCTTAGCTACATCCCGAGCAGGTGTCCTTCCTAAAAGCTGAGAAGTGTCCAAAGTGGGCAGTTTCTTTCAGATTTTGGGTTGGGTTCAACAGAAATGTCCCTCTGGGTTTTAAAACACATAGCTGACTTTGCAACTGTGTTTTGCCAAAACAAGTTGTGTTGCCTGATTTGGCAAAAAGCATCTTGAGTTAAAGTCCTTTCTCAGCAGTTAAAATACACAGAGCAATGTTTTGGGTCATGCATTGGGTCACTTTGGAATGTAGGTGTTGGCGTGGTTCTGCCAGTTAATTCTTCCTTCCTTCCAAGGAGAATGAGTATTCCTTCAGTGCTATAAAACGAGGACTTTTCAGAGCCACCTGCCTTGAAGCACAGGCTGCGTGGTAGCATGTTTCTCCAACACGAAAATAATACTCCTGAAAAGGAAGTTGGTTTTTTTGTTTTTTTGTTTTTTTGCTGGCTTTTCAAATGAGTGTCTGTATTTTTTTTCCAGCTGATATCATCATCTCCGATTCGTATCCCTAGTAGCCGACTCCATCAAATCAGAAGGGTAAGTGAATAAAACAGTGAAAAGAACAGACCCCAGGTTTCTCTGCAGATTCTTTTAACTGTTTCCAAACATAGGTGGCACATATTGGGCAACCTAAATTAACATCATGCATTTACTCAGCATGTTCTCCCTGTTAGAGCTTTCTTTTGTGAAAGCACATACACACACACAATCCCTCTAGACTGCAGGGATCTACTACCTTAGCAACTTTACAACTTGAGGACTTCAGCTTGTGAAATGGAAGTCCGCGAGCTGTAAAGCTGCCCAGGCTGGAGGTGCAAATGAAGCTTCCAGATACACTTAATGCTGTGAGTGCAAGCAGCCAGTGCTGTGCCTTATCGATGGAATATTCTCACGTGCAAGCCATGGTTCTGTTGCTCCTTTCTGCCCTTAACTACACTGATAACAAAGTGCCAGTCAGTTTAGGCATGAAGGGGTGACCCCCCCCCCCCCCGAGTCATTAATTCTTCCTCTTCCTCAGGAGGAAGGAGTGGACCTGATGAACAGAGAAACAGCCCATGAAAGGTAGGTGTGATTCAAACGCTGTCTAGAAGTCGCCTCTCTCTCGTCCCGCTGTGGCACTGATGACCCTTTTTGTGTTTTAGGGAAGTGCAAACAGCAATGCAGATAAGCCAGTCATGGGAAGAAAGCTTGAGCCTGGTAATCTCTTTATACAGATGTTTAATGTTTTAATTCCACTCCTTCACTTAACCAGTGAACGTAAGGCACAAGAACAGAGGTAGCTTAAGGGGAGTGGCCGGTTTGCCACTTGGTTTTTCCTTAGAACGGCTCAGCTTTTCTGGCTCTGCCACATGCCACCTAAACCATAAATTGGGATATGCTTTGTGTTCCCAGAGCGACAACGACTTAGACAAGTCTGAAAAATCTTCCTCTCCAAAGAGAATAGACTTCATTCCGGTTTCTCCAGCTCCTTCGCCCACCAGAGGTATAGGAAAGGTAGGTCAGAAAGATTTGGAGAAGGGGCCAGAGGGGGTCCAAATTGCCCATTTGTGTGAATCAGAAGACAATGAGAACGATGTGAGGGCTTAGCCAAAGGAGGCCACGGGTAGCACCCTTCCCCTCCCTTCGTGTCCACGGATCAACCTGTTGAATTTCTCATTTCTGTCTTTTCACATTTTCTGCTTTTCCTTCCTAGCAATGCTTCTCACCGTCTCTGCAAATGTTTGTGAGCAGTAACGGGTTGCCTCCGAGCCCTATTCCTAGTCCCACGAGGAGATTTTCAAAGTGAGTTGAAGTGTTTGACGTCTCGAGGCCTCCTTAATAATGAGAGTTTCGCTGCTGTAATAGAACCTGAAGAAGTTAGCCAATGGGGCTAACCTTAAAAATGTTCCAAGTATTGAGAACGTCTTGCCTTAAAAAGGATTCTGGTTGGATGCTTCCCTCTGTGGAGGGCTGGGTAGATATCCTCAGATTATTTCAGTAGTTCCTAGTCTTCCATTCCACAGGTTTGCTTCCATGGGTAAAGTAAGAGTCCAGGAAGGTAGAAATCTGGAAAATCTAGATTTGCTTTTTTAAGAATTAAACTCCATCAGGTATTTATCTTGTGAAACTTAAGAAACTCCTCAGTCAGGTATAAATCTATACATCTACTTCAGTAGCTTAAACTACTTGCTTGTGAAACTTAAGAAACGCTATATGTATCTTAACCTTAAGCTCTTTATTGTCCCTCTACGTGTCCTGCAAGAAATTTTGTCCATTCTGTCCAGGTTGGTTGCTTTCAAATGTATTACAACTCCCAGGAGCCTTTGGTTACATTAGCTTGAAAGGCTGGCAGGAAGTGAGGTATTCTGTTTCTGAAGCTCACACATAATTATAGTCCTAAAACAGACACTGATTTTAAAATAATTCAGGAACGTGTTTCCTTATAACCTTCAGAGTGTCAACATCCTAGAAAGATAATACTCCGACTTTGATTTTAGCAGGAGGAGTCAGAGTCCAATCAACTGTATCAGGCCAAGCGTACTTGGCCCCATTAAAAGGAAAGGTATGTAATGCTTCCAAAATATTGTCCATTACATCAGGTATTAGGGACAGAGAGCCTGTTTTATCGATCACTTCCTCCTGGTGGAATGATCTCAATTTACAAAGGCATCTGTGTAAATTCTTGGACGCAGGCTGTTGTACTTGACCACTGCAAATGACCTTCCTTGTATTTCTGCGTGATGGAAGTGTATCATTCTTCTATGTTCTAAGGAGAATGTGTATTCCCTCAGTGCTATAAAATAAGGAGATTTCAGGGCCACCAGCCTTGGAGTAGGGGCTGAATGGTAGTATATTTCTCCTACATTAAAAATGCAGAGTATCGAATTTTGCTCCTGCTTTACACGGCCTGGCTGATTCTAGTAGGGCTACGAAAGCAACCTTCCACAAATCTGGCTTAGCAACAAGCAAGAAGCTGAAAAAGACTTTGAATTTTGGTCTTGGATCACACAAACAAGAATTCTCAGAGAGGGGGATGGTTATTGACAATCTCCCTCTCTCTTATTTCTGAGCAGAAGGTAGAATCTTGTTTATCCTCTTCTGCTTAAGAAGGAGGGGAAACCCCTGCAAAAGATGAACTGGGAACTGGGAATGTTGGAGCAGAAGAAAAAGAAGGGTTAACCTCCCTCCTTTTGAAAAACAGACATGTACTCTGGGTAGTTTGCCAGGGCTTATTTTTCAGAGAGACACTTCCTACCTGCTAAACGTCAAGAATAAGGCACCCTTTGTGTGTTCATAGGACAAATCTCCCAGTTTGCCTTGTTCCTACAAAGCTTTGATTTTCTGTGCCACGCTGATACTCTCTTTCTCCCGTGGCAAAACGTATCAGTCTGAGGTAGATGATGGATCCACCTCTGTTAAAAAGCTTCCTTTTCAAATTTAATAAGAACAGCTTGAATTCCCACAGGTGAAATGGACACCGAAAGCCAGCCAAAGAGACTTTTCCAAGGAACCACCAATATGCTTTCTCCTGATGTCACCCACCTGACTGACCTCAGCTCATGGTAAATTATTTGTACAGAAGAGTTGCTCGGAATATGCTGCCACCTTACGAATGGGCTGCCAAGGCGGTTGTGGCCTCACGGTTTCATCTAGCATGCGTAATTTTTATGACCCGTCCTGAGAAATTTCTGGATCAACCATGAAGAATCACTCTGAGATTTAAGGAAGGGGCTACAAAGACGTTTGACTCCAGGACAGAAGTTCTGGAATTCAGTCCATGGCGTTTTTTGGGCTGAACTGTCACACTGTCTTGTCTGATCCTCTAAAAAGCTACCACTGGTCAGCTACCATTTGGCCAAAGGGTTGATTCTTTGGAGCCCCATCTTTTTTGGTGTCCATTATGGTACATTAGATTCCCACTTGGCTCTTCGAGCAAGTAAGAAGGAGAAAATCAATCCCTCAGCTGGAGAAATTCAGGGTGGCCAGTTAAAGAAGCTGCACTTAAATTTCTGTGCCTTGTGATTTGGGTGAATCACAAAACCGGTCTTAATTCTGGATGGTCAGTCCCACAGGGCTGGGATTCCAGCATCTTCCCCCACGTGCAAACATTTTGTAGTGAAACTCTTCCTGTCATAAGGTTGAGCTGACATGCTGGAGTTCCTGAATGGATTAAATGCTTCAGAAGCCGTTCAGTCACACTTGTTTGAGCAAAGGAAAAGGCAAGTTGTGGGTGGATCAGTGAAGACAGGGTTTGTGTGTGTCACATTCCGGAAAGAAGTCTAGATTGAAAAGAGAGACATCTGATTTATTTTTCCCCCATCTCCTGACTTGGAGTAAAAGAAGAGGCAAATGGAGCATCCTTTGCAGGTGTCAAACATGAAAATCACTTGAGTGATGCTCATTAACTTACGATATAATAATAATATGAGCCATGGCGCAGTGGTCAGAGTGCGGTACTGCAGGCCACTTCTGCTGACTACCGGCTGCCTACAATTTGGCAGTTCAAATCTCACCAGGCTCAAGGTTGACTCAGCCTTCTATCTTTCCAAGGTCGGCAAACTGAGGACCCAGATTGTTGGGGGAGCAAGAGGCTGACTCTGTAAAACCGCTTAGAGAGGGCTGTGAAAGCACTGTGTGATGACCTGGGGCATGATACAAAAATAACAAAGTCACCAAAGCAGAGTAAATTCCCTTTAATGCCTCCAAATTGGCCCCAATGTCCAATTATCCTCGGCTGGATAACAAACTCTTCAAACAAAAACAGTCCACGAAGGGCAGAAATGCAGTCCGAACCCAAAGTAAAGATAATGAGAAATTAAAAAAACCAACATAAACCACACTGAAGTAATTAACACAGCAGGCTAGGATGATAATTTGCAGACTTTTGATAACACAGCACCCATAGTTGGGAGGACGCCAAAACCCAGATAAGCCTGACCAAGATAACGCATGCTTTGCTTCCAGCAAGGAGCCGTGTGCAAAAGCCCCACTTACATCCTGTTCTCCCAGCTGCAACTAATGAAAGGGATTAGGGCCCTTTTCTCCCCCGCAAACCATGTTGCTTCCTTCTCGATTCCTCCCTTCGTACCCTAGGATGAAGAGGGGGTGGGTAAGTGCTATTGCTATTGAGTGTAACATTCCTCCCTTCCTCCTTTTAATTCTCCAGTAGGAAACTGCAGGCACCCCCAGCGATCATTCTCTTTCGGGATATTGTTTAAGGGCCCATTCGGCAAAAGGGCAGCTGCCCCACCCTCTCACGCAAAGTCTACCCGAATAAAACGGCGTGCTTTTCCCTCTTTCTTCCCAGTCTGTCTTCGGATATCCTGGACGGGAGCACCAGCAGCGTCAGCTCTTCCTCTGACTCCTTGGCCAAAGGCGGCAGCACCACCACCGAATCGCCCCTTGCATGCTCCAACTCCTGCTCTTCCTTCCTCTTGATGGACGACCTTTCGCCCAAGTGACTTTCCCCTGGGGTCGACGTCTTGCCCGCTCTCTGTCCTCTCACACTCTGCCTCCGCGCTGAGAAAAATCCACGGGAAACAAATCCTCCAGGACCTGAGGATGTTTTAAAAGTCCTGAGTGGAAAATTCGAAGGCAACTTTTAATGCTCGGCAACATCTCTGCGTGGCTTGGATGATCTCTTTTCAACCGACATGCCAGGCGCTTAAAGGATAGGTCTTTGGGCTGTCTGGTTTTGCAGCTTTTTGGTTGTTTTTTTTAAAAAACCCAACCCCTTATTTTACCCGTTACCTGTTGAGATCATTGACTATCTTTGCTTTCAAAGAAACCGCAACAACGCTTTTTAGAAATTTTCCAGACAAGCACCTAATTTATATTCGTGTGAAAATGGTAGGCGGGGAAGCCCTTTCGCTGTTGCTATCCTGGTTGTGGGTTCTGGAGGGGAAGGAAGGGAGGGAGAGAATTGTTAGAAAAATGTCCTTGTTCAACGTGCTTTTGTTTTTGTTTTGTTTTTTTGGAAAGAATAATCTAGATTGCTCTTGAAATCCATTTAGGGGGAAGAAATGTTTCTGCTGGACAACGGCACATTGTGGGCCTCCTCCCCTCCCCCATTCACAATACCCCTAAAGAATTATTTTATAGTTGGAACTTGGAACTTCTTTATTTCTCAGTCGCATCATCTACTTTTTTCTTTTCCAGAGAAGAGACAGAGGTTGTAAAATTGCCCTTTGCGGTTCAAAGCAGCGGCTTGCTTGGGAGCCAGAACCCTTTTTTGGGGCCAAGGCTGGCTCCGTAGCAGACACAGGAGGATTTAACTCTCCTGCTGTTTCTGGGGTTGTACAGAGATGGCTTCCAAGGCTGCTGGGATGAGCAGTTGCAAAAATATTTGGGGAGGGGGGTGGTAGAAAGGGGCAATTGTTTCGGCTATCAAGTAGAATACGTCAAATAGTCGGTGTCTCCCAGGGCACTGAGCAACATTTGTGCCTTAGGAGACCTAGTAAAAGAATGGAAGAATGTAAGCCAAGGACCCGGGTGGAGGGAAAAGGCTTTGATGGGGGGCTTGTACCAGGTGCTGCTGCCCTCTTGCTGCTCTTAGGTGGCTCCCGGGGGGGCTGGGAGAAGATCCTCCCAGCTCTTCAAGGTCACGCTTGCCTGGAAGGCAGCAGCCACAAGACAGGCTTAATGGCCCCAAAGGCTCCCCCATTGGTTGGGCTCGAAGCTCTGTAAGCCAGAAGGAGGGGTAAACCTGTAGTAGCTTAGCTCAGTTTGGGTTACAGCAAATGATTTGTTTACTTCTTGAGATCCAACCAGGCTTAACCAACAGAAAAGAGATCCACTTGTAATCTACTGTGTTATGCTATTTATTATTTATAACTGTAAAAAAAAAGTCTGGTGTTGAATTATAGTATTTTTTTATGATTGAAACCCTTTTTTATGTATTGTGGTTGTTGGCTAGTCTGTATTGAATAGGCAACTTTGTCTGCCAAAAAACCCTCCATCAATGTATGCTTCCCCTTTTGAATGTTTGTGAGTATCCACACGCTCTCTCTCTCTCTCTTTTTTTTTTTTTTTTCCAAAATCCCAAGTTTGGAAGGAGGGCTGTTTTCTCCCCCCCTCCCCCACTTTTGGGTAAGATAATAGCACTGAATTTGACACGGGATTGTGCTGACCTGCAGGGCCCAGGAATCTCTGCCCATGTTTGCCTGTCTTCAGGAGGGGAGAGGAGGGGAAACGCCCATGGAGAAGACCTCGTCCCAAAAAGAGGGTCGTTTCATCTTCCGTACTTTTAGCCTTTTGGTTTGGAAAGTGTTTGTTTGGAATTGTAATAAGTACTACATTCGGGCCAGTTGTGCCTCTGTTGTTGTGATCTCACTATGGAGAGTTAGTTTCCCCCTTTCCAATAAATATTGTAAGATATTCAGTGGTACCTGTTCTGACCCAGGCTTCGTCTAATGTAATTAAACACAAACTTGCTTTAAAAGCAAAACCTACTTTATTGCAACACTGGGAATTGCTTACATTCCCAGCCAGAACTAATCTTAAAACAGTTCCCCAAGATAAGCACACGCCTTTCAGTGCTGTGGAATGCTGCCGAAAACAGAAGTATCCAATTAATGATAACAGAAACCAACCGAAGTACCAGAAAAAACCCGACCAGAGTTCACAGGGCTTCAATGAGGAATCAGAATCTAATGAACTTCTTTGCTTCCTGCAAAGAGCACATCACCAAGGGCTGACTTTTATCCCTTATGGGAGGGGCAATCACCTCCTAGCCATACTCCCGAGTTGCCCCTTTTGTCTCAGCTGTTCTCGCCTTGTAGCAGCTCTGTGCACATGCGCATTGAGAACAGGCTCCCTTTACTCCTCTGCCTCGCTGCTGCCAGGCTCCAAAGGCAGCACCCCACTCCCAGATAGTCCTGGCCCCATCCATGCATCGAATGCAGAACCCTCATCCGAGTCCTCCCCAGACTCCTGGACTGGTCCACATTCTTCCCTGCTGTCTAATTCCGCTGCTGTCTGCACCAGTTTGCCAGAGAACCACTTCAGTACCTTCTCAAGCAGCACAAATACTTCCGTGAACCTTCCGGGATTTTTTTTGTTAATCTTTGTCATTTTTGTTATGATATGTACAGAATAACCCTTGAGTAACAAGGATATGCACATGGAAACATTTATGACAGTAGTTATGAATGATTATTCAGCCACACATAGAGTTAAAGTTTACTTTAAGAAATAGCACAGTCCAATGAACGGTCCAGGTCATATACGTTTAACAGTCCAAAGAATATCCAATTACAAAGTCTTCTTACCGGTTGCCTTTGTCATTTACAGTAAACAAAGATATCAAAGTATAAGCACAGCAGAGATACTTAGATAGCAACAGAATGTCAGAGCAAGCCATGATCTCTAGCTCCCTTTTAGGGCAATTCGCAATACACTCAACCATTCGGAACATAGTACAAATTCATACAGTGACTTTGTCTTAAAGCTACAAACATGCATTGTTGGTTTATATATTGCCAACCCAACTAATTGGTGGACAGATTCCTAACAGTTTTCCTCTTCCCATCCTTTTGATTCCTCTTGCTCTTGTCATTAAAAAATAAGTTCAACACAAAACTCATTGTGAGGTTTCGCTATATCTTCCCATTCAAATGCCATTGTCCGCCGGCAGAAAATTCGGACTATTTCTAGTTGGGTTTTTAATTCCTTTTTGGGCTCTACTGGACGTTGACAATGGCCAAGCCTAAAAATATACATTGCAACATGAGAAATTTGTTAAGTTTTACGACTCTCCCCCCACCACACACACACTTTTGTTCAGTGAATCACTGCAATGAGCCACACCCGCTTGTCAGAAGATCGCAACAAGGGATGATGTGATCCCCGGGATGCTACGACTGTCACAATAATGTGAGTCAATTGTCAAGCCTCCTCAGGTAAATCGCATGACTTGAGGGATGCTGCAACCGTCATCCATGTGGGGAAAATGGACATAAGTCACTTTTTCAGTGCCATTGTAACTTTGGTCACTGTTGTAAGTCAGGGACTAGCTGTATTTTTTTCAAGCATCGAGTCTTGGAAACATTTTGGCTTCTACACCTGTCAGAATGGGCCTGAGCGACAAAGCCAAAATACAGAGTGATCTGAATTTCAACCTTTTTCTTTTCTTTCTTTTTACTGTAGTGTTTTTGTCTACAATCCTATCCACCTTTTTCTTGAACTTCTATTGTCTGTCTACAGTCAGGATCTCTCAATCCACAGATCCCCTGCTAATAATGTTCAGCGCACTGGGCTCTTGCTGGCCCTAAGCAAAACTAAGAAAATGATCATGGTATAACACACATTATACTATATATAACAGGTAGCCCTCGACTTTATGACTATTAATTGAGCCCGGAACAGTGGTGGGATTCAAAAATTTTTTGCTACCGGTTCTGTGGGCATGGCTTGGCAGGGCAAGGATCCTGCAAACTCCCCCCTTCCCTCCCCACCCCACTGACCTGCTTTCCAGCTCCGTTCTCCTGTGCAGGGCAACCAAAGAAGAGCCAGCCAACCAGCTGGGACTCGATGGGAGGCAGAGAAGAGATGGGGTTGGCAGGGCCAGTCAGAAGTGGTATTTGCTGGTTCTCTCAACTACTCACAATTTCTGCTACCGGTTCTCCAGAACCAGTCAGAACTGTCTGAATACCACCTCTGGCCCAGAATTACAGTTGCAAGGCCAGGCATCATTTGACTGGACCTGATTTTTCAACATTTCTTGGCCGCCATCATTGAGCAAATCCACACTACCTGTCACTTTGAAATTGGGTCGTAAGTAGCTTTTGACAGGTCTAGCACAATGGGTTGCTAAACAACTGTGTAACAAGAGAACCAAGGAATTGTGTCTGGTCCATTTCTGTGGCCACAAGAGGGCACAAAAACAACTTGGAAAATAACATCTACTGTGGACTGCATGTTGCTTGGAAAAAGTGGTCACCAAAGCAGATCTTGTTCGCACCTAGAGAACCATAAAATGTTGTGTGTTGCAAGGAACCCTCTGGAAATGGCCTGGGAGAGATTGTGGTTGTTGCAGTGGTTTTTTCTTGCTACTGTGTTGTGGGATATGTGTATGTGAGTTTGTCTAGACCTAATTCTAGAATCTCAGAGAATTGTTTCCAACATCTTTTACCTCTGCATCCTACTGTGGTGCATAGCATTGGCTTGTTTTATTTAGAATAGAATAAAATAGAATTAGAATTAGAATTAGAATTAGAATTAGAAAATTGGAATGAAGAATAGGAATAGAATAGAATAGAAATAGAATGTTATTAGAATCAAAGTAGAATATTGGAATGAAGAATAGAATAGAAATAGAATAGAATTTAGAATAGAATAGGAATAGGAATAGGAATAGGAATAGAATAGAATAGAATAGAATAGAATAGAATAGAATAGAATAGAATAGAATAGAATAGAATTCTTTATTGGCCAAGTGTGATTGGACACACAAGGAACTTGTCTTGGTGCAAATGCTCTCAGTGTACATAAAAGAAAAGAGACATTTGTCAAGGGTCAATTCAAAACTGCAGTGACTGATTGACATGCCATCAAGTCCTTGTTGATTCTTGACCAGAGAGATAAAATATTCTCCAGGATGACCTGGTCTTTTCTGGTCTTTTAATGGCATTGCAATCTATATCTGTGCCTTCCTTCCATGTCTCTCAGCAATAGAGCTGCTCCAGAGAGCCAGGTCTTCACAGAAATGTGCCCTGAGTTGGATAATTTGAGCCATCCTGGACTGACAGCCCCGGGCCAATTTGTTGCATGACCCATTGGTTTGCTTTCTTGGCCCTCCAAGTTGAGTTCTCTTCTCCAACACCAAATTTTAAGGCAGGAGAGTCACCAGTCTCCTCTTTTAAAGTCTAACTCTTCCCTTCCACAGGATTGTTTCCGTGGAAATTTGCTCACAGCAATGAGGTTGCTCTGACCTTTGTTTCCAGTTCTGCTTGGCGTTGAAGGACAATGAGCTTCATGGAGATAGCCATCTTCGTGTCATTGTGTCGTGACTGAAATCTCCACCTCCAGGTTTTCCTTTCTTTTCCCTTCGGTTTTTTCACACTAAAATTTTGGCATATATGAGGTGTGTGGGTGGGTGTATATATATATATATATATATGGTATTCAGCTTTGTTCGGGTATTTTCCCGTGTCATTATAGTTTAAAAGTACAACTATAATGACGTGGGAAAATACCCGAACAAAGCTGAATACCATACATGTAAGTACCCGCGAAAACTTAAGAATAGATAGATGATAGATAGATAGATAGATAGATAGATAGATATAGAGATTAGATATATAGATATAGATATATAGATAGATATATAGATATATAGATATTGCAAAACCTGTGGACGTTTGGCAAGCAATTCTTCCTGAGAGTCATTCTTGCACGGATGGTTCTGCAGGGGTGTTAGTGTTTCTACCAAGGGGCTGCTTTGCAAAATTCAGATCAGGTTGAATCCCAAAAGGGGACACAAAGTTGACTTCGTTCAGAAGTGCACAAGTTCATTCGGATACAGTTACTCCTCCGCTTACGACCAGGATTGAGCCCAAACTTTATGCTGTTGAGTGTGATGTTCGTTAAGTGAATCTTGACCTCATTTCACCACCTTTCTTGCCACCGTTGTTAAGTGAATCACCACAGGGGTTAAATTAGTAACAAGATTGTTAAGCGAATTGACTTTCCCCCTTGTCAGAAGGTCGTGAAAGGGGATTTTCCAAGCCCAGGACTCTGCAACCATCATAAATATGAATCAAGTGTCTGAATTTTGATCATGTGACCGTGGGGATGCTACAACGGTCATAAGTGTGAAAAACAAGCCACTTTTTTCAGTGCTGTCATCGTAAGTTCAAGTATACTAAATGAAATGTTGTAAGGCAAGGACTCCCTGTAGAAACGTGGTAATGTTTGCGCCGCGTGTATCGTTCCTGCTGCTAATGCTCAGCAGCCTTTACATACCAATTGGGAATTTTTTTCTTTCTCCCAAGTGGTCTGTCTGTTGCAGAAGCCTGGCAGGCTTCTCCAGAGCTGTCCTGCTCCAGAAATGCTCCCTAAGCAGGCTTATCTGCAGCGGGGACTGAGGCTAAATTGGGAGCAACTGTACCGCAGCATCTTGGGCGTAGAATCTCGCTCCAGTCAGCAATTTTATCATGGATGATTCATGCTTTTTCCAGCCATGCCTTTCCTCTCTCACTGTGGCAGACACAGGTCCATCTGTTCAGGATTCTCCCCTTCAGGGGAAGTTCATAATTGTATGTGTGCGATAACAAGGCCTGAGTTACAGAAACCAAGTTGAAAACCAGACCCCGTTCCCTGCACCACCTCATTCTCCCTCTGGCGGATTCTTCCTGCACTGCCACCATTCCTGTGAAAGGTCCCTCCGGGCCAGGACTCCCTTGCGATGTCATTTCTGAGCTGGCCCTTGAGAAAAGGAAGGGTCAGGTTCAAAGAAATCCAACCACTACCACCCCCAGTGCCAAGCCAGCGTTACCAATCGGCAAGCCAATGCACAAGGTTGGCATTAGCCAAAAATGAGCGGTTAAAAAAAACAACAACGCAGGAAGTGGTTGGTAGGCCACAGTGACGTCATGCAGCTGGTGGTGCTATTTTTAATTGTAAACTCGGAGTGAAAGGTAATGGGGGAGAAAGGAGGAGGGATTTTAAGGGGGGGGTAGGGGATGAGGTCGAAGCGACAGGCCAGTTTTAAGCTGGGAGGGGGGGGCTTATTTTAATTTATGTATTTATTGGATTTATATTGTCGCCTATTTGCCCATGGCGACTCAAGGAGGCTTACAGAATGTAAAATCATATTTAAAATAAAAATAAAAACCAACAAAAAGAAATCAATGAAGTACAAAAGAACAAAATCTGGGGGGCAAAATCACCCCCCAACTTCCAACCCCCCGCCAGCAGATCATTGCTTACTTGGGGGAGAATTTAGAATAGAATGAGCTGGAAGGGACTTTGGAGGTCGTCTAGTCCAACCCCTGCTCAAGCAAGAGAACTTATATACCATCTCAAGACAAGTGACTGTACAGTCTCTTCTTAATAGCCTCCAGTGATGGAGCACTCACGATTTCTAGTGGCAAGCAGTTCCACTGGTTAATTGTCCTCACTGTTACGAAGTTTCTCCTTAATTCCAGGTTGCTTCTCTCTTTGGTTAATTTCCAACCATTGTTTCCTGTTTCTTGAAACTTGCAAACATCTGGTAAACAAGGAATGGAAGTCACCCAAATGCGTGAGGAAATTAGGTTAGCGGATCTGTGTATCAAGGCTCAAGTCAAAACTCAAGAAATCTCCATTGGAACCTACGGAGGGTTTGCAAGTCCCCATTCTTCCTTGGGGAACAAGCTTTGGCTTTACAACGGGGGCAACCTTGAGTAAGCAACCCAAAAGTGCTATTCCAACAGGTAACTGGACTATCTTGTTTTGTTTTGCTTTTCCTTGAAAACATTTCATTTCTCCTCTAAGAAGGCAAAGAAACAACGGATGGAAACTAATCAAAGAGAGAAGCAACATAAATTTCCCGTTGGTGAGAAAAATCAACCAGTGGAACAGAACGTGTCGTAGGTGCTCCATCACTGGAGGCTCATAAGGAGAGGCTGTCCAGAATGATATAGGGTAAAGGTGTCCAAACTCGGGGACTTTAAAACTTGTCTTCAACTACCAGAATTCCCCAGCCAGCATGATATCAAAGAGACTTCCAAAGTCCCATCTGTTCCAGCTACTGAAGAATTGAGAGCTGAACGGAAGAAGCTTCTTGGAAGAGAAGAGAAATCTCCTCAAGGAAAAAACAAAGCCTAGTTGCCTTTAGGAAAAAAAGCAACTTTAGGACAAACAGGACCTGGATGGCCGAGAACCTCCACAGACCCTTCAGCAGAGGCCTCCAAACTTGGCAACTTTTAAGACTTGTGGATTTCAACTCTCAGAATTCTCCAGCCAGCTGTGCTTTGACTCAAGTCTCTTTCCATTTTTTGTTTTTAATTCACGGGCTTGTGAATTTACGCACCACCAGCGCTCTATCCCGGTGGACGCTATCCTGGACCCCTTTGCAAAGGCTGTGCCCTCCCTCCAACCGTAGGGTTTTCTCTCTCTTTCCCACCCACCTCGCTTCTTTCTGCTGCAAAAGTGCAGGTAATGTTTATAAGGTAGATCAGGGCAGCTTACAAAGTCACCTCTGATCAGAGCTTTGAGAAAAGATGTTTTTATTCTAGATGAGAACTCTTGGTAAGGGGTTTCCATAGCTTAGTTTTCTCCGTGAGTTTTGGGTGCAGGTCAAAAGTTTAGCCATTTTTTTAAAAAAAACCACACACACACAGACAGAATGCATCCACCACCACCACACCATCATATTTTTGGCTGCATTCACCACCGTCTCCAGAGCTTTCTGTTCATAAATAAATATAAATATAGACTTCTACGGGCTCACAGCTGGTGCAGAGTTGACTGGATGCGTAGTCCAGAGGAAACGGAGGTTGCAAATGGAGAGCACACCCTCCGGAGGGGGAAATGAAAGGCAGGAATGGATTTTAAAAGGCAATTATCACCTCGAAGACATGGGGGTCTGCTGAGGATGCCTTTTGCTTTTGCTTTCGTGGTTTTTCCCTCCCAGGAAGGCTGCAATCGGCGGGTTTTTTTTTTTTTAAAAAAAAAACAATGATGCAGAAGGAACGTTTTTGCCGTTAAATGGACCCAGGGGAGGAAAATATTTTTTTTTCTAGCTCTTGAATTTCATTTCTCCCAATCTATTTCTGTATCCGATAGGTCCTTTCGTAATTGTTTTCATCAG
Organism: Hydrophis major; assembly: GCA_033807585.1. Taxonomy (NCBI): domain Eukaryota; kingdom Metazoa; phylum Chordata; class Lepidosauria; order Squamata; family Elapidae; genus Hydrophis; species Hydrophis major. The sequence continues at coordinate 26,229,237 of CM066335.1, forward strand.
GATGGCTCATCCATCGTTGAAGCGACGTGGTGAAAATGGCCATTATTGTTAACATCTGCCCAGAGATGGAATGGTAATGCAGGAGCCAACTGGGCAATAACGCAAGTCACTGGTTTGAGTCTTGTCTTTTCCCCTTATTAGTAAATGGAACCAAAAGATAGTTGGGCCTTAAAACATCTTGGTCTTTCATTTAAGCCCAGTTTATCTTCCAGATGAGCTTGGGACAAAATAAACATGTTAAATCTTTCAATTAGTATAAGACTCTTCCTTATAACTGAAAGGGAAAGGTTCCAGCCTAAAAACCAGGAGATTCTGAGTTCTAGTCCTGCCTTAGACATGAAAGCTGGGTGGGTGACTTTGGGTCAGTCCCTCCCTCTCAGCCCAACCCACCTCACAAGGTGGCTGTTTTTGTGGGAAAAATAGGAGAAGAAAAGAATAGTAGGTATGTTTGCTGCTTTGAACTGACTCAATTTTTTTTTAAAGGATAAAAAAAATCTAATAATGTTAAATTAGCACAATTTAAACTAATCAAGAAGTTAATCAAGGAGACAAGCAACTTAGAACTAAGGAGAAATTTCCTGACAGTTAGTACAATTCATCAGTGGAACAAATTGCCTCCAGAAGTTGTAAATGCTCCAACACTGCAAGTTTTTGAGAAGATGTTGGACAACCCTTTGTCTGAAATGATACAGGGTCTCCTGCCTAAGCAGGGGGTTGGACTAGAAGACCTCCAAGGTCCCTTTCTATTCTATTCTATTCTATTCTATTCTATTCTATTCTATTCTATTCTACTCTACTTTATTGTAAAATAAAATACTAATAAACGTAATGGATCCACAGTCTCCAATTTTATTAAGCATCTTAGGAATTAAACCTTGGGACTGGCAGAATATGTTATATTCTAGGACAGCTTTTAAGGGAAATCTACCAGCAAACTGTGACTTACGCAGGAGGGGAACTTTTCTATTGATTTCGCAAAGGCAAGAGTAAACAAAACAGGTGAAAGAGAGATATCTAAAATTCAGATCACTGTGACCCAGGTAGGAAATGAATTGGTATTGTTGTTATGGTGATCAGTCAGCCAGATGTTTAGACTGGACTTGACAGGTTAATCCACCTACTGTCTCCTTCCCAAGGAGATGCAGCAGGCAGCTGTTGTGGGCCAACGGGGTTCAAGTGGTGCCTCCAGATATTTTGGCATACCTTCCGTTTGGTTTTCTTGTGCCACAGTTGTTCTACTTTTATTTTCAGACCATGGTATTTTGTGACTTCACCCCATCCTCTCTCTTCTCTTCTGCCGTGTTATTATTTATCTGTTTACAACAACGTGAAGTCACCACTGACAGTTCTTTAGCTAGCGTTGGCCTTCAAGGGCACCAATGACCTCACTATAAATTAAGTTACAGCAAGTGGCGTCTCTTGAATCGCAGCGTAAACAAATTCCCCAAAATTGCAAAGAGCTAACTAGAGAGCCATTCTTGACACAAGACAAAATAACGTGCAACCTATAGATGGAAAAGCATGTGCAGATAATTACACCATTTCAAACAAACACGCACCAAAGCCCCATTCACGTCGGGAAGAGATTGGAATTAGGTGAAGCTGCACAGAAACATTCTTTGGTTTTAATTCACATTAATCCCTCTGTGGCAAAGTCTGAATTCTTCCAGAACAGGAAGATAACAGCCCAGACAGCCAGCAGGAAGTTGTTCCTTTACTCAGTTTCATGTTTAGCTAAATAACATCTTCCTCTTTCTTTCGTCTTTCTTTTCTTTTTTTCTTTTCCTCCCTCTGGTTTTTTGAACAGCAGAAAGAAAAACAACTGGGTGGCTAGATCATCTTGAAAAAGGAAGTTGAAGAGCAGAGCAACTGGAGGCCGGCTCCTCCTCGGTGGGTTTTACGGACAGAATAAAAGCCACCCTTGCCTTAAAGCAAGAGACCTTGAGTTTGGGGTGAGAAATCAGGGAGGGCTGGGAAATAAAATTTGCAGAGGGGTAGGAGAAATTCCTCGCTTTTGCTGATCAGGAAAAGAAAAGAAAAAAATCAGTTGCACCACTGTCCCTTAGCAAGCCGTTTTCCTTACTGCTTCCATTTTGCCTCTCTCCCAGCCCACGACTTATCTGCAGAAGTTACTAGGGAAAGGCGGTCTCTTCAGCAGCTGCTCCCCAAAACTTTTCGGCATTTCACCCCTCACAAAGGAGACCTGGGGTCTCGGCACCGCTGCAGTGGGTGCATGAGGCAGTTTGTTGGTCTGGACAAGGACAGAAATGGTGTAGGGTCTGCTTGGGCTGGGGGGTTGGACTAGATGACCTACAAGGTCCCTTCCAACTCTGTATTCTGCTTTTGGCTTTAAGTCAGGGTTTTTCTCAACTTCAGCCCCTTTAAGAGGTGTGGACTTCGATGCCCAGAATTCCCCCTTCTTCCCCTGGGGAATTCTGGGAGCCAAAGTTGGACAACCCCTTGGCATGGGTGGAATTGCCATCCAAACATGCTTTGAACCAGGGACACCAAGCTGAGTAAGGAGAAAAGCTGATCTGGATGCAAGAGAGATGCCAACTACGAGAGAAAAGAGGCTGAGAGAGGTGCGTGTCCCATTGCCGTTACAGGTGCTCCTCGACTTATGACCAAGAACTGAGCCTGAAATTTCCGCTGCTGAGATGGTCGGGTTTTTTTTTTTTTCTTCTTTTAGTGGTGTTTGTCCAGTTTTACTTGTGGAAGAGCACCTCATTTCGTTGCACCTGCTTGCGAGTGTAATGACAAATAAACTCTTATGTCTTAAATGAGCTGTGCCTCGTTTGACGACTTTCCTTGCCATGGTTGTTAAGTGAAATGAATCCAGCTTCCCCACTGCTTGTCAGAAGATCGCAAAAGGGGAGGGGGGAAATCACCTAACCCCTGGGACCATCATAAATGCGAGCTGAGTTGTGCTGAGCACCTGGTGTTTGATCGTGTGACCACGGGCATTCTGCTGCAATGGTCATTAAGTGTGAAGAACTAGTGCCAAGTGACTTTTTTTCCCCCCAGTGTCATTACATAACTTCGAACGGACCCTGTTGTAAGCCGACAATTACCTACTAGAGGTTTTGATGGCTGACCATGTGAGGCCAAAGGCCTTCCTTCTCAACGGCCAGATGGCCGGTCTGCTTTTGAGCCGCTGGGCAGAAGGACCCAACCGCCTCAATCTCCCCCCCCCTTCCAACTTTCCACGCCTGGGCCAAGAAGCAGGAACCCCATCATTAAAAGTTGCAACCTCCCGAAGAAACTCCAGGAGGGGCTCCAGCCCAGCGGCCGCCCACCGCAAGGCCAAACCCCAAAAACTCAACCCATCATCGTCTGGTGTGGGTTCAGCAAGGGTGACATGTCCACTCAGCCACTGTGGGGAGGGGGGGCTCCAGGCTGGGGGACCCTGCCTGGAGCAGAAGGGAGGGGTCTCTAAAGGGGCAATCCAGGACCACACCCACTCCTTTGCCTCCCCTAGTTGTCCTGTGGGGGGAACAACACACACGCACAACCTCTTCTACATTGCTGGCTTTCCTTACAAGGCAGAAAGGACTTGAACCGCTCTTGAAAGGGTGTAAAAACAGGCGGTTCTTTAAAAAAAAAACACCCCAAATCCTATTTTATGGCAGGAAAAGGGCCTGGGTCCTGTAAATTAGTCCATCTGAGGTACCTTGGTTGAAAAAGCATGTAGAGATTCTCCGTCAGCATCCAGATCCTGGTTGTCTCAAAGGGGTTTTTTTCCCAAGAGGCAACTGGTTTTTCTAGTTTTTTTTTCTTTTGAAGAGGTTTCGCTTCTCATTCCAGAAGCTTCTTCAGTTCTGACAAGATAGTGGGGAAGGGAAGGATTTATCCTCCTTGCAGACAGCTGGCCATTTGCACCCTTTTGGAGAGTCGTTGAGGCGACTTGGAGGTTTCTCTTTCAGGGATTGTCCTTCAGGGTCCCCCAAGTGGTGCAAAGGGTTATTGCAGTCTGCAGTTTTGCTCATTCCAAATTGTACAGCTAAAAGTCTGTAGAGATTCTGCATCCTCCAGGTTATAGTTGTCCCAACGGGGCTTTTTCCAAGAGGCCACTGGACTTTCTGTTTTGTTTTGTTTTTTTCCCCTTTGAAGACATTTTGCTCCTCATCCCCCCAAAAAAACTTTTGGGAACTTTTCAACTCGGTTGGAAAAAGTTTTGCCCTGTGATGCAAGGCAAAACAGTTTGTTGAGTGATTGTTCAAAGTCACAATGGCACTGAAAAAAAAGGGGGGGACAGTTTCTCACACTTATGACTGTTGCCGCATCCCTACGATCACCTCATTGAAAGCTGCACACTTGGCAACTGACGCAATGTCCTGGTATATGTGTGTGTTGTCACAACTTTTGTGACCTCCCTGACCAGTGAAATCGAGTGGAAGCAAGACTCGCTTAACAACCACGTTTACTAACTTAACGGCTGCAGTGATTCTTTCAATAGCCCAGGAGTTCATTAAATGGGGAAAAACTCACCGAAGAAAGAGAAATAGCAAGAGAAATCATAGATCATAGAGTTGGAAGGGAGCTTGGAGGTCAACTAGTCCAAACCCCTCCTGGAGCAGGAGAGCCTGTTCCAAATGTTAGCCTCAACCTAGGATCAAACTCACAGCCTCCTGATTGTGAGCCGACAGCTCTACCTCTAGGCCACCATGCTGGGCTTGATTGTGGTGCAAGATGGAGGTTTGCCGGCCATGCGACGCCTCCTCCCAAATCAAAATCCTCTGGACTTTCCCCACTACTTTAAAGCTCATCCTCCAGTCACCCTGGGCTAGAAGCCCCCTTAGGTGGGAGTTGTTGTCCGACACATCTGGAGCAAACAGCTGCATCTGGAGAGAAGGAAAAGCAGCCCAGCCGGCCCATGAGATGAGGAAGGGGAGCAAGTGGGCGTGGGAATCCATAGGGGCTGGCTGTGCTTGGGGGGGGGGTCATTGAGGCAGCCACATGGAGTTTGGAGGGCAGGCACGGACGCCATTTTGACTTTTTTGACCTCCCCATGGGAAGAAGAATGAGCATCTAGAATAGAATGAGAATAGAATAAGAATAGAATAGAATGAGAATAGAATAGATTAGTATAGAATAGAATAGAATGAGAATAGAACAGAATAAGAATAGAACAGAATACATTAGTATAGAATAGAATAAGAATAGAATAGAATAGAATAGAATAGAATGGCAGAGTTGGAAGGGACCTTGGAGGTCTTCTAGTCTAACCCCTGCTTAGGCAGGAAACTCTATAACATTTCAGACAAAGGGTTGTACAACTTCTTCTTCAAAACTTCCAGTGTTGAAGCATTCCCAGCTTCTGGAGGCAAGGAGTTCCACTGGTGGATTGTTCTAACTCTCAGGGAATGTCTCCTTAGTTCCAGGTTGCTCCTCTCCTTGATGAGTTTCCACTCCTTGCTTCTTGGCCTGCCCTCAGGGGCTTTGGAGAATAAGGGACCTCGGAGGTCTTCTAGTCCAACCCCCTGCTTAGGCAGGAAACCGCACAAACCCGGTGGGAGCATCCCCAACCTCTGCAGGCCGGTTGTCCTCCCTGTCAGGAAATCCCTGCTTGGTTCCAGATTGATCCGCTTCTGGATGAGCCTCGAGGCGCCAGCTCCGCTTTTGGATCGCGGACACCGGCTCCGAGCCGCCCTCCCCGCAAAAGTCGGCGGAGCCTGGCTATCCGGACTTTCCCTTTCTCCGGACGGGCCCCGACTCTGCGTCTCCTCCTCCTCCTCCTCCTCCGGGGTGCCAAGGACCGGCTTTGGCCGGGAAGCCTTCGCGGGTGGGTGGGTGGAATCTCCGCGCTCGGCCCCGTCCGCCTCCACCGCTGCCCTGCTCGGCGCCTCCCCTGCTGCGCCCGATCCCGCCCCGCCCGGCCTTGCCTCGCGCAAAGTGCCCCGCGCGCTGCCCCAGCACTCCCCCTCCCCTCTCTCCCCCCCCCGCGCCCCTCCCGGCCCCGCCCCCAGGCCTGGGCGGGGCCTGCCCGCCGCCCCCCCGCCCCCCCGTCCCAGCAGCCTTTGCAGGCGCTACAATGAAATTTGCAAAGTTTTTTCGATTTCGGCGCCATTTTCGAGTGGACTCGGAGGTGAGGAGGGAGGGCGGGGAAAAGAAGGGCGCCCCTAGCCGGGGGGACCGCGGGGGGAGCCCCAAAAATCGCCAAAAAATCCCTAAAAATCCCCCCGGCCCGAGACGAGCCCGGGAAAGGCGCGGGAGAGCCGGGAAAGGCGCGGGAGCGGCGCTTGGGCGGGGGAGGAGGGCGGGAGGGAGGGGGAGGAGGAGGCGGCGCGCGGGGGGGGACGACGGCGACGACGAGGAACACCGGCTGCCCCCCCCACTACTTTCCCTCCCCGCCATCACCGGGGGGGGGGCTCCCCTCAGCGGACCGAAAGAGAAGGGGGGGGTCCTCACACCCAACACGTCCGTCAAAGTGGCCAAACTTTTCTGGCGGGGCGGGGGAGGGGAGGGGGAGGGGAGCCTGAGGGGCCTGTTTCCCCCCCCGGGGGGGGCGCGGACAAAGTTGGCTGAGGGGGCAGCGGCGTCCGGAGAAGGAGGGGAAGCCCCCCCTCACGGTGCCGCGGGTATGGGGGGCGTCGGCGCTGCCCTGCCCCGCGGCCGGGATCCGCCCCCCCCCCGCATCGCCCCCCCCTCAGGAAAGGCCGCCACCCGCGCGCGCCCCCCCCTCAGCCGCCGCCTCCGCTCCGCCTCCGCTTCCTCCGCCGGATACTTTTTAGCTAAATATGGATACAGCGAAGAAGGAGAAGAAGAAGAAGCGGCCGGAGAAAGTCGCGTCCGCCCGCCCGGCGGAGCCCATCCGAGGCCGGCAGCGCCTGAGGAGCTCGGGGCGGGGAGGGAGGGGGGGGAGGCCTGGGCCCGGCCCGGCCGGGGTCCCTCCTGGCAGCCCGTTCCCAGCCCTCCTCCTCTCCCTGGCGGGCGGTGGCGGGGTGGGGAGAAGCTCCCGGGGTCCTTCCTGGAAAAAGACGCGCGTGGCGGAGGGAGGGAGGGAGGGAGGAGAATCCTGCGGGGGGGGGGAGGACGGGAGGGGGCTTCCCTCGGGGTTTGCAACCGCAGCCCACCCCCCCGCCCCCGGGAAAGAAATAGGGCGGGAGGGGAGGTGAAAGTGACAGGGGGCCAAACCCGGGGAGGTCAGGGGGGCTTCGAGGCCTCCGCCCCCCCCGCTTCTTTCTGCCTTGCCTTCGTCGCTCCCCCCCACCCCGAGCGAGAGTTAACAGGGATGCACCGCTGAATATATATATATATATACACACACACACACACACACACACACACACACACACACACACATATATATATATATATATATATATATATATATATATATATATATATATATATATATATATATATATATATATATATATATATATATATATATATATTTATTTATTTATTTTCTTCCCTCCGAGGGAAATCAGTTTGCAGCAAAAAAAATAAGACTTTTCTTCTCTTCCCCACCCCACCCAGTGCAAAAAAAAAAAGTTTCTTCCGAAGCAAAAGTGCTTGAGAAAGAAAGAAAGAAAGAAAGAAAGAAAAGACGTTTTCAATTTGCCTTCAGGAGTTTTGAGTTTAGACGTTTTAAGGGAGGAATTGGCCCGTGAGAAAAATGGTTTCATTTCTCTTTTTAAAGTAAATGATGTTTTTTCTTTTCTTTTCAAAAAAGGTTTTGAAATGTAAAATGCAATGGGTTTTGGTTTTGGGGGTTTTTCTTGTTTGTTTTGCCTGCCCTTGTCCGGGAGATAAAAGTGATTGGAAAAAGTGGGTTGAAATTCAAAAGTGGCCCGTTTGCAATGGAAAGGTAGAAATTTGTTTTGGATTTTGTAAGAGAGACGTATTAAAAATGTTGAAAAGGCGCAGAACACTCACAATAAATTCTATTTTTTATATAAAAGTCCATTAGTCCTTAAAAATCATACATAGCATATGCCTGTAAATAACTCATTTTTACAGTGTAAGTCATTGTTTTCAAAAAATAAATATTTTTAGAAATCATTTTACCCCAATATTTTTGTCATTACATGTTTTATTTTACAACAATTGATTGAAATGTAATTCAAGAAACGGATTAAAATAATGGCACCATGAACTAATATAAATGGAAGACTTTTTTATTTGTTTATCCCTTATAAAGCCTAATTTAATTTTTTAAAATTGTTCCTTACATTTGCTATAGCTTTTAAAAAACACCTTTTTACAAAAAGTGCAGCTATATGTTTTCAGACATTTATTCTTATTCAATAATTGGGTGGGTTTTTTTAAAGTAGTATGTGGGAAATTGGCAAGGTCCCAGATTTAATCCAAAAATTTCCACAGTTTGTAAAAGTTTGGACTTTTTAATTCACATAAAATTAATACAACCCTCTTGCATTTTGCTATACCATTTTTGCTGGTATTTTTACACAGGAAGTATAAAAAGTAAAAGACAGGAACCTCTGCATAATAAGCTGAGTGCACGAATATAATATGGCTGGTGATAAAAACTATACGTTGTCCCCTTTTAATCATATGCATGCAGCAGCTAGAAGAATTTTGAGGAATTGGGGAGGGATTTTTTCCCCTCCTCCCTCTGCAGCCCTTTTTTTAAAAAAATGTAGACAAAATGTGTGGGAAAAAAAGGTAGCTGGCAGGAAAGACCCTCAAAGATTAGAGTCTGTAATTCTGCAGTTGTTGCCGGGTGGGGTAAGAAACAGCTAAGTCATAACGTTTCTGCTGGAAAAATGTGCAAGAGAGACAACAGATCTTAAAAAGATAATTAATTTGTTGTGGGTGGGTGCTCTCACATGTAGGTCCTATTAAATGGATGCTGAGTCTGGTCAGATTTTCTACTTCCCTACCCGTCCTTGGTTTGAAGAAATGGTGTTTTTGAGAGTTTGGTTTTTAAGTCTGCAATGCAGTCTTTACATCTAGAGGAGGCGACACTAGTCGAATGGAAAAGCTCCATGGAGTTAAAATACTGTTCTCCGTCAGCACTTTTGAGGGAAAACTTTTACTGGCATTCTAACCTACAGTATAGGGAGCCTTCCCTTCCCTTGTGCTCCATTTAAAAACTTCCTCACATGAAGTGGGAGACTGCACGTTCTTGCTCCTTGCAAAAGTTTTAAGAGCTGTGCAACAAGGCGGTTGGTTAGGCTAAGAGGAGGGTTTGGAGACCAGCTCATCAATAGGTTAATCCTAGTTTGTTTCTAATGAACATTTATGAGAGGATAAAATGGGGGGAAATGTGTGATTTTGTCCCAGTGATCGGTGATGACATTTAAAAAGAAGGGTGTATTTTGGAGAATAATCTGTATTTTAAAAATTATTTATCATTTGTGGAAGGTTAGTTTCAGTGTTTAAGCCGATGCTAGTTGAAAACATTGTGATACTATTTATTTATGTTTATTTTTAAAGAGGATATCTTGCTTTTAAGTTATGTTGAAACAATATAGCAAGGGGATAGTTTTAAATGTTCACTGGGGTAAGTGTTGGCTTGTAATTTTTTCTATTTCTGCTTGTAGGTCGGACAGATTATATCAAGAGGCCTTTTTTTCTCCGTAAAGGGGGTGAGTTGGGTAAGTCCATTCAAAATTAATAATTCTTTATTTCACTACCCACTTTTCACATAGGATTGTTTTAGACTAGGTTTTTAATGGAGGTGAAAAAAATTTTCATTCTTTGTACAGAGAAAAATAGGAAAGATGAAATGTTTCATGAATATAATTTTTAAAAAAATCATTCTGAAATAGAGACAATTCAGTGACAGGAAATTGTTGTTCTCTTACACAATTCAGTAGGTTTTCTCTTGGAACAGTTTTGCCCGGTTTCTTTCACCCTCAACTCCTGATGTGTCCTTTCACAATTAGTTTTGTGTGGTCCATTGCAGTTTGAAAATAATGTTTGTAGCTTAGCACACAGTGTAGACTTGTGGTTAATTCATTAAGCCTTATTTTTTAGGCTAGTTTTTTTTAAAAAAAAAAAAAAAATTTTATTGGTTTTTAAAAACAAACATAAACAAAGAAAACATAAAAACATCAAGCTATCTTCCATAGGTGTACATACAGTGTGCCAGTTGGTTTACAAATTGTTTTGTGCTTCCATTTCGTAGTCTTCAATTACAATTACATTACATATTATCTCATATTGTCAATCCAAAATTAAATACCTTAATATCATTATTAATCAATCATTTGACTATACTTTTATTCATTCATGTTTTACAAGATAACCATAATTTACTTAGTTTATTTTATAACAGTTCATATTATCACCCCAAATCTATCCTAAAATCATTTTGTAGATATAATAAGAAAGAAGTACATCTTTATATATTTATTAAAAGTCTACATATTTCGTTACTGTACTTTATTGTCTAACCATTGATAGAAAAGATCCCAAATTTTATAAAATTGTTTATCCTCTTGTTCTCTAATTTCAAATGTCAATCTACTCATTTCAGCACATTCCAATATTTTCTTAATGATTTCCTCCTGTGATGGTATTTTCTCATTTTTCCAGTTTTTAGCAAATACAATCCTAGCCGCTGTTAATACATTTACAATCAGGTATTTCCAGTCTTTACTATATATTTCAGGTAAAATTCCCAATAAAAATATCTCTGGTTTCAAGTCTATATGTTTTTTTGTCATTTTTTCCAACCACATATGGATTTTAGTCCAGTATTTTTTAGCATCCGCACAAGTCCACCACATATGGTAATATGAGCCAGGTGTCTGGGGACATTTCCAACATTTTTTGGATTTATTCTTGAACATTCTTGCTATTCTTGTCGGGGGGAAAATGCCACCTGTAAAACATCTTATACAAATTTTCTTTATATGCTGTTGACATTGTCATTTTATAATTTTGAGACCACAATTTTTGCCATTTCTCTAAATCAATCCCATATCCAAAATTCTTCCCCCAAGCAATCATAGTTTCTTTAACTTGTTTTTCTTCTAGTTTAATTTCTAATAAATATCCATACAATTTTTTAATCACCTTTTCATCAGTACCTGTTAAAATCTTATGTAAGTCAGTCAGTTTATCATAGAAACCTTCTGTTTTAAAATCTTTGTCATACCTTGAATGTATTTGCACATATGAAAACCAATTCATCTTTATACCTTGTTCCTCTAGTTTTTGCATAGATTTAAGTTCACCCTTTTCATTCAATATTTCGCCTTATCTAACTGTTTGTTCCTTTTTGTATATTATAGGATAGGAAAATGCTTCAATAGTCGATAGCCAGACTGGAATTTTCAAATAAAATCACCTTTTAATCTTCTCCCAGTTTAACCACAGAGACACTAGGCTAGGCTTTTAATGGAGGTGTAAAAATGTTCATTCTCTAAACCAGGCTTCACATAGGTGAATCCAGTCTCTCGGTTTCCAATGTGTAGGTGTGCACATTTGTGTCTCTATAATATGGATAGATTTCCACAAATTAGAAACACAACTGTTGTGAATCTGCCCTCAAATGTCACTTAATCCAGTAAGAATCTTTTTATAACAATCACCCTAAAAATGTGATGAAATGAGATGCAGGCTGTATTGGTTTCTGTTTATTCATTATCTGTGTGGCTCCCTCTTTGCTTATTGCAGATAAATTCACAAACAAGCCACAAACTTCTCAAAATTCAAGTTTCACTCTGCTACAAAGGGAGTTATTAAAACGTTGGTTGGACAAGGGTTTGTGAGTAGGATGTGATAACTTTGAAAGTCCTTTGTGACTCTTGAAATGGGGCTTCCAACAAATTTCTTTCTAGATGGTGAAGGTAGACTTGATTTTTCTTTCTTTTTTTCCTACGTCAATGTCTCTCAAGCATTGGTGGCTTTTAAGATGAGTAGACTTCCAGAATTTTGGGAGTTGAAATCCACCCACCTTAAACCCACCAATCTTGAGGAAAATGCTGTGCCACAAAGTTGGAACTTGTTCCAAGTGCTCACCTTTGCTTGCTTGGCTGAAGATCCAAGGGTTCCATAACTATGAATATAATCTGGATTTAACCCTGTTCTGTTTCCACAGATGACTTTTCTTCAACCTTTCACTTGACTTTTTGGGTTTTCTGTTTTAATTTCAGGCCTGGGTTCTGCGCATTAGCTGAACCTCCACGGTGGAAGACACCGGACAGAGAGTTTGGGGGTATGTTGTTGTTTCCCTTTGCTAGATTAACGGAGGGGGAAGGGAGGAAGGCTGAGATTGTCCGGTTTATTACTTTGCCCGTGGAGGTAAAAGAATGTGTCAGGCCTGCAATTTGATGATTGGGACTTCAGTAGAAGTCTGGTTTATAAGCCATTAACAATGTCCTCCTTGCTACAGCAAGAACATTTTGCCTTCTTTCTCTTCTCTTGCTTTGAATGTAGTAGCCAAAATGAAGTTGGTCTCTTTCTTAGCAGTCCATAACCGTGGTGATGTGCTCATCTGCAGCCTAGTCCAACAGTTTTAAAATGCCATTGATATAAAAAAATAATAGTTTCTCGTGTCTCCCATGGATTCTAATGGGGCTCTAGGAGAAAGTTCATTTCTAGCTGGGATTTGGTTCCAGATCCTGGATCCAGTAGCCTTATTTCTGAGTGGGAGAATAAAACAAATCAAAAAGGCAATCAAAGAATGGAAGTGATGAGATTCCATCTCTCTGAGGGTACGGGGTTTTCCCCCTGCAACCAGTCTTTGGGGGAGAAGGGTTTTCCCCACCTAAAAATTAGTGCTCACAACTTCCTCTCGCAGCTCAAACGTTCGCAAGTTTTTGCATTCATGGCTTTTATCTAAAATAACGCATTAAAACCATTTGTAAGACTTTTCCTTGTGGGGTTCGATGTTTTAGCTCCTGTTGCAACTAAAGGCAAATCTCTCCCAGGAGTTCTTGCATTGTTTTTATTCCTGGCAGGTAAGTTGACACAGGTGAGTAAAATGAACAGAGAGAGTCCCATAGGTTGATTCAGAGCAATGCCCAACTAATGGCAACTTCTGGCTGTGGGGGGGGGGGGCGGTTTAAATTACCCACTTGTCTTCTCTGTGCATTTCAGGTTTTTAGCAAAAGCAACAGACACTCTAGAAAATAACTTTTTGGTTGCTTCTATTGGTTGCTGTGAACAGGAACTGCTACAGGAACATTGGGGGTTGTGTACCCATGTGGATAATGGTATGAATGGCCATCTGATCTCCCTTCAGCTTTCATGGGTTCAATCCTGCTAAGCTGTGGCAGCATTTCTCTGCTAAATGCAGGAGAAAAAGCATTATAAATGTTGCATATAGTCCGTATAATTCCTTAAAGCATACCTGTCCATAAAGCAGTGAAAACAGAAGACATTTTCCAGTGGCAGTAAAGATGTCTCAAAGAAATAGGATGCCATTTAGATAAAACAAATTAATTTGTTATAGTCAAGAATACTTAGTTTGTTTCGCAGCCTACAAACTTACTTGCTGGCTGTGATACTATCTATTGGCATTTTATATAACTCTTTCCATTTCTAAGGATTTGGTTTTGTTTTTATTTAAAAAAACACACACACCAAAATAGAATCCTGAACTCCTTAAATGAGTTTAGCTTTCTTAGCCAGTCATGTGTTTTAAAAGCCTGCCCTATAGAACATGTTCGTAGAATTACTGAACAGGAAGGGATATCTAAGTTTATAATGCATTTATATGAGGTGTGGACAAGTTGGGTAATTTAAAAAAAAAGGCGAATAAAGGAAATTGTGAGCATTGTGATCCAACTTGAAGTACAAGGAAGGCTTTAGATCAGGCAGGCCTGCAAAACTTGCTGTATATCTTAACACGAAGATAAACTAAGAATTATTAAGTAGCTCAAATAATTGGAGGGATCAGACCTTCAGGTACATAAAGTCCTGCAGTTAACAGTGTGCCCAGGAAATTTTTTTTAAAAAAAACAACAACTGCTAACTATGCTTATAACATGCAAGTGTTGGTCCATAACAAATAAAATATAAAATCCATAGTTGCCTAACCTTTTATCAGAACATGCCAATAAATGCTTTTGTGACTGACAGCCCTCATTTGTGTCTGTAGTGCATACCAAATAAATACGAAAGGTTGATGGAAATCAACTTCTCAAATTGCTTGATTATCCAACTGAGATTATATACATGTTACATTTACTCTGGAGCAAATTAAACCTGCCCTGAATGCATTGTTTGAAATGCACCACAGGCTACTGCTGGAACAGGTGCATTTTAGAGGTGAATCTAGGAATTCTGGCTTGGTGAAGTCTGGTTCATTTGGCAGGCAGGCCTGGAAAATCCTTAGCTTGCATAAAGGCTGTGTTTTCCCACCTGATGCAGCCAATGGAATTATAGTTTCGAGTTCTCCCTGGGTGGCTCAGAAGCCTAGAATTCGTTCTGCAAATGCTTTATGGAAGGGGTCTCCAACCTTGGCCACTTTAAGACGGGTGGAGTTGAAGCCCACCAGTCTTAAGGTGGCTAACATTGGAGACCCCTGCTTTATGGGATGTGGATTAACGTTCTGTTGTTGCTACTTGTTCCATTGCGACTTTGAAACCTTTCTCCCTATTATATTTGGAAGTGGTGGGGGAATGAGACCTACTGAAATCCTGCTTCTTGGATTGCTTTGCAACTGGGCTTCCTTGGGGCCCTCAACCTTGAGGTGATGTAGCAGCACGACATGGTTTGTAGAGAAAAGAAGATACAGACCGTTCTGAGCTGCCTCATGACCTCAAGGGTTCCATCAAATATGATCCATCACCAGACTCAGGAAAGCCAAAGTTTGCTTCCCTGACCAGGTATGTTTCAGTACGAATACTTTTGAGCGAGTCCTTGAAACATCCGCCTTAAACTTTCCTTTTCCTTTCCCAACTCAAAAATGAAAGAAATATGGGAGGTGATTTCAGCATCACCCCAATCGTGAAGGTCTGAGATCTCTTTCTCCCCCCACTCCCCCCAGCAGAACCTTCTCTGAATCTGGAATACTGGGAATGAGAGACAATTGCAAAGACAAAGTTCAGGCCATGCTACCTCTGAAGGCGACAGGGGTTTCCAACTTTGGGAACTTTAAGACCAGGTGGCTGGGGAATAATAATTCTGGGAGTTGTAGTGCACAGGTCTTAAAAGTTGCCAAGGTTGGATACCTCTGCTCTAAGGGCATTTGAAAGTGGCTAGCATCTCTCCTTGGGCGTTTTTTATTCCCAGCAGGAATAAAACCCTGGATTGCATGCTGCTCGCAGGACAACACGGTTCCTGGAAAGCAGAGCTCCAAACTCATGAGAGCTACTCCCAAGTCAAAAGATATTTCAAGATTTCACGCTGAATTGTCTTCCGAAATCCCCTGTCTATGATCTTTTTTTTTCTTTCCCCCACCAGGGCACTGGGTGAGCTATCAGTCCTTTTTTTGTTACTCCCAGGGAGGGCTGCAGAAACGTAAAGATCTGCCTGCTGTGCTTTAGCAGCACGTAAATACTGGAGTTTAGAATGGCCTCCAGTATTGCTTTGCTGCTGTAGTGAAGCTGGCACCTGCTCTGGGAAATTGGGCCTAAAGCGATGCAAAGAGCTTTGTTTGTTGTCCGCTGGGTGAGGGTTTCAGGATGGGACTTGAGATCTTCCCCAAATAAACCAACATCCCTCTCACCCTATTTAAGGAGAAAATATTCTCCCTCGTACTCAAAAAATGGTCTTCTGCTGCTTGAGATTTTTGGGAGCTGCAAACCCCTGTAGGCTTGCAAAGACAAACAAGAATATATTTGTAGCTCAGGGTTCAACTGTAGGGTCCTTGGTGCTCTCTGAACTTGGTTGTTTGCTTGCAGATGTTTAATTGCCTTACTAGGTAACATCTTCAGTGCTAGAAGGGAGAGGGATTTGCTGTCTTTTATTAAACCAATATAACCCACTTCCTTGTAGCACTGATCATCTTGCCTAGTTGGGTAATGAAATGTCTGCAAGAAAGAAAAAAAAACCAAGTTCAAGGGAGCTCCAAGGAGCCTACAAATAAGCAAATTTAAAGTGTCTTGATTGTGGAAAGAGAGTCTGTGAATGTAGTAGTATATGAATATAGTGTAGTCCAACTACCACTAAGTAGTTTTTGTAATCGGCACATGTCCCTGAATCTTCTGTGGAAGAAACCTGAATGTTTCCTGTAGACATCAGGAAGATGATAGAAGCATCAATTGTGCAATTTAACTGATTGGATTCCTGTATCATACTAAGCAGTGGCTTATTTAATGAATGCTTTTTTGGATAAATCGGATGGTTTTATGTACTAACTAACTGTGTATAAATCATGTAATGGCTTGATGTAATGATTCTGGATTTTCCTCTGGAGTTTAGGGAGAAAAACGATGGCAAGATTTTCTAGTTAAACGTTTATGCTGGGTCGTCTTGGTGCAATGCCATTTTATAAAATATTTGTATTAAATATCTGGTGTGAATCAACTGTGGTGTCATTGTCCCATATCTGACGTGAATGCCCGTTGAAGTCTTTTCTAAAACGGAAGGACAGGCAGAAGCTCCAGAGTTAAGCTTTGCCTGGTGCCTAACCCTGGTTTATGGAATAAGCCACAGCTTGCCTAGGTTTGCAGCACAAGCTGAACCAGGACTGGCTTTTATGAAAACGAATCTGTGCAACATTTTAAATCTCATTGTTTGCTTCTCCTGGTATGTTGAATTTAGCTTTTTCCTGAGAACTCCCTCTAAAAAAAAGAAAAGATTGAAAAGATCACCTGGAGGATAAATTAGGCTACAATTTGAAGAGGAAGAAAAGGGAAGGGAAAAAAAACCCCACCCAGAAATCCCATGGCATCTTTTCAGACTGGGGAAAACGGGGGTTTGAAATGAAAGCGGACCCCGGATTCCTTCCCTCTTTGAACGGCGCCTCCTGCACTCCGGAGACCCGAGAATAAAACGCCGCCTGCATGCTTGGAGGGGGGGGGGGGGAGGGCGAGGCTGCAGAGGCTTTGCCCCCCCCCCCCCAGCGCTCCCCCCTCCGGGGCTAGGAAAGGGGCTCGGAGCCCTGGACGGCTTCCGAAGCGCAAAGCGGGTCCCCCCCATCCCCCCCCCCCCGAGAGAAATGGCCGGGAACGGGGGCCGGGGGCGCGCCCGGCACCAAAGCCAGCGGAGCGATGGGTCGCTCAGACAGTCGAGAGCGCGTCCCTGGGGGAGGAGGGGGCCCTGGAGCGGCCGGCCCCTGCCCGTCGGGCCTCCCGCGGCTGATGGAGCCGGTTGGGTCGGCTTGAAAAGCGCGCCGGGCCGGGAGAGGGAGCCGAGCTTCCCTTTGCCTCCGCTTCCCCCCACGGGGAGGGGGGGGGAAGAGTGGCTGCTGGCCCGTCTCGCCTGCGGGGCTCGAGTGGGAGCCCAGGCGGCTCCTTGGCTTGAACGTGGCCGACATTTCCCTTCCGTCCGCTCTCCCCACCCTCCCTTCGGGCGAGGTCCGGGGAGCGACCGTCGCGGGAGTGGGTCTCCTGGCTTGAGCCAGTGAGGGTCGGACTAGAAAACCTCCAGGGTCCCTTCCAACTCCCTTATCCTGCTCAAGAGAGAGCTGCTTCCTCCTCGCCCACCGGGAAAGCCGAAGGGCCAAGTGACTCTTTCAAACCGGGCTTCGTTTTTTTGCCCGACGTGAATGCCCGGAGGCCGGCCGGGATCGAGGGCTCGGAAGCTCAATCAAAACGAAGCGGCCCCTCGAATCGGCAAGGCTGGACGGCGGGGAAGAAGACACGGACTACGGCCGCCCTTTCCGAAGGGAGAGCCCGATGCCCATGCGGCTGGGCGCGCAGCTGCGGCTCTTTTCCTTTGCCCCCGCGAGTCGCTCCGTCCCCGGCCGAGGCAGGAGGCGCGCGGCGTCGGGGCGGCCCCACCCGGCCCCTCTGCACGGCTGAGCAGCCTTGGTCCCGTTTGAGCCCCTCGGCGCGCCCTCCGGGCATCAGCCGGATCCAGAAAGCCGCCGCCCCCCTCCACCCAATGGCCAGTTCGCCTGCCCGCCGCTGACTTTGCGAAACAAGTCGCGCGGTTTCGCCGGCCTGCCGGCGGGGGATCTACCGCAACCCGGGAGAAGAAGCCACGTCTGAGCTGCAGCAAGAAGCGAGTCTCGCTTTCCGACGCCGCTTCCAATGGGGGTGGGGGACTTGGGCGTGCCCCGCCCGGCCTACTTCGCAGGGGGCTCGCTGGGCGGTGGGAAGCGGTGCAGCCTGTGCCGTTCCTGGCGGAAAAGCGAGCTGGAACCGCAGTGACGGGGGAGGCTGCTTTCTCTCTCGCCCTCCCCCCCCCCTAAAACAATAGGCAAGGCTCGCCAAGCTTCCCCACCCCCCCAAAAAAATCCGGAGGGCAACGCCTTTGCTTGGGAATCCCTGGCTCCCGTCCGCACAGAGGGCGCCGCTGGCGGCCGGGCTCCGTCTCTTCCCTAGGGAGGGAGGAAGAGGGATGGGGGCCGCTCTCTCGCCCGCTACCCGGAGCCGGCCAGGAGTTGGGGGCTCCGGTTTACCTTCTACCGGGCGACCGATTCGGGGGAAGGGAGCGGGCCTCGGCCCCATCGCCGGCACTTTTCCTCCCGGTCCGGTCCGGAGATCCCAGAGAAGAGGCCGTTGATTCGGGATAACTGCCGGCATCAACGGACTCCCGTTTCCCTGTTCTGCCTTTCGAACAAACCAAAAGTCCTCACCTGCCAAGGTGCACTAGTTACCTAACTGGCGATCCGGACGGTTGTCGCAAAGGGGCTTTTTCCAAGAGGCACCTGGATTTTCCTTTCGAAGACATTTCTCATCCAAGTCTGGATGATGGAGAATGGAAGGATTGATATTCCTTGCAGACAGCTGGTCATTGCATCCTTCCCTAGGGTCGTTGAGGCCACTTGGAGGTTTTATCTGTGTCCTCAGGGTCACCCAAGTAGTGCAAATGCTTCCTGTAGTCTGCAGTTTTCCCCTCTGGAAATCCATTCCTCCTCCCACACCATTCCAAGGGTGCCCATCCCAAATTGTATAGCTAAAACTCGAGAGTGAACCAGCTGTCCGCAAGGAGTATCAATCCTTCCTTTCCCCACATCCAGTCAGAGCTGAAGAAGCTTCTTGGATGACAAGGGAAACCTCTTCAAAAGAAAAGGAAAAAAACCAAAAAGTCCAGTTGCCTCCTGAAAAAAAAGCACTTTTGGGACAACCAGGACCTGGATGATGAGGGAGAATCTCTAAGACAATCCCAAACAGCTCTGGGTGATACATCACCTCCTGCAGCAAAGTAGAATTTCAGCATCTGAGCCTGTGAGAAAGGGTTCTGCCCCAACTTTTGGTCTAATCCTGCCAATAGTGGCATGAAACATGATTACGTTGACAGGGACAGATCCATACCACCACAGAATTGTAAAATGTGGAACTATCAAATAATGTAGGACGTCCACTTTTTTTCTCCTATAATGCAAAGACAGGACTCAGTCCCTCAGTTAAGTAGCTAAGTTTCACTCAACATGAAGTGTGAAGCTACTTGCTCTCATTTGTTGTACAAACCCATGAGACTTAAGCAACAAAGTCTGTTTTAAATAAACCTTGCACAAGCCAAACCTGAATCTGCAGTGGAGGCTCTTAGCCGTGGTTTGAGAAGCAAATTGCAGCCTACCTCATAGGTGGTACTAAACCATGCCTCACATTAGGCCCCAAACCAACCACACTGGTTGAACAAAACCCTGAACATTCCCCAATTCCAGGCACAAGGCAAAGGAACCAACGGATCACCTGCGTGTGCATAGGTGCAAGGGCATCCTTACAAGATCCTTACTTTTCTATGACAGGATCCACCTGGCTTCCATAGTGAGTGAGCCACATTGCACGCAGCCCCTTTGAATATGATGCTGCTGCTGCTGCTGAAAATGTGCTCCAGCCCAAAGAACAGCAGAGGTCACCCTTCTGCAGCCAAAAGTGGCGAAAACAGCCCATGAAACAAAAGCACTTAAAACTTATTTTAAAAACCACCATCCTGAACTGGGGCAGAAAATAATGGAAACCTCTTTTTTGAAGAGCTGATTGGAAGGACAAAAATGGCCCCTAAATTTTTCTAGGCACTTGTAATTATTTTTAAGAGACATCAGAATTAGCCAATTAGCCAAGACCCCCCCCCCCCAAATATATTCTGAAACACAGGCTGGGATGAACTGGGAAGTCATGGGAAAAGACTCTGGTGCTGGGAATGGCTGAAGACCAGGAGAAGGGGACAGCAGAAGTTAGACAGGGGTCTTCAAACTTGGCAGCTTTAAGGCTTGTGGACTTCAACTCCCAGAATCCCTCCTCCAGTCATGTTAGCTCAGGAATTCTGGGAGTTGAAGTCCACTGTCTTCAAGCGGTCCTGGTTGAGTTACCTTGGTTTAGGGCAATCCAGGAAGCTCAAGAGCCAGGGTCTCCAAATGTGGCAAGTTGAAGACTGGTGGGCTTCCAACTCCCAGAATTCCTCAGCTAACATGACTCGAGGAGGGATTCTGGGAGTTGGAAGTCCACAAGCCTTAAAGCTGCCAAGTTTGGAGAGTTCTGGGTTAGGGTCTTTGATGCAATAAACATGTTTTGGGCAAACTCAGGGAGACATTGGAGGAGGAAGGGGGAGGGCTGGCAGGTGGTGGCCTATGGGGTTGTGAAGAGTCTTGACACAACTTGGGGACTAACAACTGTGAAGACGACAAGGGCTCCTCAGTCTGAAAGGTGGCTTTCTCGGGAGGAATTGCCCAATGCCCCCTGACTTTGCCAGAAGCCAGCAGGGTTTTCCCAACAGGGCCAATCACCACTCCTCTTGCCCCCCACCTGCCCAAGTAGGCCCGAATTCTTCCCTGAAATCATTGGCCTGGGACGAGGACGGGGAAACTGAGGCAAAGAAAAAAAAACGAGGGCACAGCAGGTGGTTGCTTTAAGTGTACGGTGGAGCCACCTCACAGCTGCCTGGGCAGCCTCTTTGGAGAAAGAGCTTTTATTTTATTTTTTAAAGTACATCCACTTTGTGCACCTCAAAGGGTCAGCGTTACAATCGTGGGTTGTTGTTGTTGTTTTCTTTCTTTTTAAACCAACGACACAAAATACGGAGACGATGAGTCCGGGTGCGAAAGGCAACGCAACTCAGCTGATGGAGGAAGGAGGACGGAGGCGCACAAGCTTGTGTGGGGGGACTGGATGGAAGCTGCTTTTTCTTCACTCAGCCGTTAGCTCAAATCCTGAACTTTCATTGACGCTGCTGCATTTCTTCCCCTCCAGACCCAAATAGAGGCAACTGAAGCAACTCCTGAGAAGCGGCTCAGCAGAAAAGCATCAATGCTCCTTTTGAGGACACCAAACCCACCCAATCCAGGGGCTCCTTTCCCACCCCTGAAGCAGCAACCCAGGGATCAGCCCCCCTCCCTCCCCCCCAAATCTCTATTACATTCCATTACAATATAAAACTTAAATTACTTGTTTTTTTTAAAAATATTACTAATATAGATTTTCCCATCTTAAAATGCCTTATACATTTACAGTACTTGGAACTATTTCATGAACTGATGAGGTTTTCAAAAAGAGGGGAGAGAGAAAAAGGAAAAGAAAGAAAGAAAGAGAGAGAGAGGGGGTAGGGAGGGAGGAAGGAAGGAAGAAAGGAGAGAGGGAGGGAGGGAGAGAGAGAGAGAGAGAGAGAGAGATCTGTTTTTCTCAAAGGAGGGACTGGCTAGGAGGAGGAGATGCATAGTGCAAATTTAAAAAAAAGGGAAAGCAGAAATTTCCTTTTTTGACTTCCCAGATGCAAATGAACAAGACGAGTTTCTCATGCGGTACATGCAATAAGTTATAAAGCAAGAGATTATGACGAGAGAAGCGCAGGGGGAACCCCTCCACAATCCGAAGCTGCCGTTTTGGGCAGAGAGAGAGGGGCTGCTAGAGGTCAGCTTCACGGTCTCGCTGCATTTGGATGATCACGCCTTGTATTTCTCCTTCCCGGTCTCGCTGATCACGCAGATGTGCTGGTGGAAGACAAGGAGCGTCAAAGGCTTCCAAAATTCATGAGGAGGAAGAGGAGGGTAGCCTTTTGCTGATTCTCGCCGTGAAAGCCAACTTTTGGGGTGCGGGGGATGCAAATACCCACCTCACCCCCACCCCAAGGGACGTCACAGGGCTGCCGGGTTCAAAATAAACTCCCTGCTCTTCCTGGTTTAATGGGTGGCCCTCCATTTGCAACCATATCGTGTTTGAAGCCACAATGGCACTGGGACAGTCCTCACACTTACAACAGTTGTAGCGTTCTCACGGGTCATGCGGTCAAAATTTGGGCACTGGGCAACCAGGGGGGGTGTATGGTTGCCGCAGGCCAGAGACACATGATCTCCATCATAACCTTCCCAGGTGGCTTCTGTTCTGGGCTGCCTTGCTTGCTTAGCCACCTCTTTCTTTAGCAAAAGGAATCCTCGTCCAAATTGGGCTTTTAAGGTCTGGGGCTAGCTGCAGAGTCTTTGAGTTCTGACCACTGCTTTGCCAAGAAGCTGCCTCGTGTTTGACAATCTTTTGGTCAGTTTGCTCCGTACCAAACTGTGGGAAGCCACAATCAAACTGGGAATCGGGCTGGGAAAGGTAGCTTGAGGGCCCTCTGAGTCGCCACAAGATTCCAGACATTCCCAACCTTGTTTCCCCCAAGGACAAAAAAGAAAAGAAATCTGTTTCTGCTGCTTCCTTTTGACCCCTTCCTGGCGCTAAGAGAAGCAGAGTGTAAAGGCAGGCATGAAAATCTGTGTGTTTTTTTTTTTTTTTTTTTTTAACCAGGTCATCTGTGTCACTTACATTCAGATCTCTGAAGTATTCGTTATAATCTAGAGCATATCCAACCACAAACTTGTCCGGCACTTCAAAGCCAACAACTGGAAAGAACCACAATAAAGCAGGTTAAACTTAGGCAGAACTGGGGACAACCGTGTTCACAAATCTCAATGATGGCGCCACTTGGCATTAACGGGGGCTCTTCGTTAAAAAGAGCAAAACGGCATGGACCTTTTTTAAAAATAAAAATAAAACCAGGTTTGTAAATAAGCCAGTAAATTAAACAGGTGGCATTTTCCTAATGTCACTTGAAGTTCCATCAGGTGTAAAAGGAGAGGGAAGTTGGAAGAGCTCCCCCAAATTAGAGCCAATACACACACTCTGCAAAATCATGCTTGACCCCAGTGTGGCTAAGCTGAAATCCTAAACGTGGTCATTAAGGAGTAAATCTCTTTTAAACAGAAGGGGGCTGAGCACTGGCTTACCCTCTTAGCTGCTTTGGCTTAGTTTTGCCCATAAACACACAGCCAACAACTGGATTTTTCAAGGCACAGAAAAGCTGTTATTGTAAGCCAGCTCCGTCCTTTGCCACTGGAGCCTCCCTTTGCTGCCTGGTTTCAGTGACCTTCCCTTAATCCCTGGGCCTCTAGGATTACACTCCGGCTTACACAAGAGTCACTTACAATCAGGCCGGTATCCTACACTTCGGGGTGTCCTTTTCACCAACAAGCTGTCAAAAAGAAAAAGAAAAAAAAAGAAATAAGCCAAAACAAAGTCAGCTCATGGAACTGATAAGGAGCGAAAAGGATAAGGCAATCCGTACATTCCACGCCGGCTAAGGCAGGATTGTTCAAGCTTGGCAACCTGGGGACTTCAGCTGCCAATTCTCCTCGGCCATCTGAGAGTTTTAAATCCACAAGTCTTAAGAGTTGCCACGGCTGGACACCTCTGAGCTCAGGTTTATGTTCTGCCCTTCCTCACAGGTGCAGCCAAAAATAAACAGCCAACCCAGAGCCAGTGGGACCCTTCGGATGGGAGTTTTAGGTGTACACAAAGGCCGTTTCTTGGCTCAGGCCTCGGCAGAGGCGAAGGGCCATGGCTGCCTCCTTAACTGGGGCAGGAGGAAAAAGGGGAAACGCGGCCCCACTTCCTCCCCGCATCAGCCTCTGCTTCACAGCGGCAGGAAAGAGAGACTTGGCCCACACACGCTGCCTGATGCCTTTATTTTCCACAAGCCTCACAAGTAAGAGAGTGGTTTTGTGTGTGTGTGGTGGAGGGGGGGTTATCTCTACTGTACAGAAGCCAGTTCAGCGACTGCTTGCCTGCTATCAGTGCTGCATGCTTGGTCAAGGTCAGAACGTGACCAACACTCGGAGCAGCTTGTTAAAGGCAACCAAAACTGGCAGGGAGCAGCTTGATCAACAGTGACGGCTCTGGTTCGGGCCAGCAGTGGCACTCGCCTTGCCTTGAAGTGCCCTGGTGGGTCCTTAAAACGCTGGGTGACTTGCTGGCTCGAAGGGGAAAGAAAGCCATAGGCCAAAGTCTCCAGCCAGATTTGGGAAATGGACCCTCTTCGCAAGTCCTGCTCCATGCAGCTGCTGGACAAGGTTTCCTCCGATCGCCCTTCGCGTGGGTAGAGAGGAGGGGAAGCAGCTGGCATTCTTAGGGACACTTTAGCCCAGGGGTCCTCAAACTTGGCAACTTTAAGGCTTGTGGACTTCAACTCCCAGAATTCTCCAGCCAGCTTTGCTGGCTGGAGAATTCTGGGAGTTCAAGTCCACAAGCCTTAAAGTTGCCAAGTTTGAGGACCTCTGCCTTTAGCCCCACTCATCATTCTGGGCCTTTCTCAAAATCAGAGGCCTTGAGGAAGGGCCAGAAAAATTACAGATTCTCCGATGGGAGAGAAGGAAGCCCCTCCAAAGGGACCACCTGCCCTTTAGTTCATCAGCCTGCAAGACCAGCTCCTTTAGAAGTTGATCGCAGCGAAGCCAGCAATGACGGATACAGTATATAAAATAGTTCTAATTTTCCGCAGCTTCTGGAGAGAGAATGTGGAGGGATCGTAAATGTAAAAGATGGGTCTTTTGAGGGCTGCGTGTGAAGGGCACTGATAACCCCCCCTCCTCTCCCCCTCCCAATCTTCTGTTATTAAACCCTGGTTCAGTAAAGCACGCAGACGAGACCACGTTGCAAGTTCTTATTGTTTTTGTAAGGGACCACCTGAGCCAAAAGTTACATCCTCTGCTCGGATATGTTAGCTGAAGCTTTTCCCCTGAAGTCGGATCAGGCTGGGGGTGGCGTGGGGTGGAGGGCGCTTTCAAAAGTGACACGGGGACAAGCTCTGACCTTGCTACTTTGACCATCTTTGGATTGTACTGCTGGAGCAGAGACAGGAGAGTCTGCATTGTCTTCCCTGTGTCGATGATGTCCTGAGGAGGAAACAGACAAAGGGGTCACACAACAGCTTGTTTTTGGAGAAAAAGTACAGCAAAGGATATCACACTCGGATGAGTGACTGGCCAGAATAAAACTAATGCTGCATTGGGGCATATTAGGTCTAGAAAAATAATAATAATAAAGATAACATATCTATAAAAGGAGATAGCTTCGGGACTTGAAATACATGACTAAAACTTGATCGTGTCTTTATGGGGCCTTTTACAAAGGCAAGTAAACTTGAATGTGAATTATTAATGTGCATTTGGTCACAAAGATAGTTAATAAATCTTGTTTCAACAAGAATATTTCAACCATTTTCCTCATTCCCCGTTTGGAAGTAATTGATAGGTTTGAAGTGGCCTTGAAATTTGCAACTGCAAGAAAATTCTAATCCATATACAGCTTACTCAGACCTTGCAAGGAATCAGTGGAACTCAAGGCAACGGGCCCCAAAACATACATATAAAGGTAGTACCTGCCAACTGAAATACTTACTTCTACAATCAAGACATTCTAAAAAAGAAAAGACAGAAAGACATCAGTAATTTTAGTTCCGTTTTGAACTCAAACTTCTATTTTTCCAATCCCCCCCCCCCATTTTTAAAAAACTAATTAACTACCACGTAATTATAGGTAAATGCCCCATCAGTAAAACAGGCAAGGAGAAAATGGCTACAAATTGTTCCTGGTGTTTAAAATATACAAGTTATTAAGAGCTCATTAGCACATTCTTTGGGACTTTAAACAATTAAGTTCAAACATAAACGTCTAACCACAAAGCAGTAAGAATTAAAACTAGGAAAGACATTGAATTAAACGCCTTAGAAGCACATCCTAAATGCTTTTAGTTAGCTAGCATTTTTGAAGTGGTTTAAGCACTTACTCATGGCCAAAACTAACAAATGTTTTTGAAGATACATCTAGAGAACAACTTTAAAATCAGGAACTCTAGGGCTGAACTTAGAAAAGGGATCATTTGAGACATCTGGAAGGTTTTAGGAAAATCTGCTCCAATGTCTATTTCTTTTTGATCCCAGGATCTGGTGTTCAAAGCCGCAGTGATATGGGCCAACGTAGGTACCCCTTGCTTTTATTTTTTCTGATGTCATCTCCTTCCTTTCTTAAAGGAACAAGAGCACCATTTCTTTGTTTATAAACACAGAGATATAAAAATGTGTACCCTGCTCCCCTCACCAGACACCGTATCCTCACAACTGCAGAATTTGCTGGGGCAGAAAGAACCCACGTGATGAGCTAGCAAAGCTTTTGGACAAAGCCAGAATTCCAAGGGAAACTTGGCAACATTTTTTGCATTGAATTTTTTTTAAATGAAATACTTTCACACCTTAATTGCATTTCATTTTAAGTATATTTTGCTGATGCACATAGCATTGCCCATCCCTGTTTTCCAGAAGCCTCCGTATCCTTGTCTTCTTTTGGGACATACCTTCCCAGTCAAGGTTGATAAGTCATCCCCGCCAATTACTTTTATATCGCCGGTTGACTGGTCATTCTAAGTTTAGTCAGGAAAGAGAGAGAAAAGAAAGAAGCAAAGCTGTTATTAATAGTACAGAAACCTCCAGGAAAGGAAAAACAAACAAACAAATAAACCATAGCCTTTTTTTGAAATGGAAACTTTTCAAACATTAGCAAGCCTGTGGCTTCATCCCCCTCATAGCAAAAGGAAAAGTCATGTTTTCTTAGCTGTCATAATCCTGCAAACAAGGTTTTTTTTCTTTCTTGCCTAATCCTACAGATCTTAATGCACACAGAGTCCAAGGTAAGCCCCACTCATTTAGATGGGGTTTATGCCCAGGAAAACGTGCACAGACTGCTCCCAGAGAGACTCTGTTTTTATATTATATGATACATAGTATTATGATACATATAATAACAGCTGCGAAATTGGTGTATGTCCAAAACTGGAAGAATGAAGATACCCCTACAGAAAGTGAAGTAATAAGGAAAATATTAGTCTGTACAAAGATGGACAGTAACTTTAGAAATCAAAGATAAGGGTGAGACAGAGAATTATGAAGTCTGGAGTAAAATGTATCAATGGCTGGAGTCAAGGAAAAAGAAAGAAAGGGTTGACACTTTATAGGAACGAAAGCTAAAGTTTTGTAACCCAAAGAGAATGGAATATAATGGACAAATATGAGATGACATGAATGCATGAGTATAAAAGATGGTTGTTAATATGTATATAATTGTAGATAAATGTAAATAGAAATAATGCAGCTAGCACTATACTTATAACAAAAGGGAAAAAGGAAATTAGCTGTTATGTGTATCTCTATACTATAGCTTGTATGGCCAAAATGATGGCCAAGAAAGTCACACTGTGTTCAACTGTTTTTAAGGTTTATTCAATAAAATTTATTTTTTTAAAAAAGAGGCACTGTTTTCATCCTTCTGTTCAGGTACTTTCTTCCCCCAACCTGAGATGTTTGCCCTTTGCTTTGAAGCAAAAAGCCAACCACAGTTCATCCACGATTGGATTGCATGTTCACAGTAAGATTTGAAGGAGGCAGAAGGAACATAAATTGTTTTCAAATAACTGCCTGTTTCCTCTCCCCCACCCAAGTTTCAGTTTATTTTTGCCATCAAGGAAAGACCTAAGTCTTCTAGAGGTAGCTTTGTAGCCCCCCCCCCCAAATTCCAGCTGACAATAAGCCACGAATTTAAAAAAAAAGCATGTCTCCAACTTACACAGTAGCTCTTCAGGCGGATGAAGTCGACGGTCATCGGAATGGATTTGTCGCTGTTCCGATTCAGAGCTTTGATATAATCCAGTAAATCGGCAAAAAATTTGTAGCCTCCCTTCAGCACACAGAGAGCCACAATGTGGTGACCTCCCATGGCTTTCATAATTTCCCGGGCTAATCTCTCCGTCCTATGGGAGCGGGAAAGAAAGAAGTGAAAAATCAAGATTTACTACAAGTACTCCCCCACAACTGAGCCCAACATTTCTGTCGCTAACCGAAACGAGCTTAGCCCCCATTTGGCAGCTTTTCCTGTATTGCTGCAGTTGTCAAGTTAGCAACATGGTTGTTAAGTGAACCTGGCTTTCCCCACTGTAGCTTTGAACAATCACTAAATGAAGTGTTGTAAGTCCAGGACTACCTGTACAGAGACCCTCGGGGTTTGTACCCCAGGTAAGCCAGTGGCTTCAACCCAGTTTGAGGAAACAAAGATGGCAAGAATAAACAAACACGGCCTTTTTTTTTTTTCTTGAACCTGCCATCTGACAGTGAACCTGACTGTTGACCGGCTGGTCAATGACATGCCTGCTTTTTTCTCACTTGCCAAGGTTAATCTAATCGTGGTGCTGCCAAACAGCCTTAGATCTTCCAGGGAGCTTGTGCCAAAGCAAATCTCAGCCTCCAGATAGTTGACCAGACAACTTACGGAAGGTATCGGGCAGCGAGGATTGTTGGAAAGGAAAGGGAATCAGGCTTTGCAATGGCCGGATTGCCAGGGCTGTCCAGGAATTCAAAAGCAAAGTGGAGAAATGTCTTCGGATTGGAGAGCCATGCTTTCGAGGTATGGCACAACGGCAGACCACTATAGCAAAGCTTGCCACGCATGTTATACACCTGCTTCCTTTACATCCTACATTGGAGTGTGTGTGTGTGTGTGTGTTCAACCTTGGCCACTTATGGACTTCAACTCCCAGAATTCCCCATCCAACCAGACGCGGGTGGCTGGAGAATTCTGGGAGTTGAAGTCTACAAATCTTAATAAAGTGGTTCAAGATTAAAAACCCTTGTTTTACATTTTTATATATTTTTATATTTATATCTACCCCTCCCCTCCATACACACACAAACACTATGTATGTATGTATATAAAGGTTCCCCCTGCACATTTGTGCTACTCATTTTTGGCTCTAGGGGGCGCTGCTCATCTCCCTTACAAAGCCGAAGAAGAGCCAGCGCTGTCCGAAGACGTCTCCGTGGTCATGTGGCTGGCAGGACTAAACGCCTTTGAAGGCCCACGGAGCGCTCTTCCCTTCCCACCAAAGGGGTCCCTGTTTTTCTACTTGCATTTTTTACATGCTTTCGAACTGCTAGGTTGGCAGAAGCTGGGACAAGTTAATGGGAGCTCACTCCGTGACGCGGCATTAGGGATTCCAACCGCCAAACTGCCACATACATATGGTTAGTAAAGAGGACATTATTTATGAGAAGAAAAAATGATTAGGCAGTTGCAGAAGCTGTGTTACATTTGTCCAGATTGCTAGGCATCTGCTTAGTAGGGATAAAACGAAAGATTAATACTGGGGAGATTTTTAAATGTACAATGCTTGAGCCTTGCCATTTGTGGCGGGGAGGCAGGCGAACGGCTGGCCTCGTTTTATCATCACCAATCTAGTTGAAGTGCCACACGCTGCATCTTGGCTGGCACTGTCTCCGTTTCAGAGTCCTGCGCGGGTGGGGCCTCCTGCTTATGTCCCTTGCCAAATTTACACATACCTTCAGGTGCAGAGGAACAAACTTCATAACTTTTCATCAGGGAAACTTCCTTAAAGCAAGCTTGTACAGACGGCCCTCGACTTACAACAGTTCATTTAGTGGCCGGTCAAAGTTAGAACAGCACTGTTGAAAAAGAGACTTATGACCGTTTTTCACAGTTACAACGAACCCCATGGTCAGGTGATCAAAATTCTGGAAACTTGGCAACTGGCTCCTATTTATTATGGTCGCAGTGTCCCACAGGGGTGTGTGTGTGCGTGTGAGGCAATCCCCCCCTTTTGCGATCTCCTGACAAACAAAGTCACCAGGGAAAGCCAGATTCACTCAACAACCATGTCCCTCACTTAATGACGGCAGGGATTCACTTGGTAAGAAAGGTCCCGAATTGGGGCAAAACTCGCTTTAACAACCGTCTCTGCCGAGGCAATGTAAATGTCGGTCCTCCGTTGTGGTCGTAAGCCAAGGACCCCCTGCCCGTAGCATGCAGGGAGACCTGCATTTCAGGACAGACCCTGCAAGTCAGACCAACCTGTCCAAAATGAGTCCGTGAGGAATGTAGACTTTTTCCAAATCTTCTGCGTAATGTTTGGGGATGCAGAACAAATCCAGGTCGTACCCTTGTTCATCATCTCCAATCTAAAAAAAAGGGGGGGGGAGGTGGGAGGAGATAGCACACAATGACATTAGAAACCAGGACCCTGGGCTTTCTCCCCACCTGAAGCCGTGAACCGGTGGCCTGCGGGGAGGGTTTGCATGCTTGGCATTTTGGGGTGGGCCCCAAAAATCTCAGGGGATATGTGGCATTTTTTGCCCCTTTTCAGAGTGATTTGATTCTTTGAGACAAAGGGGCAGCGGATTTGCTGCTGCAGGCAATCTGGACAATTCAGGGTTTCTTCATTCGTGTGAAGAAGAGCGTATGTCACTTAAGGGGGAAAAAAACAATATTTCCTGCTGGGAAAGAATGCAGGGGATGGTCAGCCGAGCAAGTTGGGAGTTGGGCAAGCCGTAATTTCTGGCTTTGTGAAAAAGAAACGTTTATGCAAAAGCAGCTTGGTGCAAATAGCATTAAAATGCAGGCTGGCAAGGCTCCCTGGGCTAAAGTTCAATCACCAGACTGTTTTTGACAGCCTCCTCACTGCCACGCCTTTCCTCCATCCAGACACTTTCTGGTCCGGCCACCCAAAGAAGCTTCCAAAGAAGCCATTTCTGCTTGTGGCGCTGCCAGCCCGTCTTACTTAACCGGGAACTCAACGTCCCATAGAAAAAACACACCGGCTGGACCCTGCTCATCA
Source organism: Hydrophis major (assembly GCA_033807585.1). Taxonomy (NCBI): domain Eukaryota; kingdom Metazoa; phylum Chordata; class Lepidosauria; order Squamata; family Elapidae; genus Hydrophis; species Hydrophis major. The sequence continues at coordinate 26,260,140 of CM066335.1, forward strand.
TTACAAGCTGCGTTTCCATTAAACGCGCATTTCAGAGTGCAGATAACATCTGGTCAACAAGAAAAGCTGCATCCCACAAACAGAGAGCATCATGGTCTGTGACCCACGTTTTACTGAAAGAGGCAGGCGAGTTTCCATCTTTGGGACCCCAATGGGACCCTTTTGCAAAGAGAGCCCTTTAGCAAATGTTAAATAATTTGTAATCTATATCCAAGCCATGATTCAGGACATCAAACAGTACCCAACAAGTTCAGATGCCATAAAAAAAAAAGAAAAAAGAAAAAAAGCTTTCACTTTTAAACCGAAGCAAGCAGCGTTCTGTTATCCTCAGAGCTAAATACTTCAGCTTATGCAAAACATGTGCTGGAAGGGCTCCCATATCAATGGCAAGGCTCACACACACACACCTGGCTTTCTTATCCAATATCCTGCGTGCTGATATGTCACCTGAGCAGCAATATATAACTAGAGAAGGAACTCCTTGCAGTCAACATCTCTTTGAGAAAGGTTCTGCAGAACTTTCGAGGTCAATTTGAAAAGCAATATAGAAACTGCCGTGATTAATAAGCAGTAAAATTCCTATTACTCTGGGGTTTTATAAACTCTTACAATCACTTCTTTCGTTATTAGTATATTTCAAGATCAGTTTATTGTCTCTTCCCCGGCCATGGGCTCTTATCTTTGGTTTAAAAAAGGGACCATGAAAACAATACACCAATAAACTAATAAACTAATAAAAAGCAGCTTGGAAGTTTACAGAGTTCTACTTGGGGGACTTTGATAGGACAGACCTTTCCACCTCAGGTTCAAAGCTCTAGATTACTTCTACAGATTTAACAGAATGGAGGGGAAAATGAGATATACCACACAGGGATAGCAATCTTCACCTTAAAAGAAGAGAGTCTGGTTACGATAAATGTCTCCGAACCATTAGCCTCTTGGGTGCAAACGACTTGGGATCGCTTCAAAAAATCCCTCCACTTTATAGCTGATATTTTTCTCTCCTTATCAAATCTGTTGGAACAGTCTCGATACTTCCTGAAAGGTTATCCCCGCCCCCCACCTCCCCAGTTAAAAAATAAAATCAAAACAGAATTTCAGACAGGAAAAGAGACCCCCGACAGATGAGGAAGCACCCACGCCCGAGATCTAATGTGATCTCCTGCATTTTAATAATAACAATAATGATGCATTACTGGGTTTGCAATGACCAAGGGATCCTCTGTTCTGCCTTTCCTAACTCCTGGGGATTTGGGACCTTCATCTTCCTCCCACAAGCGCCCAGGCAAAGGGGTTTTGCCCGAGCAGACCCAGGTCTCTCTTTCTCCAAGCCTGGAGCAGGAAGTGGTTCCTCTCAGCACGTGCCTGACGAAGGGCGGCGTGTGCCTGTTTGCCAGGCAGGATCCGACCCACCAGGCACAGCGGCTTTCCAGGATTCTGGGGAAGAGGATCTTGGGATCTTTTCTGCAGGCATATATATATCTCTCTCTCTCTCTCTCTTTTTTTTTTTTTTTTTAAAAAAAGCATCATCCCTGTTCAGGTTGCCAGGCAGGCAAAACTTGTTGAATTGCTCTGGGACAGGTGGGGGTGTGTGGGGGGAACATCCTGTTTGGCATCTGGGTGGCGCCCACCTGCTCACACCTACATCCACCCACAACCCTCCAACTGAGGCCTTTAAAAGGACACGCCAACGCACCGCCGACAGAGGTGCGTGCGTGCGTGTGATTATAAACACTTCTGGCTCCAGGCTTTCCCCCACCCACCTAAAATTGCTCCCTCCAGGGTGGGGCAGAGCCCACCTTGCCCTCCCTCCAGCTGCTGCTTCTTCCTGCAGCTGGTAAATGGGGGGGGAGGGACCAGACCCCCTCCTGGTTTTTTTGGGGGGGAAGGAAAGGAGGTTCTGATAAGGCCCTTTCTGTGCCTGGCCAGCCCTGAAGACCCCCCCTCCTCCTCCTCTCCCCCCCCGGGGGTTTTCTGACTCCCCCCCCTACAAGGGACACCCCCCCACCCACTGAAAGGGTCTGCTAGGGCACAGAGGGCACCTTGCAGGCCTTGGCGCCCCCCCCCCCGCCCAAAAATGGCCTCCTCCTCCTCCTCCTGCTTTCTGCTGACCATCCCTTCCTCCTCCCCCCCCAGGCCAGGAGGGAAGGGTCCACTCTTTTTGGGGAAGTGGGGGCAAAAGGAGCAATGCATGGGTATGAAGGCCTTCTGCACATGCTCAGAGACCCTTCGCCGCGAGTTTTGGCCTCCCTCCTTCCCGGCAAAAAAACGGCCTCCTCAGCCCCGGAGGGTGGGTTACCTTTCTCCTCTCCTGCCCCCACAACCGAAAGCCCCCTCCCACCATCACTTCCGCGCGCCCCGTTGCCAGGCAACGCAGCCAGGGAGCCCCCCTCCCTCCCCCTTTTACACCGTCCCGTCCGTCTCACCACGATGCAACGGCCTTCGGCGCCCCCGCTGTTTCCGGCCATGGCGGCGGGAAAGCGGCCGCCGCGCTGCTCCTGCCGCCCCGCAAGCCGCCGAGGGTGCCGGGGCCGCTTCTGCCGCCGCGGCTGCTGCTGCTCCACGCGGGAGGGAGGGAGGAAGGGGAGGAGGCGCGCGCCCCGCCCCGCCGAACGTGCGAGAGCGGCCGGCCGGCAGGGAGGGGCTGAGGGGTGGGGTGGGGGGCGCGCAGGCGCCCCTGGCGGCCAACCTGGTCCGTTGGTCGGTCGGAGCGGCGGTTCCCGCCAAAGCTGCTTTACCTCAGATGAGACGCTTACCTCCTCCGCCCGCCCCGCCCCCCCCAAACAATAAATCCTGTGAATCACCTGGTTGGAAGCCGCTCCGAGTCACCTTGGTTGGGGAAGGTGGGCGGCATAGAAATATAAATAAATAGTGTAAATTGTAAAGAAATGAAAATGGAGACACTGGCTGCCTGGATAGGTAGGTTAGGTATAATAAAAAAATCACATTACAAATAAAATGAGAAATGAAATGAAATGTAGACACTGACTGCCTAGAGATTTAGATAATACATTATAAATTATAAAAATAAGAAATGAAATGAAATGTAGACACTGGATAGATAGATAGATAAATAGATAGGTAGGTAGGTAGGTAGGTAGATGATAGATAGATAGATAGATAGATAGATAGATAGATAGATAGATAGATAGATAGATAGCTAGATAGATAGATAGATAGATAGATAGGTAGGTAGATGATAGATAGATAGATAGATTGGTAGGTAGGTAGGTAGATAGATGATAGATATAGATTAAATAGATAGATCGATAGACAGACAGACAAAAGAATAAAGCACATTACAAATTATAGAGAAATGAAATGAAAATGGAGACACTGGCTGCCTAGAGATGACAGACAGACAGAGAGGAATGATAGAGATGGATGGATGGATAGAGAGGAAGGGATAAATAGATGGATAAAATAAAAAATAAATCAGATTATAAATAAGAAATGTAACATAGACACCTAGATGTTTCTGGCCAAACCTTTCTCAGCTAAATCCGGGTTTGGCTTAACAATAACAATAATGAAAGAGAGGCAGCCCCCTGGTCCCTTTCTATGTAGGTCAGTATGTTTAATTCTGCCCCATGGTTTTGAAGGTTTTGACATGATCTAAGGTGTCTTTTTTTAAAAAAAGGTTTAATTTTACTGTGCTGCTTCAAGGGAGGGTCGATAGTGTTTTAGTATTTAAATAAATCAGCTTTAATCTGGCCCACTCCTATGTTCAAGAATCCAGTTCTTTCCCGCATCCAAGCCCAGAAATTTAGCTTTTCTTACACCCCCCCCCCCCCGCCCCTTCTCTGAATGTTCTGATCCTCAAAATCAAAAATCTGGGCAGGAAATTTGGAGATCTTTTTTTAATAATATGTACCAGGAGGGCATCTAGATTGGGGAACTGTGTCTTAAGGATGGGGATTTATTTTTATTAGTATCGCTTACAAATAACTCAAGACAGCGTACATATCTAAACACACTTTCCTCTTCCTATTTTCCCCACAACAACCCTGAGGTGGGCTGAGAAGGCACCCATCTAGCTTCCATGGGTAAGGCAGGACGGTGCCTTAACCACCAGACCAACCTGGCTAGGTTTGCTATTGCTTCCCCTTTGCCAGTCTCAGGGTCCCAACTAGGAAACCCTGTTAAGAATTAAAAATCTGTTTTATCTGGATATTAGTTTATTCCAATGAGGTAAACTAGTGTGAATATAGGGCTATGAAATTGGTAGGCAGAAGGGTGCAAGCACAAGAAATCCTTCTAAAGAGAGGACTTTTTAAAAAAATCTTTGTGCTGCTGTTCTGAATGGCAGATGCCTGAAAATACAAAGTGCCATTTTTTTAAAATTAATAAAAGTGTTAAATTGCCCTTCCTTATGAAAGACATTTCACCTCTTGCTTGTACTTCCTTTTGCTTTCTGCTTGCAGAAATCGTTGGTATGGGTTGCGTGTGTGTTGCTATGGTTCTCTTGGCGTGTGCTAATCTGCACCCACTGGGGAGAACACCTGTGGGCTGCAAAACCCATTGATGGGGACTCTGTCCTTTGTTCAGCAGGTAAGACAAGAAGGGCTTGTTAAATATTATCTGTGTTTCTGGTTCCAATTCAAGGCCGTTAGTCAACAGGAGGATGAATCCTGCCATCCTTCTAAATTTACATTTGCAGAGTTTGCTTGCCTTGAGATTGCTAAACAAATGAATGCGGGATCTAAAGAGGCAAACTTCTACTTATCTCTTTGCAGCCATACATGGATGAACATGTGTTATATTTATCCAAAGTTCTCTTCCAGATGCCTCCATTAAATAAAGTGGTGATATCCTTCAAATTACTCCTTGATACTTACATCATTTTAACCAGATGTGCTGGGTCATTACTCTTTTATTTCCTAATATACTGTATTTTGGCAACTACCATAATATTTTACAACTTTCAAGTTGCTGTATCCGTGTTCTAGGGCTTATCTCCATTGTTATCCGCTGTGTCTTTGTTCTCTGCCTAGAGAATTATGCTTTTGGGGAGATCTGAAACAATAAACTTGTAGTTATCATTACTGCTTCTGTGTATTCTAAAGAATAAAAATGACAGCCCCTGTGCAGTATGGAATAGAACACATCTCTTACATTTCAAGGACGAAGCCCTATGCTAATGTGGCTGATAATTCAAAGAAATAAGGAATTGTTTGGAAAATGATGACACATATATTTTCAAAAGATAACACTTTTTCCAGCAGAATAAAAGCAAAAGTCAGAGTTGGTCTGAAACCCAGAAAAGCCACTGTTCCTTGTATGCTTATGACTGCATTTAAAATAAATCCTGGATTAGTTCTAATCCCATTTTAAAAAATGCAACAAAAGCAGAACTAAAGAGCTTTTTCAGGCATAGCCAAGAATTATAGGTATTTCTGAAACAAGTGCAACAGGTATCATTTGGTCATAAATAAATCTTGCCATGTTTAGGATGGCGTATTTCAAGTGAGCACAAGATTACAATACATGCCTTACGAGCAGGGTCTTCCACCTCACATACTTCCTCTTCATCTCTTGCCCTCCCACCAATAAATTTTAGACAGTAAACTTTTTAGAAGCAGGGATGACTTTTTAAAATGCTTCTAAGGAACATCTCCCCCCCTCCCCCCCCACACACTGATAGCACTATACAAATGAATATTTACAATAGTATTGAAGACTTGGTGGGAAATAAGAGCAAAGTCTATGGAGTGTATACAGTAGACTAAATTCCATTCTTCTGTAGGGCTCATTTGTCTTAGAAGCAAAAATGCTGCTTGGGAGAAGAACTGTTCCAAAACAGTTGCTGTGACCCCAGTGCAGGAAAGTATAAAAGCAGATTTACAACTGCAGCAGGATTTCATGAGTACAACATGGCTGAATGTACACATGCTTTCAAAAGATACCTGTAGAACATTCCCAGCAAGCCCCGCCCCCCCAACCCAAAAAGGCAATGGATTGAAACAGGATCTCTCTTCTGAATCTAACAGAATATACTTAAAGTTTTATATATGGCTGTAAATGATTAATATTTACATTTTAATTGCACCTTTTCCTCTTTATGTATGAAGGAGTGTTCCCTCACTGCACCCTCAGCAACAATTTGCTAGCAGTGAGTTGGAAGGGAAACTGTTTTCTATGGCAGAATCTACTGAATCTACATGTAACCAATCTGGTCAGTCCCAGACACCAAATGGCTCTTGATCAGACTTATCAGAGGACCCTTACAACTGTTAGGAGAGGTTGTGCCTTTCAATCTGGCAACTTTGGTTTACCCAGAAGGATACAGAAAATAGTTACACCTTTTATTGTGAAAGGCTGTTTTTGTTTTAAAAGCAAAACATCACTGATTAAATTCTAATATTATTTCAGGCAAATAATGGAATCGGATCATTTCAACACTCTGCCCTTTTATGAACTTTGCTATGTGGAAAGCTACTGCAGATTGGAATAAGACTAGAAACAGAGTTTCCCATTGAAATGGCATGTATAACATCATCCTATTTTTAACTAAGTCCACAAGGCACAGTTTCCATTGCTGTCAGCTTTTTTCGTGCATATCAGAATTAAACAGGAAGTTACAATGAACGCTCATGGTCTTCATATCCAGAAGAGAAAAAATGTTCTACCAATTAGTCCTTTAAAATAAATGGAATGGAAATGGGGAACTCCCACTGATTTTTTAAGTGAGTCAAAGAACAAAAGTATAGATGTCTGAGAAATCAAAACCAAAATCAGAATACTGAGATCCTGCAAACAAAATGTAAAATCTGTACACATTTAAAGAACACAACACAATCCGTTCTTTTGAAAAACTGCACAGCCTGCTAAAAAATCTATTTCAGTACAAGTGGTGCCTTTAATTTTGAAAGTTACATTACAAAATAAAAAAAAAATTGGTCAATGGCATAAGAGCAATTAACAGATTTATTTTTATACACAACTTTCCTACTAAACTGCATTCTTCTATGAAGTTTTCAAACCCAAATGGATTGAATTCCAACTTGAGAGCCTTAGAGGTTCTTATACACAATAGTTGAGTCCCTCAAGATAGTGAAATGCATTTTTTTTTAAAAGCAGACAAAAGGTTAAAAATAAAAAAATAAACAAGACTTCATAAACAAAGGTATCACAGAAAGGTTTTTTTTGCAGTGTAAACTGCTAGTGAATGTTCTCAGCTTTTCATCCAATTATCAGCCTGTTCCAATCTGTTGCCTTAATCTGACATTTGAGAGATAAGAAAAATATCTGAAGAGTGAAATTGGCAGTTTGCTAACAAGTTTAACTTTGTTTTTAGAATAGGTTCAACCAAAACACTTGAAGCAATTACAAGAAATACCAGGATTCTGTGACATCAAAACTGGGATGTTAAGACTTAACATAATTTCAGCCATTCTTGCAGGTTAATAGCACTAATTGATTTGCCAGGAAACTTTGATGAAGTATCAAAACATTCCCATATAGTGGTCACAAGACACTAAATAAATACTGACCTCTTACCTCAAAAACAAAAACAAAAGACTCAATGTCTTATTTTCATTCTTCTTACAGCATACAGGGTGTGTGGGTGTGTGTGGGTGTGTGTACATACATACATACATATATATATATACATATATATATATATATACATACATACATACACATACACACACACACACACATATATGGACAAAACTTGTGTTCTACACAGCACAGAGCACTTGAGGTATGATGTCCAATAGAGGGGATTAAATTCCAAAATGAGCATGAAGCAGTAACTTGGAAATCTAAGAGAAATGGGCCAGCACTGAACACTCCTAGAAGACAACACCTTGTTTTCAGTTATTCCAGCCACAGGGTTCAAATAAAAGGAAAGAAAGAATGAACCACAGCCTTTTAGTATAACTCTCAATCTCACAGCTTACAGTCAGCAATGGCCGGAGCAGTCCCCGGGCAGTAGAATCCTCCCAAAAGAGCCATTCCAAAGACTCAAAGCAGGTGTCTGGAGCTGAGAATGGTTTTTTGTACATTGGTCATTTTGCAAAAGGGATCAGTTCATTGCCTCCTGGTTTGCTTCCATAATTTGCATGGGAAGGAAAATGTAAAATGCACACATTCTACAGCCGTGCTATCGAAACAGGCACATCCAATTTGTAAGTAAAAACTTCTGACGATCGCTGTGTTCACAAAGCCACTGAACGTTTTCCAAATCTGAGAAATTTAATTCCAGGTCCAGGAACAGAATTTACTATTACAACATATGCTACAGCATTGACATTGCATAATTTACATCTCACTGATATCGTGTTTCTCTGTGTGTTTCTCCAGGCACTGCAGATTACCTACATAATATTGACATGTGAAACAACTTCTGCTGAAGGCTCATCATAGACATGAACATTTCTGGCAGTTCAAGAACATTTCTAACAGGCAGTAGAAAAAAAAAGGTACTAAGCATTAAAAAAGGTTAGTAGTTATGGATGTCTTATTCATTCCCAGTTTAACTCAGTCACTTGAAACCTATTTAATAGATGTTGAGGAAAAGGTAAAATTTTAAAATAGTCGAGAATAAAAGCATGTTACCGATCGAACATAACAGCAATATTTATTGACCGATGAGTGGAGTCTTCTTTAGAGTTAGATGAATTTGAGAAATCTCCCCAGTTTTTGTGCCATGGGGCTCCAGTTTTTAAAAAATAAAAAACAAAACAAAAAACCACTTATTGGCATTTGCTCGGCTTAAAATGTCTTACCACTAACAACAACTACATCAATTGTACAGTGGTATCTCAGGAGGAGGACTGGCAGGTGACAACTTCATACCTAATTTCCGTTGAGCTGCTGCTGCTGCTGAGGAATTGCACTGTGATCAGCTACCGACTTTGCCCGGCTTTTACTTTCTCGCTCCTCATCCTCTTCATCTCGTTCATCATTTCCACTATGGTTTTTACAATAAAGCCTGGAGAAAATATGAGAAAGGGGTCTGTTAGGGCAGTTTAACCAAGAAGCTGACCTGGCAGCCTGTAATCTCAGCCAAGACTCTCCCTGGCCTGAATTTGATGCACCACGGCTGCTAGGTAACCTGGCTTGGCACATCCAGTCAAATAATAGCAGTTGATTCCACTTCTACTTAGGTGAGCCATCTGCTATACATAAGCGCCAGTTCTCATCATTGGCTACTTGAGAAAGCTTGAAAGGGGGAAACATTGATTTTATGGCATTAAAAGCCACAAATTGAACTCAGAGTCACAAAAATGCAGCAGAGTCTCCAAGATACATGTTGTGTCATGTCCTAGGTCAATCCTAGAGCAGCCCGCGTTTCCTCACCAATCTAAACAAATGAAGACAATCTCCAGCAAGTATGCTTTCCAGGCCTTGACCTGAATATACTTCCTGGTTTGGAACTCCTTCAGCCGATTCAGTGCACCATTCATTTTGACCAATGTCCTAGGTTTATGGATTTTTTTTAAAAAAGAAAGAATAATGTAGCTACACGGAATCAAACACAGGGAGAGGTATAACCTACTTACTTATAAATGCCCCGCGACATGTTTTCAATGTATTTTGCTTTGTCCTGCACTCCACAATGGTAATGGTAAGTCTTGATACAAGCTTTAATCTCACATCCAATCGTAGCGCCAGACTGACTACAGAGGGTACACTTCTGTCATGAACAGAGGAATAAAAAGAGGATGAGGAGGTGAAGTAAGGCTGGGCAGGCAAGCCAGTAGCACATTCAGTTTACTTCTTGGAAAGCTTATGATTCAAATATAATTTTAAGAAAAGAGTCGAGCAGCTATTTTTTCCGATGGCTGAAATGCAAACAGTATAAGATGTTGGGTGTCCAGTCTAGAGATCTTGTGGAAAAGGACAAAACAAGCACATTTGCATGAAGTAACACTGCTCGGAGTTCCTCTGCTAGGAGAGTTTTAAAAGCAGGTTAAAAGCAGGTTTCAAAGGTTTTAAAAGCAGAGGTGGGCAGTCACGGCAAGGAAACTCCAGCTGTCTTTCCTCCAAGCTGAAGGCTATAGGCCAGCAGAGGAATAACATCAAGGCTAACACCTCTGCCTAACTGCCATTGTTACCGGCCCACTCTGGTCATGGGCTTGCCGTGAGAAAGAGAGGAAAGGGATTCCTATGGGCAACCCCTCAGATCTTTGCAGAAGGCAAAACAGAGGTGGAATTTTCAAACCGAAAGGACATACCATTCTCTTTCCGCGTTTGATTTCTTGAAGTACAGTTTTAATATCAAAATCACCAAACTCTGCCCGGGAAGTTGTTGTCAGTTGTACAGTACCAGAAGAGAACAGCTGGGAAGAAAAAGAGACGCAGCAAGGCGTCAGAAGCACAGCTGGAGCCTGGCTGAGACTAAAACTGGGGACAGCTCTCAGCCCAGGCTTGACTGGGGAAAGGGACCCAGACGCTAGGCAAAACATTGCCGGCCCCCCACTTCTTCTTGGCACCAGTCCTTTGGTCTGACAGTCAGACACTGAATCCCATGTGCCCAAGAAGCGTAATTGTTTACCTCTTCCCTGCTTGCTACCGAATCAGACAAACAGGTAAGACTAAGTCATATTTTTAAATTTTTGAAGAATTAGAACCATCTTCTAATTCGAGGTTAGTGTAACCATGACAGGGCCTAGCAAGGACAGATGACATATCTGGAAACTTCCGGCTGAAGAACTCTGGGAGTTGAAGCCCACAGGAGTTAAAGTGCCCAGGTTTGATTTAGGATGACCCGGTGAACCAGAAAAAGGGAAGACAACATTCTGTTTCTCACCATGCACTTGTAATGTGCTGCTGCCTTTTTGGCATTGAATATATGAAGCTTCCCTCTAGCTTCATTTTCTTCTTCACCTGCATGACAGAATCCACATTTAGGTTTTGTATCATTGGGGCTGCTTCTGTGGGGTGATCTGTCTCTCTGAAAGAAAAAGACTCTTCTAAAATAATATGCCAGAAAAACAAATACAGTTTCTAGAGAAGGCAACTGGAAGAGAAAGCCTGGTGCTTCTTTGGAGGGATTTTAACACACAAATTCCTTACATAAGAACTGCTTTCTACGTCATCTGTGCCGTGCGAAGAGGTTGACCGAGCATCTTCCGACTGCCCTTTAAGGCTTGTCTTTCTGGGCCTTCCTTTGCGCCCCCTCTTTTTGGGAGGAGACGGATCCAGCTCATGTTCATTTAGACCTTCTTCTAAATCTGCTGGGGGGGGGGGAGGAAAGCACAAACACAGAGATAACCAACTTGAATGGTTTGACTTGTGATCAAATTCTGTAAACCTAGTAGAAATTCTGAGGAAAAAGCAACCCCATCTCAAAACAGCAGCACCGTTTCACCCTTAAAAAGACCAAAGCTGCTAGGAAGCTTAAAACTATTTAAAAAATGTTTTATCACATCCCTCCCAATTTAGAGGGAGGGCTATTGATGCCCATATCCCTCTCTGCTTACATCCTATTTTGCATCTGAACCAAAGATTAGAAATTGCCAAAGCAATCCAATTCATCTTTCATCTCTCAACATTCCTTGCAAGCACTCCTCCACAACCCATTGCTCTTAAAATACATTACTACCATTCCCATCCTTTCCAATCTGTTCAGTTGCTGGGGATGATAGGAAACCTAGCTGAGGATATCTGGAGGGCATAAGGGTGGGGGAAGAACATTCTAGAAAGGAATTGATACCAAGAAAATGCTTGTATTCATGACCACTCTTAACACTTTTCATGGAGGGAAAAAAAAAACCCAGAGCATTGAATCCAGAGAGCTAAGAACCATCACAAACTGTGCATAGCTTTACCTTCAGAATTGTGTGGTACTTTCTTGTGTTTTCGACATAATATCCTAGGAACAGAACACAAGAGAAAAAACAAGTCACTTAACTATTCTGGGGCTTTAGGCAAGATGGCAACCATTAAGAAAAAAAAAAGTGCTGGATCCCTTCAATTTCATGAGACGGACTCACATATATATGCCTTGTGAAGGTTTCTCTCGGATTTGTGCTTGATCATGCAATGCACAATAATAGTGATACGTCTTGTGGCAGGTTTTCACATCACAGCCAATGGTGGCCCCTGGACAATGGCATAGGGAGCACTTCTAAAAGAAAAAAGAAGACTGCCACATTAGGGCTTCTGCTCTTCCTGTGGACAGCAACAGAGGCGGTGAGATAACCCGGCCTGCCCTTTTACTGCTATTTTAAAATGCGAGCAGGGCAAGGCTCCAGTTACAGCCCCCAAATGAGAGAAGCGGAAGAACATCTTCAGAGGCCTGGCAAAAACATTCCACAGCTGCCCTTCTATACCTAGTAGCTGGGAGATAACCACACCAAATGTCTGGCACAATTTAACATCCTGGGAATTAGCTGGCCAAGGACCACAAGCCAGGATCTTCCATCTCCAGATCAATCTTGAATGGGCCCGGTAACCCAAATCACTGTCTCCAATTCTCAAGGTCTCTTCCACTGAGATGAAGATAATAGTTCCCCACTTCACTCGAGTTAACGGTGATGCCACCGTTGATTTTGATACAGCCAAAACTGTACTGCACCTACCAGAAGAGACTGACTGCAAGTTCCAAAATAAAGCAAATCTTCTCTTCCTAAGGGTTTGGGCTTTTTTGACAAGACGAAGGACGACATTTGTGTGCATGAGGTCCCACATTTATCTGCTGGCATCTCTGCTCAGCAGAATCTCAACTTCTGGTCCACAGTCTTAAAAAGCTACCATTACTCAGGGTTCCTAGCTAGCAAGACCACACAGCTTTACGTGTTCAAAGTCGTCAGGCATTTCACCTGCGTCTCTCCACACTTGAGTACATATTAGAAGATCAGCAGATATGATTACTGTAAGAATAGTCCACTACTCAATTGATTTGAATAGCCATATTATATTAGTGGCAATAGGGGGATTTAACTAGAGTTTGCTGATAAATTGTGTAAAATCTCACATGGCCTGGACCCTGTTACTTTCATGATTGCCTTTGTCTACTGTCTGCCCCACATTCATAGATCTTCAAGGGGACTGTAATTTGCAGCTTCATCACAGATATATGTAACCACAAGTTTTAATTGTGCCTTTTTGGTGGAGCAACTTAGGAGAAGAGCTAAAGCTAGCACCTCCCTGGGCACAGCTTGCAACATCTTTCATATAAAATGCTCTAAGCCACCTACAGCTCCAGGTACAAATTGGCAGAAAACAAAAGTTTAAAACCGTCTATCCTTTTCAGAATAATCTGAAGACTCAAGGAAACTTCTACTCAGGAATTTTCTGTTTTATTGACCATCTGATAATACAATAACCCAATTATTTGAAAAGCAATTAATTACAGAGCTATTTCTAAGCCAAAAAACAGCCTAAATATCCATTTCTTCCACATGACTGGATCTCTACATGCATATAGTTCTTACAGTTTTATTGTTCAGATGGAGGAAGGTTTGGTTAAGGACTAACAAGGGAAGATTTTAACAATGAACATCCTTAGAACATTCTATGATTAAGTTTTATTAGTGCCAGCAATGCTAACTTACCAGTTTTGTGCCTCTTTTTATTTCTTTCTGTACATCTTCAATGGAAAAACCTCCAAGACTCTCATTATCGGTATGTGAAGACACCAGAGCAGATGAGAAAAGCTAGACATACAGAAAAACATTACTCAGAACCTTGTTATGCTCTTGCAAATTGGAATACATTCAATCCAACATAGGTGACCCCAGCGCAGGAAAATCTTTGCCACGGTCGCAGAAGCCTATGAGACTAGCAAGGCCATCTTTCTGAAATTATATCTGTCTCTCATGCTTCAATGTAACAGACACAATGGGCAGATGTTCACTCAGGAATCAGACATAACAGCTCGACAGGTTAAAGTCACATTAACACCAGCTAGGCTAAATCACAATGAAGGCACACACTAAGAGCAGCCACGGAGGCCTCTGGAAGAAGAAAGAGGCAAGGAAGAATGACACACCTCTTCCCTCCCTCCCTGCAACCACCTGTGCTGGGCCCCCTCGCTCCTGGGACTCACCATACATTTATGATGGGCTGCCACCTTCTGGTTTTCAGAGAGCATCAGCTGTCCACATTCATCTTCTCTGTTGGACCGGCAGAAGCCACACTTGCGCTGCCTCCGCGGGCCCTTCTTCTGTCCAACTGTACCCGACATGGTTGTTTTAAAATGGCTTGAAGGAAACCACTTCTATTCTGCCTTAAAGCTAGAAAAAACAACCAATAAAAATGATATTTTTATTGACCGAAATGCAGGGAAGCTCCTCGGTATCCCTTGTCAAAGCCAGATTTATCATTAAGCACCCAAAGGGAAATGGGAAAAGGTATGACTCCTCTAACAGACCTGCACACTTCCAAAAGTGTCATTCTACAAGGGAGAAAAAACTGTGACTCAGTGAAAAATTCTCCAAAGGGAGCCTGCAAAGACTATGATTACAGCGCAGGAGAAGCGATGTCACAGTCTTTGGGCTCTAGGAACAAAGCTGTCCAGTTCTCTTCTTCTCGGATTTTCTGGAAGTGCCCATTGCATACACATTCTAGAAAGTGGGAATCTGAAAACGAATGTACTGAATATGGGCATTCTTTGCATTCAGAGATAGAGCCTTAAGTAACCAATTTATACACAAGAGGAAATTGATGTGCTGCCATGTTACAAACATTTTTAAAGGAATCAAAATTAGTGGAAAATTTCTCCCCCAAACAGGAAAAAAAAAAATCAAAAAGCAAAATCATGTCCCAACAATTAAATGTCAGATTTTGGATCCAGACACACCCAGGGCTACAAACTACTGATGGCTTCATTCAGTTTTCTGGGTGACCCTCCCCATAATAACATTCTTTGATGGCACATAATTCCATAATACCCTCAAAGAGCATTAAGTCGAGGAAGCCAGGGCATGACTCTGGTCTTGGTATCCAACCTAAGACTGCTGCAAGGTCACATCTTGTTGAGAATTGTAAACAGCTTCTATTTGCCCTGCAATCACTTCTGGAAATTGCTTAGAAAAAGGACTTACATGAAAACCATATTGTCTACCTTCCTCCATGAGAATGTGCAGAATATTCTATTTTTTTCACTGGGGGGAAAAAATATCAGCATATCGCGCTACCATTACTTTTCATACAGAAATTTTTTTTTTACTTTCACTTGCCATTCTGAAATAAGGGTGCTTGAACAGAGATTAATGTTTTAAAAATAACTCTCCATAGCCTTCGTTTATTGGCGCCAGGTTCTCCGTGTTCCTTCCCCAACCTACTTTGTGAATGATTTGAGTTGTAGCCCAATATATCAGAAGGGTTCCAGATAGGAGAACTTGAATACATTCTGACCCCAAAAAATTAATCCAGATATGCATTTGTGGTTTTGGTACTGAAAGCTCCTTTGACAAGTTCCGAGCTAACAATGGTTTAAGGCTTTATAAAAAAAAAAGCTCAGCAATGTTTTTCTCGCTGTGGCAACACAGCCTCACCATAAGGGGACATGAATTCCAGCAGCGTTTTGCATACAAACCCAAGCCTTACCTTCTCCTCACTCAGAACCCCAACTCAAGCCATACTAGACGGGGTCCTTCTGTACGGCCACTAAGTTCCAGGCTGAGGGCACCCTTGGGACTTTAGCTCTGAAAAAACAGGGCTGTCCAGGGAAGCAAGACTATCTTTGGTGCAAGAGGCTTTCCCCCAAGAAGGCAAGCTTGGTGTCCCGTTTCCCCCCCCCGCCCCCCAATATCAGCTGCATGGTATGCCCTTCGGGTAGCCTCCACTGCTTTCTGAAATGGATGGTTCCAAAAGCAAAGGGGGGGGGGGAGAGAACGGCCCTAAAAAGACAGTTCCACAGCAGCCTGCTTTATTCAGCCCCAAAGGAGGGAGGGCAGCAGTGATGTCACCTAAGCTGAGGGTAAGGAGGGAAATTCAAGAGCTGGTCCACATGCTGGCTATGCTGCCAGTCAGGCCCCAGCATGTCCCTTTTCCAAGAGATTCACGCTTCCTTAGATCTCAAGAAGACCAGATACTACCTAGAGGAAATCCAAGGAACTGAGCGATAGGCGAGGAGGTTTAAGACCCCATTTGTGACTGTGGATCTTGTGCCACAATAAATACACTGTACCGTTTCGGAAATATTATAGAGCAAGTAACTGAAAGATAATATTATTCAGCCTATAAATAAAGACGGCAAAATCTGTTTGTGAAAATGGGGACCTCCCTTCTACATGTTTGTCACCCCACCTTTAACATCTCTTTCCGCCGCCCCCCTTCACGGCAGTTAGAAGGTGCCTCTGAAATCACCTTAGCCCTAAAGATGACAAAGCCAATTCCCCCCCCCCAAAAAAAAAAACTCAGGCTAACTGCGTGGGGAAAAAAACCACATTAAATACACCCTTTTCACACCTGTGCAGGTATACAAGTGCCAGTGCAAAAGACCTCAAACAATTAGCAGGGTCATTTCTTGAATCAGCCAGACCCAGGTGGGGGGCAAGCGTCAGAAATCGGATGCCAAGCTGGCACGGGATTCAAAGGGCATCTCGATCACCACCCTCTTTCCCCCCTTTCCCTCAGCCTCCCAGGCGTAAGTCTAAGGGCAGAACTGGGTCTCTGGTGCGTTTGGGCAGAGCCTCTGGGGAGCGGAAGGGGATGCACCCCGCTGACTATGCCAAGGTGAACCCTGAACCTCCCATGGGACTCTAGGAGGAGAGGACAAAACCCCCTCTGGTCAGACTGTAGGGACCCCCCCCCCTGCACAGGGGCCTTCCTGGAAGCGCTGGAATTGCAGCGTTTAGGGCTGCCCTCCGAGGTGGGAGGGGGCAGTAAAACGGCAGGTTTGGAAAGGCCAAAGCAGTTCAGGAGGGAGCCCTGTGGGCAATGCCCTGAAGCCCCCGCAGAGCCTAGCTGGCCCTCCCCATTCGATCCGCCTATGGCCCACCGTGGGAAGCTGCTGCAGGGTCGCCCCAAGGGCCCAGCTCTGCAAGCGGGACCCTTCCTGGCGCTCCCCCCCCCCGTGATGCCACCCCGCATCCTGAGCCCCAGCAGAGGAGCCCCCAGGGAGACCGGGGGGGGGGAATCCTCGGTGCCAACCGGGACAGCTTGGCTTGGAAGGCCCCCCGCCCAGGACCCGCCAGTCACCTCCACTTTGGAGGCAGGGAAAACGGGGCGGGGGCCCCTTTCCTTCTGAGGACCTCCCCCCACTAGCAGGAGCAGGATCCCCACCCCCCACCTCCCCTCTCCCCGGGGGCTGCGGGGACCCCTCTCCCCCCAGCAGCAAGGGGGGCTGGGTCGGCCACCTTGCGGGGCCGGGCAGGGGCGAAGCGCCCCGGAAGCGGCGGCCCTTCCCTCTCGGACCCCTGCCCCTTCAGGGGAAGGGGGGGAGGGGGGCCAGTTTCCATAGCAACCTGCCGGGGTGGTGCCCGGGCGCGGGACTCACCGGGCGGCTCAGGCCGACGGGGCCGGCGGAAGCGGGGGACTCGCGGGAAGCGCCGCTCAGAAGCCGACCGGGACCGCCACCGCCGCTCGCCCGCTCCCTTTCATTCGGCGGGGCAGCAGGAGAGGCGACGCTGCGCCGCGGAGCCTGACGCCAGCACGCAAGGGACGTACGGCGTGCCGCCAGCGAGCGAGCGAGCGTCGACCGCGCTACCGGCGTTCTACGTCAGCCCCGACGTCGCCCTCCCTCTTCCCCTCCCCTGGCGGACGCCGCCGTGGCGCACGCGCCGAGGGAAAAGGGAAAGAAAGGGAAACGCCCCCCCCAAGGGGAGCGCGTGCGCAGAAGACCGCACGACGGTTGGGATGAGGCCAACAGCCTATCTCGTGTGTGGAAGTAGAGTCGCGCGTGCGCATTTTCTTTCGCTTCCTGGGAAGGGTTGAAGCGGCGCTTCCATGCAGGCGCATCGAAAAGGAAGTAGGCGCCCGACGGCGCTGCGAAGCAATTGAGCATGCGCGAAGATTTATTATTATCATCATCATCATCATCATCTTTTTCTTCTTCCTCTTCCTTCTTCTTTTTTCTTCTTATGATGATTATGATTTATTGTTATTATTGTTGTTGTTATCATTATTGTTATTGTTGTTGTTGTTGTTATTATTCCTATTATTATTATTATTCCATTTGATGTCGGACTGCTTTCCAACGCCCTCCAATCAGCCGGGAACTGAAATGATTTATTTAAAATACAGTTGTTTCATTCTTTGAAAAACAAAACCACGCGCCCTTTATATAGGTATGAAAAGTAATGAAGAAGTCCCGTTGTGTCAGGCCACACATGCTGGGCGTGCAAACACGTGTCTAAAGAGAATCGGCGCATTCAAAACTTTTGCGGGCTTTTTGTGAGCTGCGGAAGGGCTCCCCCTCCTGGCCGAGGGCGGCCTGACAAGCAGACGCCTGACACCAGAACTGGGGGGGAAAGGAAATTTAAACCCCCGGTGTTGGATGTCTATGGAGACTCTCCGTCATCCAGGCCACGGTTGTCCCAAAGGTGCTTTTTCAGGAAGCAACTGGACTTTCTCATCCGAGAAGCTTCTTCCCCACCCTCCAGTTAGAGTGGAAGAAGCTTCTTGGATGAGAAGCGAAACATCTTCAAAAACCCCCACAGCAAGTCCAGCTGCCTCTTGAAAAAAAGCACCTTTGGGACTCCAGGAGGAGTTTCTTGCAGGCCTTTTGCTGGCTGAGGAATTCCGGCAGTTGAAATCCACCCTCCTTCAAGTAGCCACGTTTGAGAAACGCCTCTTTTGGTCTACTGGATTGAAATGCAGGGCAGCCACATAACGTGCATTGGATGAAAACCTGCCAGCCTCTTTAAAAACAAATCTGGTTTCCCAGCCCTTTGCAGAGGCTCACCCGACACACCAAGGCTGGCTTCCACCTGCCACACTTGAGCTTCCTGAGAAATGGAAAACGGGATTTAATAGGATTTGCTTCCTCATGTCTTACGATCTCGGCTGATTTGGACAAACGGGGATCAGCAAATTTAACCGGTAACCTGAAGTATGAACCTGTGCCTGGTGAAGCAGGACCTGCTGGCTTGATAAACAAGGAGAAGTATTTACAAAACCCAGGGGCTGGGTTTACACATCCCACTAAACTAAACAGACCACATTTGAAGGGTGTGAATGCTGCAATCTCTCAGCCTAGCCCACCTCACAGGATTGTTGTGTGGTTAAAACGAAGTTTGGAGGAAGGAATTGCTTTTTCTTGGAGGGCTTGCATAGAAAAACTCTGGTAAATGGGGTTTTTTTGGAGGGTGGCGGGACGCAATCAGCATTTTCCAATGGAAAGATTACTTTGTGCCAAAGCGTGAAGAGGGATGCATGCTGGTTTTGCAAGCTAGAGCTAATTAACTGCCCTCTTTCTAGCCCACTTGCCACATTCTTTCTAGTTCCTCCCCTTCCTCTTTTTCCCCACCAGGCTACCCAGCTGGGCAAAGGTGGAATGAAGCTTTTTCCCTCACTCTCCTCGGGAACAAAATGGGGAGCACTGTGGACTGGCATTTACACACAAAATGGTTTGCTCAACCTTGTTTTCCTTATCGTAAGCCACCTTCAAAGGAGTGGGGGGAAGAGGTTGCTTCAAGCCAACAATATGGATGCTGGAAATGGGTGTGAAGAGCCCGTGATGGTTTTGTCCATTTCCAGCAGCTGAAAAACCCAGAAGGTCCCGACTCACAAAGCTGGTGTACCAGGTGAGACTGCAATCCCCCCCCCCAAATCCCCTGCCTGCAGATATTTGGACATCAGCAGAGGGAGAAAAGGGTTTCCTTCGGGTCAGCAGGAGATTGGTTTGTCCTTGTGGTTTTTAAAATCTTCCCATCTGCTCTTGCCGACTTTACTGGGGTCAGAATTTTCCTCGCTAAGCAAAGTGGTTGTGAAATGAGCCGCACCCGATTTGATCTTTCAGCCATGGTTGTTAAATGAGGCACTGCGGTTGTTACATGAATCGTGGAGTGGGGAGCTCTGGGATTCCCTAAACCATCATTGGCACTCAGACCAGGATAGGGTTCGCCATCCCTTGCTGTTAAGACACACCAAAACTGCGAAATGGGCCATATCTTTTTCACTCTAGGATCAGGGGTCTCCAACCTTGGCCCCTGGAAGCCTGGCGGACTTCAACTCCCAGAATTCCACAGCCAGCTTTGCTGGCTGTGGAACTCTGGGAGTTGAAGTCCGCCAGGCTTCCAGGAGCCAAGGTTGGAGACCCCTGCTCTAGGTCTTACCAAAGAGCAGAAATTGTATGTGTGCCTGTGGGTGTGCAAATATTCAACTCGTCCCTTGTGATTGGATTATTTCTCGACTATGGTTGGAAGAGACAGAAAATCAGGAATGCAAAAGATGGTTGAAATCGGCTTGCCAATGTTTGCCAAACTCAATCCTCTCTCTTGCTTCCCCTCCTTTGGGAACTTTTGAAAAGCCAGCCTTTTGCTCTAAAACCTTTCAGGGGCTGGAGACAAAAGGCTGCCCTCCTACTGACCTTGGAACTGGGTGACCATTCTGTGCCAGAGGGCCCAGGAGGGGATGAAGACAGCCTATTGATGGCTGGTGCCCCAAAGAGCCAGAAGCACACAATGAAACCCCAGCTGCTTTTGTGTCCCCATGTCGGTCAAGAATGGACATCCGACATCCCCTTCAACACCCTTGGCTGTCTCTGTAGGGCAAAATAAGGAGAGGGCCACAAAAATCTCTTGCATCCTTTGCAATATTGATTTGGGGCAAGAATTTTTGCAGCAATACCTCGAGAAGCAGTCAGAGCGAGTTTTAGGTTGGGGAAAAAAAATATGGGGGTGGCCTTTTCTGGGGCGTAAAACCTCTGAGAAATAGATTTATGGCAACGCTCTGGTGCTTTGAACGGTTTGATTTTGAGAAAGGGGTCTTGTGCTTCGGAGGTTGGCATTCTCCGGGTGCCTAAGATTGAAAAGGAAGCCTTTATTTTTTTTTCTTTGTGTCAAAGAAACACAAAGAAAACACTTACTTGTGGAATAAGCCACCCACTGTGGTTTTTAAACTGCACTGACTGGGAACATTTTATTAGCCGCACTAAGGTAGAGCCGATCATGAAATTATCTTTCCTGGAAGACTAAGCTGCTTTGATGGAGATGGGATCTAATATGGGTAGACTTCAACTTACTATTCATTTAGCAACTCTTCAAACGGCTCTGAAAATTGTGACTTATGACCAATCCTCACACTTACAACCATTACAGCTTCCTCAGAGTCATGTGATCAAAATTAGGGTGCTCGGTAACCAAACCTGTATTTACAACGGGGGCACCTTGAGGTTATGCGGTTGCCAGTTGCTCCCTTCCCTTGTGGTGACATAGTTTAAAAGCACACCAAAAGTAAAACAAATACTTAAATTTTAATTCTAAAACAGGACTGACTTCGTTTTCGCCCAGGGTGAAAACAGAAAGTAATATCTAACAATAGTCACAATAATAACAGCGTTGGAAGGGACTTCAGAGGTCTTCCAGTCCAACCTCCTGCTCAGGCAGGAAACCCTACACCACTTCAGACAAATGGTTGTCCAATCTCTTCTTAAAAACTTCCAGGGTTGGAGCATTTGCAACTTCTGGAGGCAAGGAGTTCCCCTGATTAATTGTTCTCCCTGTCAGGACATTTCTCCTTAGTTCTAGCTTGGATTTCTCTTGGATTGCTTCTTGACCTACCTTTAGGTGCTTTGGAGAATAGATTTACTCCCCTCCCCTCAAATATTGGAAGACTGCTATCATGCTACTCCTTGGTCCTCCCCCCCCTTCCTTTAACTGGACATACCCAGTTCCTGCCACTGTTCATCTAAGGTCTTTGAGGCCATAAATGTTCCTCTTCTTTGTTCTACAACTTGCTGCTTCCTTGGATAGCAGCATAAGAACAGGATTCATTACAAATGGTTGGGGTGCTTTCCATCCTGCCTGATCCTCTGTGCGGTTTTATAGGCTGTTGGAACCGGTGTGGGTTTGAACCATCCTTGCAAATTACAAGGCAAATGCACGGCCTTTGTGTTCTGCTGGTTGGCTCCCGCTCCCTTCCCCCAACCCCCAGCCCACATTCTTCCTTGCTTACAACAGAAGGATGCACTTTGCTTGACCTTTGAAGTCTCTGACCACTGGGAATTCAAAAGAGTGGAGACACCAAGAGGTACCATTGTCCGGCCAAGTGAGCTTCTCCAGAGGGGGTCAAAGCAGCTAGATTCCACAATCAAATCCCTGTTTGCTGGAGCATTTCCATGAAAAAAGCTGGCCAGACAAATGGAAGATTCTCCAAGGTTCTTAAGGATGCAAAATGTCTCCCTCTAAATCCAGGGTAAACAAAAGCAGGGAGGGAAGGGAAGGTTGACTGAGTTGTGGCCCACTACCAAGCTCAGTTACAAGACACAGGGGGGAAAAAAGTCAGGCATGGTTTGGGAAGGGGTAGCTTCTCAGATCTACGAGTAGGAAAGAAAAATTTCCTTACTGAAATAAGTCTTCCATCCCTCAACCAGAGCTCTTGGAGATAACTCTCAAGTTCTCCGCAACCCTCATCCCCCTAAGCTCAGGAGAACCTGCTTAGAATGGTCTTCAGCAGGGCTTGTAACGTTAGATGCCTTCAAAACAAAGAGATCCATTGAATTCAAGGCACTGGGTCTACTTTTATCATAGTTTAATGAGCTCATCCACCCAGTACTGTTTGTAAACATGGTTTGTTAGCTTAGCATGTTGTCCCAAGTGGCCAAGTTTGGATCATGCAACACGAGAACAGTCCTTATCTTGTGTGCCAATTACAGGTAGCCTTCTTAAATCCCATCCAGGGATAACGCTTCTGTTTTACTATTTATAAGGATTTCTGAAGAAAATATTGTGTATTAATTTCTGGAGAGCCAGTTAAGTACAAGGAAGAGCAACATGTGGCATGTTTGCAAGGTGAATCAAAGCATAATTTTTCCCATGTTGGAAAAAAATTGCGAAAGCAGAAGTATGCTCAATGGTAAAAAAGTGTAAAAGTGACATCTTGGCTACAACTTGGAACTCAGTTGCAAAGAGAGAGAGAACAAAATATACAATAAGTACTTTGAGCACGGCAAACATCTGAGTTATAATAAAGCCACAGTCACAGAAAAACTGACTCCAACTTTTAATTGTACCCACTTTACACAAAATACAGAGTGTTGTTTTTTTAAAGTAAAAAGGTTTTTAAATCGATTAGAAATGGGCTTATTTTCCGACAAAATTGTAGACAGCAAAAGTTACATAAATTAATGTGCAACATAAACATAGAATTTCTTATATTACATCCCTAAATATCACATCCATCTGAATTGCAGAAGAATTCTCCCAAAATTGCACTGATATTCTAAACAGATACAAGTAGCCTTTGATGGTACCAAAATATTTAATAACCACTTTTAACTTTTGTCTGCTCATGACAATGTCTGCACACTCATTTGAGGGTGAATCAGAAAAATAACAAGAGCAGGAAAAAGATGCTAAAAATCTTTGTTTTCTTTAGAATGGTCTCTTTTTAGTCTGCTAAAAAATAAAAGCTGAGCAGAAATGTATTAGGGTTTGTGAGTTTGATCTTTGTTTTTGGCAAGACTATCCACTCTCCAATTTCGCCACCCTTCTAAGTCACTTTTTCTCCCTCAATTTGATCTTTCAAGAAAGGAGATTCAAATAAAGTTGCAAAAATGTTGTTTTCCGTTTTTTCCAGATGATTTATAACTTTTACAGAAATAAAATCTTTATGCTTTTCTTGTGCATAACTGTGAGGGTTTTCATATACAGCATTTAATTTTCCTTGTGAACTTTCTAAGTTATTTGATGAAAGACGAGAGGCTGGGTTCTAAATTCTTTATAATAGAGATTAGTAAAGAATTACAGAGAGAAGGATCTGTAGCTGTATATTCTAAATGACTAAATCCTTCCATCAATTAAGCTACTGAGGTTATCAATCCTTTATTTTCAAAGGTTTTCTGTTCTTGGTGAACAGTTCTTAAAGACACTTTACTCACTAATATATAGCAAATATATATTCCCAATGAACCTTATCTGATGCTGGTAAATGGAGGATTAGAGATTTTAAAATGTTAAAAGTTCTCAAAATTCTGGCATCTGGGATTGCATTAATTTTTTCTCTTCTAATTGACGAGTCAACTTAGATTTGGGTAAAGAGTCAACTTAGATTTGGGTAAACGTGTCTCCAAGAGTTCTTTAAAACTGGAGGAATCTTAACTTGGAGAAGAGAAACACAAAAGAGCATTTTTGTTCCTGCAGATGAAGGAACCAAATCACATTTCTACCTTGTTCTTTCTCTCTTTAACCCAGAGATTTTGTTGAAGGAATCTTGAATTTGGGGCCTAAATTGGCCCCTTCT
Source organism: Hydrophis major (assembly GCA_033807585.1). Taxonomy (NCBI): domain Eukaryota; kingdom Metazoa; phylum Chordata; class Lepidosauria; order Squamata; family Elapidae; genus Hydrophis; species Hydrophis major. The sequence continues at coordinate 26,284,446 of CM066335.1, forward strand.
TTTGTCAAATATTCCCAGTGAGAACCCAATCAGGATGCAGTTGCCCAAAAATCTTTTGTTCTCACCGAAACTGACTTTAGAAAAAGAAAAAAAGAAAGAGAAACCAAACAGTGGATAGAATAAGGACATAATTATCTAGTTATTTCCTTGGGAATTTTTCCCTCTTCATTTAAAAAAACAAACAAACCAATAGTTAGAATGAAGAAATGTATTATTTTAGGAAGAGCTTCCTTCTTTTTAAATTTTATTTCCTCCTTTTAGGAAGGTCTTCCTTATCCCTTTATTTCAAAATCAGATGGAAGCTGCTGCTCCCGAAGGAATATAGTATGGAGCATAACATAAAGACTTTAAAAACAGAGGGATTTCAGATTATTAGGATGGTTTGAAAGGAGGCCAGCTGCCAAGGGTGCCACTTTTCCAAAGAGAAAAGGCAAAGTTTTTGAGAACTCCAGAGTCAGGGTTACCTACCGCCATTCTTGTTAACAAAGAGATTCTGAGATACTTTTCACTTTTAATTTCTAATACTCACCGGTACCATGTATAAATAGATATATAAATAATTCTTTTAAAGCTGCTATCTGTGGGCTATGCTGTTTTTGTCCCCCATCCCTCTGAAACGGAGAAAGCAAGACTCTCCCCCTAGCCACATTGGTGGGTCTTCTGTGCAAACACAGACAGGGCTATTTTCCTTAGCAGCCAAACTTCTCGCCCGGTTCCATTATTGTTATTTTGGCCCTTTTAAATGGAAAGATCGCTAAAGGCAATTCCCCGCCCCCCCGCCCCCAGCAAAAGGCAGCGCTTTCCTCGCAGCATTTTTTTCCCTGCTCCAAAGGCAGAAAAGCAGACTTGCCCTCGGGGGGAAACTCTGGATGGGGGGGAGGGAAGGGGGGGCGGGGTGAGCAGCGCTTAGCTTTTAGCCCCAGCCTGACCATAAGGCGGGTTTTAAGGGGGGGGGGGGGCTTTGCAGGAAGAAGCCACATGCCTTTTGCAGGACCGCGGCTCTGCTGGGGGGGGCGCGAGGAGAGGCCGAGGGTCTCTTTTGTTCTGCCTTTGGAGAGAATAACATGGGCTTTTCCAATGGGGGGGTGGGGGTTCGGATCCAGGCTCGGGCTGGGAGGGTTGCAAAGTCAAGGAGTTTCTTCTTCTTTTGCAAACGGTGAAGTTTTGTTTTTTGTTTTAAACTCAAAACGAGGGGGGGTTCCCCGGACAAGGGGGGGGCTGGGGGCCCAGCACATCCCTTTATGGGACCCCCCTCCCCACCATTGCTGGGGTCGGGGGGGTGGGGAAAGGCAGGGTCGCTTCGCTTTCCTCCCAGCAACTCGGGATAGGAAGCGCTTTTCGCCCAGGCGCAATTCGGAAGAGCAGCGCCAGTCAGGGACGGGATCCTGGGGGCGGGAGGGGGGCGTCCCTTTCCTGAGCGTGGCTGCTTAGGATCGGGGGGGGAGGGAGCTGGACCTGCGGGGAATTGGGGGTCCCTTCGGCGCCCTCCCACCCGGCCGCGGGGGGGGGGAAGGCTGGAGTCCTAACCCCCCCATCATCATCATCATCCCCAGCCCGAGCGCTGCCCGCCCCCCCCTCCAGGCATTTAAAGCGCCGGCCCAGAAGGCGCAGCGGGGGGGGGGGCGGAGAAACGCACGCGGCTCCTCCCGCCCTGCCATTGGCTGAGCCGGGCGGGGCCAGGGCGGCAGGAGACAATTAATTATGCTAATGAGCGGTGGGGGGGAGCGGATGTGCCCCCTCCCCCCTTGCGGGGGCCGCCCCCGCCCGGTCACGTGACCGGCTCTTCGCGCCACTTTCGTAAATCGGCCTTTTCCCCCCCGCTCGAGCCCAGCCAGCCTTTCGCTCCGGAGCTCCGAGGTAACGTCCGGCCCTCGCGGCGCGCCTCTGCCCTCGACGGCCCGGGGAACGGGGCGGCGCTACACCCGGGGGAACCGCCGCCGCCGGGCGGGGGGGGGCCAAGCACCTGTAGGAGGGCGCCTCACCCCGCGGCGGCCTTTCCGCGCCCCCGACGGCGCCGGGGAGACTGAGGCAGCGGAGCCCCCCCTCCCCCACAGCCCGAGAGCCCTTCTGGGCCGGGGAGGGGGGGCTCCCGGGGGCATCCGGCGCCCGTCCTGGAAAAGTTTTGCAGCGCTACGGGCGGAGGGCGGCGGTGAGGGGGGGGGGAGCGCGCTTGCATCCCTTTGCCCGGAGGGAGGGGGCGTTGCTGGCGGGGGGGGGGCGCGTGCACGAGGCATGCGGGCGGCGGCGCGGGGCCCGGGCCACGTCTCCATTGTTGCGCCCTGCATGCACATGGCGGGGCGGGGCGGGGCGGGGCGGGGGGAGCGGCCCGTCTTGGCTCGCCCGGCGAAGGGCGCGCGGGAGGGAGGGAGGGGGCCGCGGGCGGGGCCAGTGCGCATGAGCGCGCCCGCGAGGCACGCCGGGGCTGGTAGTTCCCACGCGGACACCACGCGCAGGAGGCGGAGGGGGCAGGAAGAGCCGCTGCTGGTACCGCCGACGACGACCCGGGACCCCTCGGGCGCCGTCCGGCCCGGCCCAGCCCCTGCTCAGCCCCGAAGCCGCTCAGCGACGCCGCGGCTCCGGCCGGGAGTTCCTTCCAAGCGCCTCGACAAACTTTTCGCGGGGGCCGCGTCGCCGGGCTGGGGGTCCCTCGTGGCGGCCAAGGGACAAAGGGCCCCTCGGAGGGGGAAGCCTGGGGGGCGCCCATGACCCAGCCGCCCCTCCGCCACGCCGCGCCGGGCAGCGGAACAAGGGTGAGTGGGAGGGGGGGCTTCCCGGGGGGGGCGGCGGCGGCGCTGCTGCCCGGCGGGCTTGGCGCGTTTTCGGCTCTTTGAATGGAGGACTCGCTTTCCCAGAATGCTCCGGCCTCCCCTTTCTCTTTAATCGCGGGCGGGAGCGCGCCTCCGCTCTGCGCGCCCCCCCGGGGGGGGCTTCCCTGCACGTGGTGCGCCGTGCAAAGAAGCGGGGCGGTGGAGAAGGGGGGGGAGGGTCCGCGCGGAAAAGTTGCCGCTTCCTCGCGGAGGCGCCCGCGGTCGCCCTGTTGCAAAGCCTCGCCTGCAATTCCTTGCCCAGCTGCCCTTTTGCAGCCCCGCGTGGAAGTTTCCGTTGCAAAAAGTTGCTGGGTTTTTCCCTCCTCCGGACGGGAGATCGCAAAGTCCCCCCTTTTCCCTCCACTTTCAGCCCGAAAGTCGCCTTTGTGGTTCGGATCCCTTTTGCCCGAAGGTGCTGGGGGGCTGAGGTGGAGGTTCCTTCTGGGGAAGGAGGGGGCTCTGGACCCTTTGTGGAAAAGAAAACCCTTTTCCCACGTGCCTTAAGCAGCAGCAGGTAGAAGGGGCTCTAAGAGTGTTGGGGGACTGGGTACCTAGGGGTCCCAGAAGGTATTTGGGGTCCCAGACCCACCTTAATCTTTCCTGGTGTCTTCCTTTCCACCCACAGAGATGTCTGGGTCCTTGAATAGTCAGAGGAGCGCCCAGCCTTTTCTCCAGAAGACCAAAGAGAAGGACGGAGCATGGTTTCCACCACAAGAACCTGCTGAGGTAGGTTGGCTGAAGTAGGAGCTTCCGTGGGATGTGAAGATGGTCCTAACCCTGGTCAGTTAGGTTGGTCCTGTTGTGCAGAAGAAGTGAAGGATCCCATGATGTTCTCCTCCATCCATGTTCTCCTCTTTGAACTTCAATTGGCCCTTTGCCCCTCCAAGAACCTCAAGCCCAGGTCCAGCCTAATCTTTTAAAAAACCGTTTCCAGATTGAATTCATATGGCACAAGGAGTATCTGAGGATGAGCTGGTGGTGGCCCTTTTCCATAAATAATGTTGCATTTGTCATGCTTTTCCAAGAATGGGGGGCGGACTTATCAACCCATGGCTAATAAACTCTCTTGTGTACTCCATACTCCTTGTTGATAGTTGCATCCTGGACATGTTTTGCAGGGTGGAATTGAAAAGCTCTCACATTTTCCCCTAAGTAAGAGGAGACCAAATTAACGTGTGCAACTTAATGGTTAGTTAATGACCATCTTAGTTGAAGTCTACTTTCTTGGAGGTTCTTGGTTCTCCTGGTCTTCTTGAATGGGAAGGGCTGCCTATCAGTTTATAGGGAACTTGGTGAATTACAGCAATTAGCAGCTAGAAACTCCCAAGATCCCATTGTTTCTCTCGAGGAGAACCATCTCAACCATTTTATGTTCTGTACGTTGACATTGTGACTGGCCCTCTGGAAGCTGAGTTAGGAATGAGTGAGGAACCTCAGTAGAAATCTGTTGAATTCAATGAGCTGTCAATCATGCAACCATTGAGATGGTCAGGATGGGTTCGTGTTCATTAATGTATCGCATTTCTCTTTCTTCCTGTCCCCTTTTTGTGTCCCGCAGCTACTTTTGACAGCTTCTCTCCTCAGAGGGAAACCCTCCCTTCGTTGGCCAAGAGCCTCTGGGGACAAGCCACTGGTGGTGCAAAAGTGCTTATAGTGCAAGTAGTCAAGCGGTCTCTACTGCAGTGTTAGCACTTCAGTGACACAATGGCACAGTGTGCAGGACGGGTTTTCCTGGTGGAGCTCCAGCAGTCGTGGTTGAGCTTCGGTCATATTCTCCACCCCAACCAGGAGGTCCGTAAGCTCCTTGTGCTAAGGTGCATCTAGTGCAGTTAGTGGACTAGCTTATAATCTACTGCCCTGAGTGCTCCTTCTGGCACACGGAGCTGGCACCTGGCCGGGCTTTATTTGACGCTGCCCTCAGCAGGTAAAGAGAACGCCTGAGACTGACCCACAAGCTTCCATGGGTGAAGGAAGATGTGAAGATGGGACTCACCCACCTGGTCTAAACCCTGATCGGTTAGGTTGGTCCGTTTTGGACAGAAGAAGGGTCCCATGATGTCCTCCTCCCAGGAGGACTTCTTTGAACTTCTCCCCCTCTCGGCTCCAGGTTCTTCTGAAAATGCCTTGTGCTTTTCAGGAAATGGGCAGTAGGTGTGGCTGGAAGGAAGTTAGGGTGCCCCTTACTTCAGGTTGGGTTCCTGGTCCAGTTAAATTTGGCCATGTCCAGCTTGGCAACCTTTCCTGCAAAGTCTTGGCTTGGATCCTCCCAGCTCCTACAAAGCTGCTACAGTGGAAGCACAGGTGTCCAAACTGGGCTGCTTGTGGACTTCAACTCCCAGAATCCCCCAGCCAATGTGGCTGGTTGGGGAATCCTGGGCGTTGAAATCCACAGTCTTAAGGGTAGTGGGCCAGGCTGGGCAATCCTGCTTTAAAAGATGCCTCCATTCAGGTGGGTTTGGACCAGAGCAACCAACTTCTCCTTGTTTTATTGGGTATTTTGCAGGTAGGAGATATTGCATGGGGTTGAGGGGGGAGGATGAAGCTCCCTTCACAGCAGCTGTTTCTACCTGTTTCGTTGAGAACATGGGGATGTTTTAGATCAGGGGTCTTCAAACTTGACCGCTTGAAGACTGGTGGACTCCCAGAATTCCTCCTCCAGTCATGTTAGCTCAGGAATTCTGGAAGTTGAAGTCCACAAGCCTTAAGTGTGCCAAATTTGAAGACCCTTGTTCTAGATTAACCAAAGGGTTCAACGTAGAAGAAGGGTACTTTCATGCCAGCTCTCCATTTTATTGATTAACATTTACCTGCTGCCAATCAAGCTATCATTGATGCGCCATTTTCATATGCTCTGCACAAACAATATTGGCTGGGTAATTGAAGTCCACATGTCTTAAAAACATGCTACCTGGGGAGTTTTTGGAGTTGAAGTCCATGCAGGGGACAAATTTGGGGTTGGGGGGGAACCCACTGCTTTATGGAAGTAGTTCAGCACTTTTGAGAGAGGCAGGTTTTGGAAAAGGTTCATTCAAAGGTAATAATACTTGAAATGAAAACAGGAACTTCCTTATCCAGCATTCCTTGGATTTGCTTTAACTTAAATCTATTTTCATTCAGTGATGGAAATACAGCAAAAAGAAGTCGGAATTAACAGTTTCGCAGAATTCACCCTTTGCAGGTAACAGCTGCAAAGCCAATCCATAGCAAATATTGGTGGAGTCCTCTAAAACATCCTGGAAAAATATTTTCTGTAAAATTTCAGGGAATTGGCCAAGAAGGGGAGGGAGATAAGGGAGGCTACAAGTTCAGACATTTAAAACTGGTTTTGTCAACCTGTTGTCTTTGGAAGTTTTGGACTAAAATTCCCATGTTCTCTTTTTGAGGATTGAACTGGATCTTGATCAGTAATTGCTTGAAATCTCATTGGAAAGTCAGGAATATGGTCTCGATGCTGTTTCCCAGACAAAAACCCACTTTACTTCCAGAGGTGGCTCAGTTAGATACCTAATTCCCTGAAGTATAAGGAGGAGGAAAGGGGTACAGTAGAATCAAACTTGCAAAATTATGTTAATTAGAGCCCCTGTCAATCAATAGCACTTAGACTTGTATGCCACTTTCCAGTGCTTTACGGCCCTCTCTAAGCAGTTTACAGAGTCAGCCTCTTGCCCCCAACAATCGGGGTCCTCATTTTACCCACCTTGGAAGGACGGGAGGCTGAGTCAACCTTGAGCCTGGTGGGATTTGAACTGCTAAATTGAAGGCAGCTTGCAGTCAGCCTGCAGCACTGCGCTCCGACCACTTTGCCACCGTAGCTCAGAGTAATTTTCTGCCTACCTGGGAAAGTTGACTTGCTGGTCTGGTCTACCTGTTGAGGCTGGCATCTTGGACCCACCTTGCTAGACCCAAACTTCTGCCCAAAACAGTTAAAAGTTGGTGCCCAGTCAGCCTCGATCCATCCTGGCTTCAAAGCTAGTGAACCTTCTTGAGGGCCTCTACTCAAAAGGAGACGCTGGGAGATTCTCTCCTGGCCCAGCCGCCTCCGAGGGTGCTGCTGCACAGCCCCCGTTCATCCCAGTGGGGCCAAAGTGCTCATAGTGCAGGTAGTTGTGGAGCCAAATTCTACTGTAATGTGGGCACTTCCAGTCCTGCTGGATGCTGAGCTGCTTGGTGTCCGTCCTCTGCTTCCCTAACCCTGACTCCCGTGCTGCTGTCCTACGGTGGGTTTTGCTGGTCTGCATCTCAGCTTGGCTTCTGTTGCTGTGCAAATCCATGCAAAACTGACCGTGGGGCAGGCTGTGTCTCTACCACCCTCGCTTGCAGTGGCCGAAGAAGAAGCATCTCTTCCTCCCTGGGTTGGGATCAGTTGTATTACTCGGACCTTTCTGAACAGTATTGCACTTATCCCGGCCTGTGGAGGGCGAGGGGAGGACCGGGCCCTGCGGAGGTGGCAGCTGGTACCAGCCAAGGGAGGAGGGTGGGCGAGCAAGCTGGTTGCCCTGGCGGGAAGCTGTGTGTTGCTGTTGTCGGGTGGATCACGATGCAATTTTGATTAGATTAGCAGGAAGGAAATTGCACGGTATCCATCTGTAAACCGCAGGACTTTCCTGGCTCTGGCGAGTCCTTTTGGGAGGGGGGGCATAAGGGGAAAACCTGGGCCCTGGAGGACGGGGTTCTCTTTGCAAAATAAACTGCCTTGGAATACCCGAAAAGCTGCTTCCTTGCTCTGTTCGCTGCTTCCATCCAGAGTGTTTGATCTAGGAGCCTTCCCAAAGGACAATGGAAATAGAGATAATGTGACTGTTCACTTTAGTGATCCATTTAAAGGTATGACCGTTCAGGTTCAAAATTCTGGCTACCACCTGTGACCTGTAGTCACATGACTACATTTTGGGTGATGTGGAGGTGCCGGTTGGCCAAAGGGGCCAGCTTCATGCTAGGTGTGGGCACCCTCCACCCTTGATTCAGGACAGGGGGATCTTGGATGCCAGAGATAATTTACAGCTGAAAAGGAGCAAACACACTTTAAGGGGAACTATTCCAACTAAATCTAGGGCTTAAAGCAGAGGTCCCCAAACTTGGCAACTTTTAAGGCTTCAACTCCCAGAATTCCTCAGCCGGCTGTGTCTGTTTCTTTCCCACCAAAGTGGAGAGATTGCAGAAGAAGGGATCACAAGAGAGTGAGCTCTGCTGGCTGAAGAATTCTGGGAGTTGAAGTCCACAAGTCTTAAAGTTGCCAAGTTTGGGGACCCCTGGCTTAAAGCAGGAAGGGGGTTGGAGCCTGCACACTAATTGGGGTCTGCTGATGGGAGCCTGGATGGAGAGGTCTGGGGTGGCTTTGAATTGGAGACTTGGGGGCCAAAGCATCATTGCTAATGCTGTTTTGAGCAACTCTTCTCATCTCGTTCTGGAATGGAAGAAAAAGGGGGATTTCAATCAGATTCAGGTTTGGGATTTATAAAGGAAGAAGCTGCCATTTTTGGGGGGTGCCCCATAAATGCGTTGGGATGAGCTGGAATTGAGACCCCTTGAAAAATACGCTATTTGAGTATGAATGAAGGTTTAAGGGAGCACCTGAGGGTTTTAGCTCAAACGTGTTAAACTATAGCTAATGCAATTTGGACAGCTCCGTAAAGTGAGAGTCTTGGAATAACTTGGTTGTCCCTTTGAGCGTACACTAATCGGCACACATTAAAATGAAATTTCGTTGCATGCAGCTCTCAAAGGTTTTCCACTTCCAATATACGCTACATAAACACAACATGGAGTAACTAGCTCATCTTGCATTCTGTGCAGTTGCAGCGGTACCTTGGTACTCATTGTTAATTGGTTCTGTGAGGCACGATGAGTACCAAACACATTTTTTGTATCAGGAATAAGTCACAAGGCAGCCAACACAAATTCTAGCTTGTGCGTTGACTACCAGACGATACTGGAACAAAATTTTCCCATCAAAAGTGTTGAGTTTTAAAGCACTTGAGTATCGAGATACCACTGTAGATTTAATTTGGATGATCATTTTATGGGATATATTTTATATGTTAAATATAACACACACACCGGTCCGGCTGTCCTGGGCTAAAATGGGTGTCAACATGTATGAACTCTGCCAGTCCCCAGCCAGCCCTTTCTTTAGCCTGGCAGGTGTGAACTAGCCAATTCATCAACCAATGACATTTTGGAGGCCTTTGTGTGAGTCGCCTGAGTTAACATAAAAATCTGTTCTGACCATAATAATATCTCTTCCTGTAACAGATGTTCGATGTTTCACTTGGGGGTCCAGAAATAAATGTCACACCGTTTCTGTTTCAATTGCAACATTTACTGTTTGCAAATAGATTTCATCTGCAAATGCAGGGTTTTTCCTTTCCTTTTTAGCCTGCCCGACTGGCCAGGATCATGCCTAGAGAAAAGAGTGGGAGTCAGTCCGGTCTTTGTGTTCAGCTAATTATAATTCAATGCGGTTAAACTAGCTAGCTTTGTTTTAGCAACTATGTTGTATAAACCGTTTGTGTGCTTCTTAGGCTGTGAAAACGGGGTTAAACTGAACAAAGTGGCTCTGTTAACTATGGCTAACCATGTGGGAACCCAGCACTGAGGGTCTATTCAAGAATTTACAGAAGTATCCCAACTATTCATTTCACATAGTTCCATTTCCAAGATATAGTTGTGATGAGCGAACTCAACCAGTGTGCTTCTTTGCAGAGATGCCAGCACATCAGCTGTGTGCCAAAACAGCAAGGACACAGACAAGGGTTTAGCAACTTGCAAATAAACAAACCATGGTTTGTGATTTTTCAAGACACTGAGCCAGCTGAACATTGCACTTCCAGAAATTCAAGTTAGGATCATCTTGGTGGAAAAGAAATCTGTTTTTCTAGTGAGACAGGTCTATCAGGGCAAGTAGCCTGGATTTGAATCCCAGAAGGGCATAGCTGGTTAGCTGATGAGAGCTAAATAGCTTGAAATAGATCTATACTAAGTCTCTCTATTTCTTGGTTGATAAATATAAATTCAGGGACGTGGTGGCTAAGACGTTGAGCTTGTCAATCAGAAAGGTCAGCAATTTGGAGGTTCGAAACCCTAGCAAGTAGAAAAATAGGGACCCCTTTGGTGGGAAGGGGGCAGCGATCTGTGCACCTTCGGTGTTTAGACATGCTGGCCACATGACCAAAGAGACGTTTCGGCTTTGTAACGGAGGTGAGCAGCGCCCCCTAGAGCCGGAAACAAGTAGCATGTATGTGCGAGGGGAACCTTTACTTTTAAATATAAATTCAGCACATTTCTCTGCATAGTATCCTCTGCCCCATGGAAAGTCCTCACTTGGAAAGTATTTAAAATTGTAGTAAATTGAGGGAAGGAAGGAGAAAAGGAAATATGAAGACGTGTAGAGGATGGGTGGAAGGAAATAGAATGGAGAGAAGGAAGGAAGGGAGAGGATCAAAGATGGGAAGGATGGAAGATCAAGAGGAATCCTAGATAGCTTAAGCACCAGGCAATGGGCGTTCAATAAGAGTTTCACCTCCACAGCAAACTTCTTTTAAAGACCATGCAACCGCTTCTAAGATCTGGCAGCCTTAAGAGGATTCCAAGTCTCAAACCCACACCTCTTAAAACGTTGCCATGCTTTAACTGCCCAGGAGGAAGGCCAGGTGGGCTTTCGTCCTCCCATCCCTCCTAGCTCGGTTGCCTTATCTTTGTTTCTGTGGAGTCGATTCCGAAGGGTCATTCCTGTGTGAAAAAGCTTCCGATAAACTTCTAACCTTTTGACAGCATTTCATCCGCTCCAAGCTACAAACCTGGTTTGCAAAATGACCACTAGATGGCAGTGTCGGCATGAGTCTTCTTTCCCCGACTGGGTAGAATGAATGAACATTGCAGTTCAACAGTGTGTAAACCCCAATAATTGGCTTCACTTCAGTTAACCGCTATTCAGTTAGCTTTGAGAAAGTTGGTGCAAACCAGCAAATGCAGGAAACCCAGGTTTGCTGCTGCATTGCATTTATTTATTTATTTTTTGCACACAGGCAACTTGTGTCTTGCGGAGTCGCAAAAGGGAGTCAACCTCCAAGTGCTTCCCTTCTTTGACCTAAAGTGGACACCTTGCCATTGTCAGGTGACGTTCCTGTAGTCTGCATCCTTGCAAATTCCTTTGAATTGAGCAGTCCGTATTAACAGGAAGACGGGCACCTTCCTGGCTTTAAAATGTCAACGACAAAACCAGTTTGTTTCATCTTCATTGCGTGCCTGGCAGCTTGAATGCAAATTATTGTTGGAAGGCAATACCTAGAAAATTGAAATATCCTGAGAAATATTAAAAAGGCAGAATATTTCCCCTAAAAAGAGGAGAAACTCAGAAGCAGAAACTCATCCGCTCCCCACCTTTGCTAATGGACCATTACTCTGGCCTAGGCCAGCCTATTTTTACATAACAAAGATCTCCAGTAGAGCTATAAAAGGAATTGCCCAAAGCCCTTTCATTACATCATCATCCAGCAAGGCTTAACCAAGCCTGGGACTTGGGACAGCCTACAGCCGTGATGGCAAACCTATGGCACACGTGCCACAGGTGGCATGCAGAGTTATTTGTGCCGGCACACAAGCTGCAGGCAAACTTACCTCACTGCGCATGTGCGCACCTCACAACTGATTTTCTGCTGGTTTGAGGCCTTTTTCGGCTTCCCAAAGGCTTGAGGGAGGCTTCTGCAAACTTTGCAGGCCAAAAACTAGCCCCGTTTTTTCACTTCCGATATTTTCAGAAAAACAGGAAGTGACGAAACGGGGCTAGTTTTCGGCTTGCAGAAGCCTCCCTCAAGCCTTTGGGAGTCCGAAAAAGGCCTCAAACCGGCCGAAAATCAGCTGTAAGGCACATTGCTGGTGATGGGGCAGCAGGGGGTAGATGGGTAGGATTGCGTGCACAAGCATTGGGGGCGTGGGGGGCACGCATTGCCTTCTGGGTGCTGGCATGCAAGCAGGTGTACAATTTTTGCCCGAGAAGGTTAGCCACCACTAGCCTACAGAGTTGCCCCTGCATGGCCGCCTGGGAGTCTGACAACCAATCAGAATACAAGCTCCAATTCAAATCCCAAGAAAGGTTATAAAACCCAGGCACTCTCTGCATCTCGGCCCTTTTTCTCAAGCCATGTGGTCCTGTCCACCATTAAACCGTCTTTCCAAGCAGCCTCCGTGTTCCCGGTATCTTTCTTCCCCACTTGGTACCAGACCCAGAAAGATAATTCTTCCAACACTACCATGCGCTGCGCAGACAGACAAGGAAGCCAAAGAGAGAGAGGCGACATTGGGGAAATAGCAGGAAGATGCTAAAATCCCAGGGATTTGCAACTAGAAAGAAAAGGGCAGGTTTGTTGAGCGGAATGAAGAATAGCCTGCCGTTGCTATCACTCATGGATGGACTGACAGTTCTTTTAGCTGGATTCCCCCCAGCAGCACAAGACTGCCAGATGCTTCTGAGACGTCTCGCCTCCCAGTCCGCGGGTGCTGTTGTGCGAAGAGATTTAACTCCAGGGCTGGGAGCCTTGTGCTACGGCAGGGTGTTAATGCTGTCTGCGGGTGTGAAATCAGTTTATAAGTGAGGCTGCACGGATCATTTTCAAAAGGCACTGGGAGCCAGGCTTGGCGAAGGAGGGAAGGCCCCAGGCAGGAGCCTTTGAGAGAGGATCCATCCGTCATCTCAAGCACTTTTGAAGTCACTCAAGTTCCCGGTCCTCCAAATCACGGCTTTCCAACCTTGGCAAATTTAATCCTGGAGGACTGATGTGTTGGTCCTACAGGTTCCATGCTCCACAACAGTCCCAGTTTCTCACATGGCCCCTTGGGAAAATAAGCTGCCCATCCTGACATACAGGGTTTCTCACTACATCTACTCAACCAAGTAGTCGAATTTGTTTTCTTTTCTTATCCTCACAATGAAAGTGAGTCAGGGGACTGTTTGCAAGCATGGCCAGAGAGGCTCCAATCAAGATTTAAAGCACCAAAATTCCTACGCAGAAGTGCGTTAATGAAGATTCTCGGCCACCCAAGCAAAGGTGTCCGAAGATTGAATTATAGAAACTGGACTAATGGTTTTTTTTCCTTTAGTTTCCCAAGATTGGAGGCCCCTACTCTAAATCGCCCTTTTCTTCAACCTTGGCAATGTTGGAAGAAATAAATACCCTTCTGGGTTCAGTTCCAAATAGGGAAGAAAGACTCTGGGAACATGGTGACTGCTTGGAAAGATGGTTTAATGGTGGACAGGATCACAAGCCTTGGAGCTCCTGGGTGAGAAAAGGGCAGCTGTGCTGACTAGATGACCACCAAGGTCCCTTCCAGCTCCAGTCTACTCTGAATTCGGAAACTAGGAGGGAGCGGGGAGGGGAGAGGCTCTTTTCGGAATGGGGAGCCGGCCAGGTGGAGCCGCCCGCCCCAGGGGCAGTCTACCGCAGAGGGAGCGGCGCGGGCAGAGACCCCCCCCTCGCCCCGCGGAGCCAATGAAGAGCGAGGAAAGTTTGCGGGGAGCCAGTCAGGGCTGGGCGGGGGGCGGCCCGGACCAATCCCGGCTCGGCTCGGCTGCTCCGGCGGGGCCAGTCTTGCTGGCTGCTTCGGCGGCGGCGGCGGCGTCTCCGCTCGGGCTCCCGCTTTGCGCCGCTCGGCTCGGGATGCGCGATGACCGACCGCGGAACCGCCGCGGCCCCCGCCTTGCGCCTCTGCGCCCTCCTGGCCGCCGCCGCCGCCGCCCTCCTGCTCGGCGCCCGGGCAGAGCCCACCTGCACGCGCGTCCGCGCCGCCTTCCAGGCGCTGCAGCCCGGCGCCCGCGGGGTGCTCGAGAGCCCCGGCCCAGGTGAGCCCGCGCAGCCCCGGACGGCTCTGGCGGGGAGGAGGCGGGGGGGTGGAGATTCCCGCTCGCCTGGCCGGAGAAAGCGGCGCAGCGGAGGATACGGTGCCGGGGATGCGCTCTCCCTCCCTCCCTCCCTATTTTCCTTCTTTCCTTTCCCTCCCTCGCTCCCTCCTTCCTTCCTTCCTCCTTCCTTCTTTCTCTTCTTCTCTCCCTCCCTCCTTCCTTCCTTCTCTTCCTCTCTCCCTCCCTCCTTCCTTCCTTCCTCCCTCCCTCCCTATCTTTCTTCTTTCCTTTCCCTCTCCCTTCCTTCCTTCTCTCCTTCCCTCCCTCACTCCTACTCTCCCTCCTCCTTCCTTCCCTCCCTCCCTCCTTCCTTCCTTCCTTCCCTCCCTCCTTCCTCCTTCCTTCCTTCTCTTCCTCCCTCCCTCCCTCCCTCCCTCTTCCTTCCTTCCCTCCCTCCCTCCTTCCTTCCTTCCTTCCTTCCTTCCTTCCTTCCTCCCTCCCTCCCTCCCCCTCCCTTCCTTCCTTTCTCTCTCCTTCCTTCCTTCTCTCCCTCCCTCCTTCCTTCTCCCTCCCTCCCTTCCTCCCTATCTTCCTTCTTTCCTTTCCCTCTCCCTTCCTTCCTTCCCTCCCTCCCTCCTTCTTTCCTTCTCTTCCTCCCTCCCTCCCCTTCCTTCCCTCTCTCCCTCCCTCCTTCTTTCCTTCCTTCTCTCCCTCTCTCCCTCCTTCTTTCCTTCCTCCTTCCTTCCTTCTCTCCTTCCGTCCCTCGCTCCTACTTTCCCTCCTCCTCCTCCCTCCCTCCCTCCCTCCCTTTCTCTCTCCTTCCCTTCGGACTAGCGCCTTTATTCTTCAGCGCGCAGGGCGGGCGGGAGCTCAGGGATGGAGATGCGCCCGGGCTGACTGTAGCGGGACTGGCCGCTTTTCCCCTTCTCGGCCCGGCCGCTGGACCGACCCGCCTGTTCTCCCTGCGAGAAGGCGGGGGGGACGCTCGGCTTGCCGGCCGTTCCTTCTTCCCGGGCCTTCCTCGCGCGCGCGGCTGGGATCGAGCGGGGCAGGGAGGGATGGAGAAGCTCCTCTTCCTCCTCCCCGGGAAAGGGCTGGGCAGCCTCTCGAAATAGAAGGAGCCGCGGGTTAGTGTCGTGTGAACGCAGCCCAGGAGCCGCAGGAGTCCCTCGGCCAGCGCGGGCGCTCCTGCAGTATCTAGGTTTGCAGGTAGATTGCCCTGGGATGTGGAAGCGCTCCTTCAGGACCCTGGCAAAGGGAGATTTGGGAAGGGATTGACTTTTGCCTCCAGTTTAGGTTTCTGCTCCAATCCTGCACGGAAGTGTCCAGTGGGGGCTGGCCAACCAGGCTTGACCCTGCCCTGGTAGACTCTGCCTAAAACTGGGGTCTCCAACATGGGTAACTTTAAATCTTCAATTCCCAGAATTCCCCAGCCAGCCAGCCAAAAATCTCCGTTTTGCCCAGGCTGTACCTGATGCAGGAACTGCCTGGCATATGCCCCGAGGTGGCTCATTTCTGGGCTGCCAAAGTCTTATTTCTTTTATGTTCTGCTTATATAGCTTGGAGCTTTCCTTGGAACGTAAAAGGTGAAGTGCTAAATTAGAAGTACATTTTTATTTCAAAGCTAAACAAAGGGTGAAGCTTGCATAAATCCTCCATGAGGAAGGAAGGAGGCTTTCTAAAAGGGAAAGAAAAGAAAAAATAAAGAGGATAAGTCATGAGTTATTCTTGCAAAAAAACCCAAAACACTATTTTCATTTTTTTTTTAATGGAAAAGTTGCATGCTGCAGATAATCCAGTTGGGACATAAGAATCGGTTTGCCAGACTTGAAGATCCTTTTGAAGTCGGCTTAAGCAGACTCATTTTGAGAATTACAAAGTGTTCAAAGAGAACGAAAAACAGCAAAAGATGAGGAAAAAATTGAGATGCCGGCTTGTCTCTTGCTACGCGGGGCCTTTGCATCTGCCCAACAACTTCACCGTAGCTAAATGCTAACATCTGAATCCCTCCAGCAGCTGTCCAGGATAGGTTGGGGTTACCTTTCCCAAGATGGCCAGCTGAGAAGGAGAATGATAGGCTGTCTATCCCATCTTGGGTGGGGTACCAATTTGGAGGGCCTGGGTTTGGAGAAAGAGGTTGAAACCTGTCATTAAGGGGTGTTTACAAAGCTAGGATGTGATTTGGCATCTTAGCTAGACCAGGGGGCTCCAACCGTGTCAACTTAAGTAAGCCTGGAGGATTTCAACTCCCAGAAATTCCTAGCCAGCTTTCTGAGTCATTTCACCAACTATCTGAACTTTGATCACGTGACCTGTAATGGGCCATTTGCTACAAAACTACGAAACTAGGTGGTCGGCCTTAGTTTTTGGGGAGAGAAAAAACAGGGGGAGGGGACTCTGCCTCTGCCTACCAGCATCCGTCAGTATTCATCTGGTTAGCGTCTTGTCAGTGTGTGAGAGAGTTGAGGGCTGTTTGGAAACTGAAAGAATATTTGCTGTGTGAGCAAGAAAGAGACAGCAAGGAGCCTGGGCGTGGCTTAGCTCAACTGTTCTGTACTAAAGCTGCTTGGGGCTGTGAAATTGAAACTGAAACTCCTCTGTGTTTTGCCTTTAGAAGAGATTTCTTTTCAGATGGGGAGGGGGAGTAGAACTCTTTAGCATCAGAGCATGTTAATAATAATAATAATATAGAAATACTCTAAATGCTCTGATGATCATTTAGAAAAATCCTTTCTTAGTGAACCCCTAGAAGCCAAGAGGAACCTAGGTGCCAAATTTCAAGTTTGTAGACTTTACAGTTCTGGAGATTTTGTGATGATGCCTGAGTGGTATTTCACATTTTTATATAGAATAGAATAGAATTCTTTATTGGCCAAGTGTGATTGGACACACAAGGAATTTGTCTTGGTGCAAAGGCTCTCAGTGTACATAAAAAAAAAGATACATTTGTCAAGAGTCAAGAATTATCCAGTACAACACTTAATGATAGTCATCATATTAGGAAACAGTCAATATAAACCAAGCAACAAGGTTACAGTCCTACAGTCATAAGTGGGAGGAGATGGATGATAGGAACGATGAGAATATTAATAGTAATAGTAATGCAGTCTTAGTAAATAGTTGGACAGTGTGGAGGGAATTATTTGTTTAGCAGAGTGATGGCATGCAAGGAAAAAACTGTTCTTGTGCCTAGTTGTTGTGGTGTGCAGGGCTCTATAGCGTCGTTTTGAGGGAAGGAGTTGAAACAGTTTATGTCCAGGTTGTGAGGGGTCTGTAGATATTTTCACAGCCCTCTTTTTGATTCCTGCAGGTCCTTTGTGGAAGGCAGGTTGGTAGCAATTTGAATTATCTGCAGTCGTAATTATCTTCTGAAGTCTGTGTATACACACACACACACACACACACATCGCCCAAATCAGAAGAATGGTTGTATTTCTCTCTTCCAACTGCTCATTTCTGGAGATCTCAGTAGAGTAATTACACTTTGATGATCGTCTCCTTTCCAGAACGGGCTCCATAAATCCTCCCGTAATCAGGGCAGTGTCATGGTGACAGGGTGGCTTCCTGTTTATTGCTCTCTCGGTCTTTGCTGCTGCCACCCTGGCTCTGCCTGTCACCTCCAATCTTTTTCTCCGTCCCCCCCTTCCCTCGCTGGCCACTGACCTCAACTCAACTCAACTCGTAGGGAACAGAAGGACCAGGGGAGGCAAGAGAGCAGTCTCCCAATACTTGAGGGGCTGCCACAGAGAGGAGGAAGGGGGGTCAAGCTATTCTCCAAGGCACCCGAGGGTAGGCCAAGAAACAACTGATGGAAACCAAACAAGGAGAGAGTCAACCTGGAAAGAGGGAGGAATTTCCTGACTGTGAGAACTACCAACCGATGGAACAGAAGTTGCCCTTGGGAGTTGTGGGCGCTTCATCCCTGGAGGCTTTCAAGAAGAGACTGGACTCCCACCTGTCAAAAATGGTGTAGGGTCTCCTGCTTGGGCTAGACTAGATGACCTACAAGGTCCCCTTCCAACTCTGTTTACCTCATAGATAGAGATAGATAGATGGAGAGAGAGAGAGAGAGAGAGAGAGAGAGAGAGAAAGAAAGAAAGAAAGAAAGAAAGAAAGAAAGAAAGAAAGAAAGAAAGAAAGAAAGAAAGAAAGAAAGAAAGAAAGTTATGGGAATTTCATCCCTGGAGGCTTTCAAGAAGAGACTGGACTGCCATTGGTCAGAAATGGTGTAGGGTCTCCTGCTTGGGCAGGTGGGGGTTAGACTAGATGACCTACAAGGTCCCTTCCAACTCTGTTAATCTAATCTGATAGGCCCCATCCTTACTCTCCAGAAACATCCTGCCTGTCCAGTTTTCTAGTGGAGATGAGACCTTCAGGATTTGTGCCTCTACAAGACAGTTGCCAGCTAACAAACTTTCATTTAAGGACAGTTCAAAAGTTACAATGGCCTTGGGGAAAAAATGATTTGCAGCCTGTGCTCAAAGTTATGACCATCACCCACCACCTCATTTTCAATTTGGGGCCTCTTGGCTTGCATTCACAACCAGTTGTGGCATAATGGTTCCGTAATGGGGTTTGGCAACCTTTCCGGGAGGTTCAGCTGGTTGCAACGAGGGTATTCACCCAAGTGTGGCTTTCCAATCTTGCTCAAAATTCCTCATTTCCCTCCCTTATTATGGAAGGATTTTTAGTGGCTTTTAACCACAGTCATTTGTGCAGAGAGAATGTTTTTAATTTGGTGATGGCAGCAGAATCGGACAGTGGGGAGGAACATGAGCCAGTCTGGGAGTCTGGGAAGGACTTGTACAATGATCCTGCGTCCAACACAGAGATGGAGCCAGGACCATCTGGGAGTTATGTGCCGACTCCGAAGCCTCCAGAATCTGATAGCAGCGAGGCAGAGGTTCCCAATGCGCGCATGCACAGAGCTGCCAGAAGGCAAGAACAGTTAAGACAAAAGGAGCAACTTGGGAGTAAGGCTGGGAGGTGATTGGCCCCTCCCATAAGACATAAAGGAGGAGCAAAGGGACAGGAGCCTTTGCAGGAAGCAAGGTTGTTCGCTGTGGTTAGTTTGAAACCTGAAAGCTCCGTGGTGCATTTGTGCTCTGTTTGGTTTTGATAGACTAATTGGTACTTTAGTCGTTGGCAGCACTTCAAGTCAGATAAAGGTGCCTGTTTATCAGGCTTCTCCCGAAGGACTTTGGCAGGCTTCCATGGGACTATTCATAACTGGTTGAGACTCATTATGGGATGTGAATGACAATCATTCACAGCTGTTGAGCTAAAAATATGTTTGTTGTTGTCTCAGGAAGCCTTGGTCAGAACAGAAAGCTCAGAAGCACCACTCTCTCTACGCATGCAATATTGGGAAAGGAACCACAAGAATATTGGAAGAAATTATTTAACCTTGGCTTCTGATGATTAAGACTTGTTTATGAAGCTAGAAGGATGGTTTAGGTTTATTGATAGTTTAATTGAAGCTCAAAGGGCCACTGATTTTTAGCTTTTTATCTGCATTGAAGAAAGTTGAGAATTTACTTTTTTGGTCAGCTTTTTGCCTTCTTTTGGTCTGCGCTGTCCAGTTTGACTTTGTCTGAGCCCCTCTTTCTTTAAATTCCTTTTCTTTTTTGGTATTCTAAACCTTTTTGAAACTTTGAAATAAAATTTTGAAAAACAAAGAATATGGGAAGAAATTCTGCCTCCCACCTGGCTGTGGGACCGGTGCAAAAAGCTGCTGAAAGGACCGGAAGACATGACAGAAAAACCACCTCCTTCTCCTTCTCCTTCTCATTATTCTTCCACTCCTCCTTCTCCTCCTCTTCCTCTTCCTCCTTCTTCTCCTTCTCATTATTCTTCCACTCCTCCTCCTCCTCCTTTTCCTTCTCCTCCTCCTTCTCCTTCTTCTTCTCCTTTTCATTATTCTTCCACTCCTCCTCCTCCTCCTTTCCTCCTTCTCCTTTTCCTCCTCTTCCTCCTCTTCTCCTTCTTCTCCTTCTCCTTTTCATTATTCTTCCACTCCTCCTCCTCCATTTCCTCCTCCTCCTTCTCCTCCTCTTCCTCTTCCTCCTCCTTCTCCTCCTTCTCCTTCTCCTTCTCATTAATCTTCCACTCCTCCTCCTCCTTTCCCTCCTCCTCCTCCTCTTCCTCTTCCTCCTCCTTCCTCCTCCTTCTCCTTCTCCTTCTCATTATTCTTCCACTCCTCCTCCTCCTTTCCTCCTCCTCCTCTCCTCCTCTTCCTCTTCCCTCCTCTCCTCCTTCTCCTTCTCCTTCTCATTATTCTTCCACTCCTCCTCCTCCTTTTCCTCCTCCTCCTCCTCTTCCTCTTCCTCCTCCTTCTCCTCCTTCTTCTCCTTCTCATTATTCTTCCACTCCTCCTCCTCCTTTTCCTCCTCCTCCTCCTCCTCTTCCTCTTCCTCCTCCTCTCCTTCCTCCTTCTCATTATTCTTCCACTCCTCCTCCTCCTTTTCCTCCTCCTCCTCCTCTTCCTCTTCCTCCTTCTTCTCCTTCTCATTATTCTTCCACTCCTCCTCCTCCTTTTCCTCCTCCTCCTTCTCCTCCTCTTCCTCTTCCTCCTCCTTCTCTTTCTTCTCCTTCTCCTTCTCATTATTCTTCCACTCCTCCTCCTCCTCCTCCTCTTCCTTCTCCTCCTTCTCCTTCTTCTCCTTCTCCTTCTCATTATTCTTCCACTCCTCCTCCTCCTTTTCCTCCTCCTCCTCCTCCTCCTCTTCCTCTTCCTCCTCCTTCTCCTTCTCCTTCTCATTCTTCACTCCTCCTCCTCCTTCCCTCCCTCCCTCCTCTTCCTCTTCCTCTCCTCCTTCTCCTCCTTCTCTCCTCTCATTATTCCACCTCCTCCTTTCCTCCTCCTCCTTCTCCTCCTCTTCCTCTTCCCCTCCTTCTCCTTCTCTTCTCATTATTCTTCCACTCCTCCTCCTCCTTTTCCTCCTTCTCCTCCTCCTCCTCTCCTCTCTCCTCCTTCTCCTTCCTCCTTCTCCTTCTCATTATTCTTCCACTCCTCCTCCTCCTTTTCCTCCTCCTCCTCTCTCCTCTTCCTCTTCCTCTTCCTCCTCCTTCTCCTTCTCCTTCTCCTTCTCATTATTCTTCCACTCCTCCTCCTCCTTTTCCTCCTCCTCCTCCTCTTCCTCTTCCTCCTCCTTCTCCTCCTTCTTCTTCTTCTCATTATTCTTCCACTCCTCCTCCTCCTTTTCCTCCTCCTCCTCCTCCTCCTCTTCCTCTTCCTCCTCCTTCTCCTTCTCCTTCTCCTTCTCATTATTCTTCCACTCCTCCTCCTCCTTTTCCTCCTCCTCCTCTCCTCTCTCTTCCTCCTTCTTCTCCTTCTCTTATTCTTCCACTCCTCCTCTCTCCTTTTCCTCCTCCTCCTCCTTCTCCTCCTCTTCCTCCTCCTTCTCCTTCTTCTCTTCTCCTTCTCATTATTCTTCCACTCCTCTCCTCCTTTCCTCCTCTCCTCCTCCTCCTTCTCTTCTCCTTCTTCTCCTCTCATTATTCTTCCACTCCTCCTCCTCCTTTTCCTCCTCCTCCTTCTCCTCCTCTTCCTCTTCCTCCTCTCCTTCTCCTTCTCCTTCTCATTATTCTTCCACTCCTCCTCCTCCTTTTCCTCCTCCTCCTTCTCCTCCTCTTCCTCCTCCTTCTCCTCTCTTCTCTCTTCTCCTTCTCCTTCTCATTATTCTTCCACTCCTCCTCCTCCTTTTCCTCCTCCTCCTTCTCCTCCTCTTCTCCTCCTCCTCCTCCTTCTCCTTCTTCCTTCTCTTCTCATTATTC